>CM037782.1:9047966-9097966 GCA_021229015.1 Solen grandis
TAGTGTCTATACCAGTGCCATATAACACCATGGTTGTGTCTATACCAGTGCTATATAACAACTTTGTTGTGTCTATACCAGTGCCATTAGATAGCTTACCTGTGTCTATACCAGTACATTTGGTGACTTGTGTCTATACCAGTGCCATATAACATCTTGGTTGTGTCTATACCAGTGCCATTAGATAGCTTACCTGGGTCTATACCAATACATCTGGCAACTTGGTTGTGTCTATATCAGTGCAATAAAACATCATGGCTGTGTCTTTTACCATTGTCATTTGATAGCTGTGTCTATACCAATGCCATCTGCAACTTGGTTGTGCTATATCAGTGCATATAAACATCATGGCTGTGTCTTTACCATTGTCATTTGATAGCTTTGTGTCTATACCAATACATTTTGGCAATCTGGTTGTGCCTATATCAGTGCAAAAAAACATCATGGTGTGTCTTTACCATTGTCATTTGATAGCTGTGTCTATACCAATACATCTGGAAAACTTGGTTGTGCCTATATCAGTGCAATAAAACATCATGGCTGTGTCTTTACCATTGTCATTTGATAGCTGTGTCTATACCAATACATTTGGCAACTTGGTTGTGTCTATATCAGTGCAAAAAAACATCATGGTTGTGTCTTTACCATTGTCATTTGATAGCTGTGTCTATACCAATACATCTGGCAACTTGGTTGTGCCTATATCAGTGCAATAATGTCTATACCAATACATCTGGCAACTTGGTTGTGCCTATATCAGTGCAATAAAACATCATGGTTGTGTCTTTACCATTGTCATTTGATAGCTGTGTCTATACCAATACATCTGGCAACTTGGTTGTGTCTATATCAGTGCAAAAAAACATCATGGCTGTGTCTTTACCATTGTCATTTGATAGCTGTGTCTATATCAGTGCAAAAAAAATCATGGTTGTATCTTTACCATTGTCATTTGATAGCTGTGTCTATATCAGTGCAAAAAAACATCATGGTTGTGTCTGTACCATTGTCATTTGATAGCTGTGTCTATACCAATACATTGGCAACTTGGTTGTGTCTATATCAGTGCCATATAACATCTTGGTTGTGTTTATACCAGTGCCATATAACATCTTGGTAGTGTCTATATCAGTGCAATAAAACATCATGGTTGTGTCTTTACCATTGTCATTTAATAGCTGTGTCTATACCAATACATCTGGCAACTTGGTTGTGCCTATATCAGTGCAATAAAACATCATGGCTGTGTCTTTACCATTGTCATTTGATAGCTGTGTCTATACCAATACATCTGGCAACTTGGTTGTGCCTATATCAGTGCAATAAAACATCATGGCTGTGTCTTTACCATTGTCATTTGATAGCTGTGTCTATACCAATACATCTGGCAACTTGGTTGTGTCTATATCAGTGCAATAAAACATCATGGCTGTGTCTTTACCATTGTCATTTGATAGCTGTGTCTATACCAATACATCTGGCAACTTAGTTGTGTCTATATCAGTGCAATAAAACATCATGGCTGTGTCTTTACCATTGTCATTTGATAGCTGTGTCTATACCAATACATCTGGCAACTTGGTTGTGCCTATATCAGTGCAATAAAACATCATGGTTGTGTCTTTACCATTGTCATTTGATAGCTGTGTCTATACCAATACATCTGGCACTGGTTGTGCTATATCAGTGCAATAAAACATCATGGCTGTGTCTTTACCATTGTCATTTGATAGCTGTGTCTATACCAATACATCTGGCAACTTGGTTGTGCCTATATCAGTGCAATAAAACATCATGGCTGTGTCTTTACCATTGTCATTTGATAGCTGTGTCTATACCAATACATCTGGCAACTTGGTTGTGCCTATATCAGTGCAATAAAACATCATGGCTGTGTCTTTACCATTGTCATTTGATAGCTGTGTCTATACCAATACATCTGGCAACTTGGTTGTGCCTATATCAGTGCAATAAAACATCATGGCTGTGTCTTTACCATTGTCATTTGATAGCTGTGTCTATACCAATACATCTGGCAACTTGTTGTGCTATATCAGTGCAATAAAACATCATGGCTGTGTCTTTACCATTGTCATTGATAGCTGTGTCTATACCAATACATCTGGCAACTTGGTTGTGCCTATATCAGTGCAATAAAACATCATGGCTGTGTCTTTACCATTGTCATTTGATAGCTGTGTCTATACCAGTACTATTTGGCAACTTGGTTGTGTCTATATCAGTGCAAAAATACATCATGGTTGTGTCTTTACCATTGTCATTTGATAGCTGTGTCTATACCAATACATCTGGCATCTTGGTTGTGCCTATATCAGTGCAATAAAACATCATGGCTGTGTCTTTACCATTGTCCATGGCTGTGTCTTTACCATTGTCATTTGATAGCTGTGTCTATACCAATACATCTGGCAACTTGGTTGTGCCTATATCAGTGCAATAAAACATCATGGCTGTGTCTTTACCATTGTCATTTGATAGCTGTGTCTATACCAATACATCTGGCAACTTGGTTGTGCTATATCAGTGCAAAAAACATCATGGTGTGTCTTTACCATTGTCATTTGATAGCTGTGTCTTACCAATACATCTGACAACTAAGTTGTGTCTATATCAGTGCAATAAAACATCATGGCTGTGTCTTTACCATTGTCATTTGATAGCTGTGTCTATACCAATACATCTGGCAACTAAGTTGTGTCTATATCAGTGCAATAAAACATCATGGCTGTGTCTTTACCATTGTCATTTGATAGCTGTGTCTATACCAATACATCTGGCAACTAAGTTGTGTCTATATCAGTGCAATAAAACATCATGGTTGTGTCTTTACCATTGTCATTTGATAGCTGTGTCTATACCAATACATCTGGCAACTAAGTTGTGCCTATATCAGTGCAATAAAACATCATGGCTGTGTCTTTACCATTGTCATTTGATAGCTGTGTCTATACCAATACATCTGGCAACTTGGTTGTGCCTATATCAGTGCAATAAAACATCATGGCTGTGTCTTTACCATTGTCATTTGAAAGCTGTGTCTATACCAATACATCTGGCAACTAAGTTGTGTCTATATCAGTGCAATAAAACATCATGGCTGTGTCTTTACCATTGTCATTTGATAGCTGTGTCTATACCAATACATCTGGCAACTTGGTTGTGCCTATATCAGTGCAATAAAACATCATGGCTGTGTCTTTACCATTGTCATTTGATAGCTGTGTCTATACCAGTACTATTTGGCAACTAAGTTGTGCCTATATCAGGGGCATGTGGCATCTTAGTTATGTACAGTAGTAGTAGTTCATTATACCAGAGTTTATCTTTTCTCTAACTCTTTCTGTCTCTCTCTCTTTCTCTCTCTCTCTCTGTGCTATGTGTATTATACTGGAGTGTAAAGTAAGAATCATATACACAGTAAACATTTTATTTTGTGTTTTTATTGAAAATCTTTTAATTTACATTATGTAATACAAAACAATTGCACAATTAAAAATTTCATTGAATCAATTCTCATTCAACATTATACATTTATAAAAAGCAACAAGCAATGAACTGACCAGTAATTAAGATTTCATTTATCAGAAATTCATAACTTATCAGTTAGAGACATCTTGTTTCAGAAATCAACACGATTCATATTTCTACATAATCATTACCAATAAAAATGTACATGTATATTCATTTGTTACCGAATATTGCTATATATATTTCAATAAAAATTTTAATATTGTAAATCAATAAAAATTAATATCTGATAAGTTATCAACATGTTTTATTGTTATTCAATGAATGTAAAAAATGATTCTAAATTAAAAAAAAATGTATAAGAATTTACAATTTACTTCATTTATATAACCTAATGGGGTTGTTTTTTTTTTTTTACTTGAAAGTAAAGGTGATTTAAATTTTGAATTTTCAAAAATAATTTAACAGAAACTGTAACTGGAAAAAAATGCACAGGGTAAAGATGGAATCAAGTGAAGTTTGGTCAAAATAAAATTGATAGCCTTCTGTATATAATAAAAATATGACTTCTAAAACAGACAGACTAATGCATCTTATTGCGACAAAAATGGCATTTATTTAGTTCCAAGTTTCATAGGGAAAATTAAAGAGTACCAATATTTACTTACGTAAGGTTCGGTTCATAAAAATTTAAACTTATGAATTCCAAAATTTCCATTTAATTTTAAATACAATATCAATTTTAAGTTATAATTAGAAGGCATAAAACATAAATTATGTGTATGCAAATATGTGTGTGTGTGTGTGTGTGTGTGTGTGTGTGTAAATGTAGTTGATGTAGAAACTTTGGGATTGAGCTTAACCAAATTTGGTATATGTAATTAAAAGTAAAGCTTTAATGGTCAGACATAACAAAAACTCACACAAAACCATACCTTAACACGTAACTATTAATACTGTACGCCTCACCTCGGAACTCCATACGACATAAAACTATCTCCCAACACAAACATACACGAACATACAAATCTGTATGCTTTATCATACGTTCCTATAATTTTTTTTTATAGAAAATATAAATTGATTTTTTCCTCGCCAGTTTTGCACTTTACACATGTATAAAAACACGCTAAATGCTCACCACTTTTTCTCACATATACACATACAGTTACAGAAATAGTGACATCATCATAATTATGGATATAATTATATACTATTCACAATTTATTCCTCATATATATCTATGTACATAATTTTCCCTCTGCTTAATTACATTAATTATCTCGCCGGCTGTACATTATACAACGAGTCCATATTCTAGTAAGGCATGCCTAGAAAGTTAGCGTAACGGAGAAATCAAAACACATACTCGGAGACATAAAAATATGCCACAAATGTGTAGCTTACATGCTAGTGATTATATTCTCATCATTTAACAAAATTAATTTCTGTGAAGACTGTTTCAACTTTTTTCATTAGAGTGTACAAATCTCAATATACACAATTATCCTTACTGTATCAATTAACGGAAATATTACATTGTCAAAACTGAAAACTGACTACCATAATAAAAGGATGAAAAAAGCATATAAAGTTACACATGTGTGTGCACATTAACCCTGATTATATAATGCCCACCATGTAATGCTGCTATACTGAATTAACCCTATACTTCATAAAGAAATATTGTTAATGCAAATATATCTGGCAACTAAAGTAGACCCAAATCAGAGAGCCCTTTTCTGAACTATCTGATCAAGGTCTCCTCCGTTTGCTCAAACAATATTGCAGCTTAGGTTCTGTGCAGCCTGAACAGCAAAGGTCAAGTTAATTAATATTCATTAAGTCATAAATTTGTAAGTGAATATTCATAAGGTAAACGTTTTTATAGGAAAGGGGAGTTAACTTTTTCAGTATGTTTTTTTTATTGAACCATATAAAAATAGACTGCATTTCTTTGAATTCAGCATTTTTTTCATATACCAGATTAAAATCATAAGAGAAGTCGTATTCGAATCTTAATTCAGAAATAAAGTTCAAAGAAGTAAGTTCAAAGTGATGTATGAAATGTTCCAGATACAATATGAAATATTGTTAATGCAAATATATCTGGAAAAATATTATTTAAAAATAAATCAATCATGAAATAAATCAATCATGAAATCATTTTTTTACACTTTACAGATTCAGTTTTATGCAAATTTATAAATTTACAAAAATTAATCAATGAAGATGTTTTAACCGATGATTCCATTCTTAAATAATTAAAAAAAATATTGCCGACAGAATAACAATGAAAAAAAAAAAAACTTCAAATAATATCAGAAACAAGCAATTGCAGACAACGTCCAAATATATCCTTTTAATTAAATGTCCAGGTATAATCATGTGTAAATATATTGCTGCTACCACTAAGATTTCCTTGCAGAAAAATTAAAAATATATACTTGGCTTATTGCAAGAAGAATTTACATCCGTACCTAGATGAGTGTAATTTACAGCTTTTCCTACCAAAAACACCAATTTTTGACATTTTTTTCTGTGACAAAAGACAAACTAGGAGTGAACTATTTTCACTGCACTGCTTATCATATATATGTATGCAAAGCTCTTAAGATCAAAATGAAAGTAAGATGGTAAGAAAAATGTAATGTCAGAGAGAGAGAGAGAGAGAAAGAGAGGAGGAAATATTTAGAGAGGGAAAGACTTAAAGATTTGATTGTTTGTGTTCACTTGTGACCTTTAGCTGTTTTGTATGTACAAATTTAAACACAGAATGATTGGTATTCAACATAAGATTGTGCAAGGGACATGTACATATTTGTGTATCATTTACCTACACATAACAAGTGACCACTTCCAGAACCCCTTATAAAACACTTTCCACCCCGACCCCTCAATCTACTACCCCTAAATTGGCATAATATGTCTTCATTTCGGAATACATAAAAATGCAATATTTAATCACATAAAAAATTATCGTTAGAGTCTATACATTTATAATTCATTAAATTCATAAATTCAGATCTTAAAGAAACCCAAAGCCTCAGTACTGGTATAAATCAACTTAGAAGCCCGGTTTTCTCTTCTTTTTTTTTTTTACCCTCCCCTAACATCCTAAAGTCACCTCCAGCATTAAGAGATACCAATAAATATGAATTGGCCTATGAGCTAATAAATTTAGAGACTCTAAAATCCAGAACTGGTCATCCATTCTGTGAAATGGGTCTAATAAGTGGATAATTTACAATATAAAATTAATCAATTGATTAGAGTGGAGTCAAACCTATCCACTGTGCTGTTATGATACACACTCAACTATCTACACAAAATTAACCAAAAAAGTAACACAGATGAGCGAAAATGGTTGACAGGACAGAAAAGCACTCCTATACCAATTGCAGTCATCAGAACCTCTAAGGTCTTTAGCCAGTTGCAAACTATGTAATGAGAGGAGCCATGTACTCTTGTCTTTGAAATATTGCTTCTTTCCTCTGAGACATCTTCCAAAAGGTAAAAAATATCTACATTCATCTTATTATGCTGGTAATTTGTGCTAGAAAGTTAAGTTTTCATCAATTTCTTACAAACTTAACAAAATAAATGTAGCAGCACAGTCTGCCATATCTATTCTCCATTCTTAAAGATAATTTTCATCGACAAACAAATCGTCAGTTTCTATCATAATAAAAAAAAAGAAGTTTCTCTTGGTAATTTTTGTCGAGCAATGATAGTGATCTGTATTAAAGCAAGTTTTCAATACTATCTATGATCTAGGTTTTACAAAATTAACGTGCATACAAATATGCGATCCGGTCTAGATGGATGAGCTATCAAGTGCAGGAAGGGTCCACTAAGCCCTCAATCTACGTCTTGGACCACTTAACCTCTACCAAGATAACCAAGGTACCATTAGGAAACCTTGGTTATGTCTGTGAAAGGCCATGAGGTCAGAAATGTAGCGGAACCATTACAGGGACTTTATCTTAACCTACAAATTTGACAGTAAGTATACGTGAAGCAATATCATTGACTATAGTCACACCGTCAGGAACTCGATGTTAGTATGTATTTAAACCCCTAGCTCAAAACCAATAACAGAACAAATAATTGCATGGAATGTACTTTCTTAATACTGATGAAACTAACATCTTCCTCTTGATACACTCCAGAAAAATAACCTATTCCGATATCAATTCTAAGCCAAACCTCAGGAATGATTTTTTTTTTTTTTTTCAATATTATTTTCATCATTTACACCATCAGAATGAGACGGAGAGAAAAAAAATCTGACAAATGTTTCACACATAATGTTAATTGGAGGATCAGTAATTCTTTGTAAGTCTTATAAATTAACAAAAAATGTACAACAAAAAAAAAAATAAAATTGGGACTTTGACAAACAGCCTCAGAACGGCTGCATGAGACGGGCTTTATAAAAATTTCTTCGAAAGAAAATTGGGAAATATAAAGCCTCTCTCAAACATGAATTAATGGCAATATTCATTTCCACAATTGATCACAGATCTAGAACAACACATCTGTCCAAAGTACCGAAAACATAGCAGATTCCTAATCTATACTCATAAATATAACACATAACCCTGACGCATCCTTCCATGTTTTTTTTTTTCTTTTTATCTTAAAATAGCAAAAATAAAGTTTGCTACTTCAATAGTCCAAAGGAAATTAAGATTTTTTTTTGACAGGAAGCACAGTCTGTGAGGCAAGATCTTTGTGCAACCAGTCTATATGTGTGCTATTAATAGCAACATTCAAAATGACTACCATTCCTTGTTATGCAATATGCAAAACTTCAAAATTCATTCACTCGGAGTGACGCTGCACACTGACCATTCCAATGTATTTAAATTATGCACCCTTCTCTTCTCAGAATCATAATGAGCAGGAATATCACAAAACACAAACAGACAGGTTCCCTGTCTGCATTAGCACATTTGGTGTCCATGAATAAAGAGACTGCACCAGTCTAACTTTCCTGTAGACTGGTTCACTGCAGTTCACTCCTCATTTCTAGCACAATATGCATATTGTGTACACCAGTCTGTTTTCTGGATTTTTCTTCTTCATTCTTGGTAAGATCCCTTGGTAGCTTGATGAATCTATTCATTACTTGCTAAAAGTCCCATGTAGAAGAAAACTTAGCAATGGAATGATTCAGGAATCCGAACTGGCTTCAACATTCAGATTTTCAACATTTATCCATTTTTTTTTTTTTTTGGCATCCAAATCTTCCATTTCCATGAGCATCTAAGAGATGAGATGATATCTACTTATGCAACAATATTCTATATCGACAGATCATCTTTCATTCCCAAAACCAAAAGCATTCTAGTTGAAACAATTTAATGCTACCGCCAGACGTGCACATACGGAAAGTTCTGTATATGCAGAAATGAAAGACATACACCTAGTGCAAAAAGCCACGTGTAAGGAGTCAATGATCTTGCACTATTAGCGTCTATGATTTTAGAATTGTTATCGGGCACACTGATAACAATATCTGTAGGATCCGGAATGACTGAAACAGAAATAGAACAGAAAACTATTAGTAATAAACAATGATTTAATAACAAGCAGGTCTACATTTTGTATCAAGATAACTCAATACTTTGATCTTCTAAGTCAACTTGAATCTTAATGTGTTCCTTAATAACTAGCATCTATAAACACAACCAACCCTGCAAAAAAGTGATTAACCAATGACAGTCTACATGCAGACGAATATAGTGCTATCACGTCATAGACATGTGGCATGATACCACACCCAGTCACATTATCCTGACACCAGGTCAGCCAGTCCTGGAACTACCCTTATATGCTGAGCACCCAGCAAGTGAACTATACCTGTGCTATTTTTAGCATATTTGGTATGTTGCTGCGGAGGATAGAACCCATGACCTCCTGTATAACCGGCAGATACTTTAACCATTCAGCCACTGGGAACAATCCAAAGAACCAATTTGATACTATTTTAAGCCTGAAATACACTTGCAGGCTAACAAAAAAAAACTATCAGCTATTCCTATGTCACTCAGATATGATGAAACACTGGCTACAAGCTACAGCTTTCAATCAGTCTTTTCAATGGTCAAACATGGTGGAAAATGACATATCAATCAAATACAGTAAAATCTCAGTAATATAAGACCACCTACGGGACTGCTGTTAGCTGGTCTTAATAATGAGGTGGTCCGATACTCGAGTTTCAATTATCAGGAAATAGGGAATAAGACATGAAGATAGGTCTTAAAAATGAGGTGGTCTTTATATTGAGGTGGTCTTTATATTAGGCGGTCTTTATATCATGGTGGTCTTTGTATGAGGTTTTACTGTATGTCATGTGGAATCCATAAGGTAGTGCATGTACATACCTGGAGATATGGGTCTCCTGCGAGGGGTTGTTGTCCGTACTGGAGTAGGGGTGGTGGGTCGTCGAGTGGGTCTCTCCGTTGTTACTCGGGGTGTCGGAGTTGTGGGCCGTCGTGTCGTCTGCGGTGGTTTCGATGTCCGATTTGTAGGCTTTGAAGGTGCTGCAACACAGGAGCAGATCTTAAGAGAGTCTGTCTTTATGTAAAACATGTTCCATAAAAACCAAAATGGATTAAAATACAAACAATTCAATAAAAGTCTTTTTGCCTATTTGCACTTGTATCAGTCTATGAAATATAAATTATTTGTTGTGATAGTGTCATCAGACATAGACTGGACAAATGAAAATTTTAGGAGTTTTTCACCCCTGGGCCAGTGCACACCAAGATCAACCTGCACATTCTTGCAGTCTGACCATGGTCTACACTGTTCTCTAGTCAATTCATAAATTTTTAGCAAACAACGGTATAAAAATGAAAAAGGACAATTAAGAAAAGGTTAATTTACAAATAAGATCTGCCAGACAGACAGACAGACAGGGTTGCTATGGTTACTAACCTGGCGTTGATGGGGTCACTAGATCCGTTATTGTGATGTTCAATTTCATGTTGTATTCTATACATGCCCCTTTATACTCGTTGCGTATTCCATTCAAAGTACCAGTAGATAGGGCTGGAAACAAGAGATATTGATTTTTTCAATTAATAACTCAAACATTCAAACACATCTAACATTAAAATTAATGATAACACTTCCTCTCTATCAGTCTTGGTCCCGTGTTTTCGAAAATACTTAAGTATGATTTTCATTCTATACTCAAACTATCTATACCCATTGGTTTCAACAGGAATTTGAGTATGATACTCAAATTTGCACCTGAGATTGTAATTAAGTATTTTTGAGAACACAGGGTTTGTTTGTCTATTTGCTTATTGGTTTAACCCTTTCCCTCATATAGACTCATTTTGACGCACTCAATAGGTACCACATAAAGCCTGATCTGCAGAAATCCACAGTTAAACCTTACCAAGTTTAATTACAAAATCCTCATTTCCAGACCACTGAGGAGCAGCGAACAGCATAAAACCTGATCAGCTTGCGAGTTACTCGCAGGCTGATCTGGTTTTATGCTGTTCGCATAGGTCTTTTCATGGTGTCCTCTATGAGGGAAAGGGTTAATGTCCACTCCTGCTGACTTTAGGGTCGGTCGTTAAAAAAGAGGGTCAGTCGGGAGACCAGAAATGGGACGTTTTATTTTTGACCTGAGCACTGAGCAAGGGAGCTGTAGTATCATTCTTTACCAGACTTTGATATGTCATGGACAGGGATCTAACCCAAGACCTACTGATTTTGAAGCGGATGCTTTAACCATTCAGCCATCGCAGTAATCACAGGTTTTAGGATTATTCTGATAAACAAAATTGCAGAAAAAATCAGTAAACACAGATTTTTGAATTATTCTGATAAACAAAGTCGCAGAGAAAATCAGTAAACACAGGTTTTTTAATTATTCTGATAAACAGAGTTCAGCAGAGAAAATCAGTAAACACAGGTTTTTGAATTATTCTGATAAACAGAGTTCAGCAGAGAAAATCAGTAAACACAGGTTTAAGAATTATTCTGATAAACAAAGTTGCAGACAAAATTAGAACTTAACAAATGTACTTACTAGCTATGTAGTATGACTGGCCTATTGTAAAATCTTTCCCGCCCGGAACGCCAGAAAATACTGTGATTTCCTGAACAAATTCAATATCACCTTTTGGATTGCTGCAGTTAACCAACAGTGATGCCCCCTTCTCTGGTTTAATGCACTCCTTGAAGGCTCTTTCTGGTAACTGGAAATAAAATGTCTTAAATATATGGTTTGAATACATAAAGTATATTTTTTTAAATAAAGAGTATCATTTTTACAGTGTTCAAAAAAACATTACAAAAATGAAATATACATGTTATCGACACAGTATTAATACCAAATATACTACATTAATTATTAAAACTTGGTAAATAATTAATTAATCATGTACATATACAATAAATGAAAAGCATGTATGAAAGCATCTGGCAAACTTACCCAGTAGATTGTATAATACTCTTCAGGTACTGAATGCTGAGGGCACTTTATGACAAGGTTGGATCTGACTGGAATAAAAAGTGATGCCCCTCCTCTTTCAAACCTGAAATGGAGAAAATTCTTGTTAGAAAGGGTTTACAGAAACCATATTAAGAATTACATCTACAGATCAAATATATCAAATATGCATTTTAAAACCAATTTTGAGCGAGACTTAAACAGTACCAATAACTCTAGAAGGCTCAACATTCTTGCTACAACAGAGTTGCTTCCCTTGAATTACTCTTCAAAACTTAATGCTATCAAATTGTGGTGTCCCATATGAGTTTTATCTTTTTTTTGTCACAGACGTTTCATTTTAAGCAGACATTTTTCTTACCAATCGTCCAAAACTATGTGATGTGAAACATGCAAATTCTGAATTAAAACATCATTTGCAATAAAGTTGCTATCAATAAATAATGAGAAGCCAGATCATGGCATGATTGTCAAAACTCCATTCCTAGTCTAGTGGTCTAGAGACTGTATCTTCAGTAAGGCAACTGGTACCGCCCTGCCACAAGACTTGACGCAACTATTACATTATTCAACCCCCGCCCAACAACCCTGATGTCTGTTTCATCTTTGACGGATATATCACTCATTATCATTTGTCGCATGTACGAACACAGCCTTGCTGGAGACAGTGATGTCTATAGGATATAATCATATTCATCAAGATGCATTATTTATAATCTGAAGAGTCACTGGTTCTCAGATGGCTTGTGTAAAAATTAATGAAAAGAAAACAACAACAATAAATTATTGATGAAGAGTGAAAGAGAATGAAGAGGAATAAGAACGAGAAAAATAGAAAAAAAAGGTGTTGTGATTAAAAATAATAATATATTTTCCATCATTCTAATCTAATTAATGACAAATATGCGAAGCTTTTCAGATCCCATAATTGATCGCAATGCCTTATTTTGCCAGCGAAGCATCTTCTGCTTCATCTACAATTAGAGATTCTGCCATGGAAACTTAAGACATCTTAGTTCCAACAGTAATTCTCTGATTCTATAAGACTTCATTAAAACTTTCATAAATCTTGTACTTAATTGCATTTACCAATCTTAATATCTGACGAAACTTGCAAAACAGTCTGGGATAATCATCGCCATCATCATCAACATTACAGCGAAAAAAATGCTACGATACCAGCCGAGACGGAAAACAGCTTAAAAGCTTAGCTGATAGTGTCATTTACGATCAAGAGCTAACTTCACTTTCATGTTTACTATGTTGCTAATCAGTCACACAGCTTGAGTAGGGGATAAAACAAATCAGTGTTTATGATTTAATGATGTGAGGCTTAATTTATTATATGTAAATGCTGCCAAAGGAACGAGAATAAAGTGCTACACATTCTGAATTGAGAGCTTACAAAATATCTCAGAAACAGCACAACTTTTTTATGTGAGTTAGCAAATATCCAGTTTACACATTTCCAGTGTGTATTTAAACTTCTTAAACAGGTGTTCACAACTTTTCAAAGAGACCTTTTAAAAAAAAATTATTACACTGATTGGGATTCAAAATTTTACAACTTATACCAGAGATGTGAATACCTAGATTTTAATGTAGCTTTGTGCTTACACTAATCCCTCAGATTAGGCTCCTGGCTTGAACCTGGAAAGGTCATGGAAAATCTTTGCCCCCAACAGGGTTCGAACCAACAACCTTACAATCTGCAGTCGGAAATGTTATAACTGGACCACAGTACACTGAACCTGACAGTTTTGCAAACTATTTTTTGATCTGAATTTGACCTTATTTGAAACAAATGATCATTTGGCAATACTGAAGGATGACAAGTAAAGAAACAATTCCTTATACAGGAAATAACTCCCAAGAATGCTCAAAAGATGATCGTCAACATGAATTGATACTAATGACTTAATATCAAAACGTCGAACTGAATTTTGCTGATGCTTCACGAAAGAAAATATTTCATGAAAAAGTGTCAAAATTTATAGTTTCCACTGCATTCATCTGCAATAATTTTTACCAAGACTGATAGCAGGCACTACCAAGCTGAAGATGGAAAACCAAAAATCAATGTGTAATTTATTTTCCGAAAATGGCTTTGTAAAAAATGTAACTTATTCTTCAAGTCAATATATATTCGTAATGGCCTTCTAGTACGTGATTCACTGTACCGGAAAGACATCAAGTCAGGGGGAAAATCAAAGGGCATGCTCTCTCATTGATTTAGAAAGCTGAAAAATGTCATTTACCAGATTAAAAACACGAAGCAATTTCAACAACTGTTACATCCCCCCATTTTGTAGGCTAATTTCTTTCTTGTACAATAACCAACAATCAAGAACTGGCAGATTCCAATCAAACTGGGCTGTCAAATTTGACTAAACTGCCCTCCATTTATCCTGATGAAGATCTTATGCCATGTCACAGAGAAGCTTTACATGAATGATAAGAAAGCTTCTGGGTGATGATGATCAAGCTGAAAGACAAATTGTTGTAGGAACGGTACAAGAAAACCCTGTAACTTCCTTCATTTGATCATATCATTTAAAGTAGTTATGCATTTTGTCTAAGGCCTTACACATCCTTGGAACTTGTGGTTGGCAGAAAAACCTGATGAATATTTAATACAACTACAGATAAGGTAGAAATGTGACAGAAGGGACTTGTATAACAGCTCTTGAGTTTTTTCATCATTTCAAAATCAATATATACAGCTGAATTTTCAAGCTCCTTACTTAGCATCCTATTCTAACTGTAAATAGATTATTCATTACTTATTTGTTGTTTTGTTTATTTGTTTTTATGGCTGCGTTACCATGTGACATTTTTCAACACATGTTCCCAAGGGAATGAATAGTCTGATACTTTTTACACTATTACTTCGCAGCTTGAGATTGATGCCAATAAAGAAAGAGAACAAACCCTACCAAAGTCTAGCTGACACCGGGCGCATGCTGATGTAATCAGTAGAATTCCTTAACAAAATACACAAGGCAATGTATTTCATTCTTGCAGCAACTTTCAGTGACTCCAGTATCTCAATACCTATGCATTATGAAGAAAAATTACATGTTGCTGTGATATTTTTCCTCTCTTTTTATTTTGAAGGAGATTTGCAAATGAAGCTGATAAAAAAATAATGTGCTGAAAGGCGTGCATTAAAACCTAGGCATGACAAGGAGATGACACGGTCTTGCCATAAGATGGATGGCGGTGCTATCAAAAAGTGAAAAACCCGGTGTCCCAGTCCGAAATTAAATTTTGCTGAATAAACATCACCATGACAACCGTAGGAGTGTTGAGGTGTCAAGGTCACAAGAAGATTGATGAGAGAGGTCATGTGATCAGGGAAGGATATTGAAAAATGTATCCGAAAAAATATTGATCCAGAAAATATCTTGACGGATATAAGAGTAATGGCAGGCTTATTCCAACTGTTCATCCAATGATGTATCAATCAAAGAATGCTAGAGAGGAAAATAAATTGTTATACATCAAAGGAAATTGTATATAGATATATCATATGTCAGAACTAGGGCGTCTTACTATCAAAAATTCAAGAAACTTTCCCGAGGAACTGATTGCTTTTTGATACATCACATGGAAATTGTGAGATGAGCAAAACAATGCATCACTCCAACAAATTATTACGTTAGACTAGCTTCCAAGCGAAAAGTCAACAAAATCACTTATAATAACAAAATTACACCATGAAAGATGTTAAAACCTCAAATACACTGTCAATAGTTTGTAACTACAAACATGCTAAAGTAGAAAATGATTCACAAGTATCAATTTGAATGAAATTTATCAAGAGATCAATGAATTCAGTTTCAATATTTTTTAAACATAACTAACAGACATGACTTCCACTAACCATAATTAGCTCAAAATTACAATACTTAAGTACTTACGGACAAATTTCAACATTCTTGTATCACCTACAAGACCCAAATATATCATTTCTTGGTATGTATCAAGATTACGAGTATATTTATTTATGCATTCTTAGTCATATATTTGAATATTACATAAAACAGGAATGGTGGAATGTGTTTCTACACAATTTAAGAATTTAAGTGCAACTTAGCACTAAGTATTATTGAAGGAAAAAAACAACAAACAACAGAGCTAATAGCGCAAGAACGATCATTGACCAAACAATGAGAAAAAAAATGTTTACAAATCTTTTTGTCATAATGATTTGCATTATTTCTATTCATTTGAGGAACAATGTGAACAAAATGAATAAACAACCATGAAAACAATCGATATAGTGAAGTATGGGAAGGAGACATTTACAAAACGGTTCCCAGTGGGAGTGCCACACATAAACAGGGAGCCAATCAATGCTAATGAGCAAGAATTTGTGAGCACTCATTTCGTTTAATTCAATTATTTGCAAATTAAAGGCCCCTCATATGTTAATTAATTGGATGAGCGTACTCAAGTGAGCTCAACACTGTTGAACAGAAATGAACACCGAAATTCATGCGGATAATCACATCAGTTTTTTCCCCCTTTTTTTAAAAAAAGAAGAAAAACTCTACAAAAAATTACGTAGGCTTGAGCGATTTTCTCCCATTCCTCATTACAATTAACTTGCTTAGTTCACCCAGATGGGCGCTCCCGATTCAACAAAATTGGAATCAGTTCTTGCAGATGGACAGTGTGAATGACTAATGCTCTTGAGCCAGTTTAATGATTTATTGGGATGACTCTATGGTCATCAATGGGCATGTCTGTAAATGGGGAAAACTTGGCAAATTCTGTGATTGGAGATCTAACTCGTGAATCTATTATTGCTAGAATGACATCAATATTATGTGCTAATCTAAATGATGGCAAAATGATGGAGCAAACTATCATGACTGCCAATAAATCAAATGTCACTCCAGTGATGTGAAGTAACCACATGTTGAGTCGAAGAATATCAGAATATGGCCCCAACCATGCAGTAATTGTTGTCATGACAAGTCACAAAAAGAAAAACTGTTAAAAAAACTGCTATGAGTCGCTTCTTAAAAGAAAACCTGAAACAAGTTGTTACTCATGAAATAAAAGCTTGCTATTTAAAAAACCCAATAGCTGATCAAAAATCATTGTACACAAGGGACCCACACTGGGATTTTTGAAAATCTCAGTGGATATGGTAATTTTTTTCTTTTCGCTAAAGGCAGCCTGCATTCAAGTTGAACATAATGTTAACAAGCTGTACTGATGATGACAAAGGCGGCAAAATTTTGTCAGCAGACAGCAAACCAACTGATGAGTGGAAAAGCAGCCATGTTTGTTGCCGTGACAACACCTGTGTGGTAATCACTACCTGTCCGATCCTCACCCCAGAGTTACCTGCCTTGACAAAGACAGATGTCTTCTGTACCCACATGTAATTACAGTCCCCATGACATCCTCACACACTGTGGTGATCTGACAAGCATTCAACTTCGCACCTTCGGCTGCTCCCTAGTAATGGAGTTTGATTACTTTCTCGAAAAAAGGCTCTGCTGATAATTGTAGATATTCAGCCAGAGAAACTGCCCATTATGTTTAGAGGCCGTCGATCAAACCGGGGTCAAAGTGTCGTGAAAAAGTTATCAAAATCACACCCCACCATTTATTGGGCTTCTAATTATCAAAAATGATTAACTATTGCAAAGGGCAAGAGCATTGTAAAAATCAAATAGAGAGCTGCAGCAGAGGAAATGTCAATTTTATTTAAAGAAATAAAACTCATCATCTGCTCAACTTCCTGTATCAATTTTCTGCAAAAAAAACCCCCCAAAAAACCAAACAAACAGAAAGTCTGCATGAATCTAACAGAAAAAATCTTTGCATCTTCGCAGCAGTATTAAAATAAAAATACGACACAGAGACAAACTGGCCTATAACAGTCATTACAAATACCGATACAGAAACTGGTTTGTCCTGTGTACATGAACAATAAATTTGTTCTCTCTCCTCCCATTAAATTAATACAATACCCTGTTTTCAGTCAGTGTAATGCATTTATATTAAAAAACCACAGTAAATAAAATTTGTTCCAAATACAAATGAAAGAGGTAAGTAATTAGCGATATGAAAAGGCCAAGTCTAGATACAGTAAACCTTTTCTTCAACGACTTGCCTAACCCAGCAGGCTGACACACGAGTCAACACGACCAACAAAAAGGGAATCACACTTTTGTATCAAGTTTGCTCCTGTATTTGCAGGATAAATATTCGCCGTTCAATCGCTATCAGCGTGCGGCATGATTTGAGGACACAAATCATTGTCCCCAGTTATTGTGCTGGAATTTACTGACGCTTATTCAATGTTGTCACAAGCCAAATTTCTTCTGATCCTAACGATCAAAATTGCCTTTTTCGCTGCTTCTCAATTGTATCAGATTCAATATTGACAGACAACACTGTAAAACCTACAATATCCAAAAACTTATGAACATGTCACATTCACTTCACTGCCAAATGAATGGCCGATCTGAGTGTTCTATCAAAAGCCCAACAGGGGAATGAAAATAAAAAGAAATCTTCCTTGCAACTGATTGTCTGCTATCAATAATAGATTCAAAAGCAGAACAAAGAAAGAAGAAAACTACACACTTTAAATATGACAAAGCAGAGCTTTTTTTTTATCACTGTATCCCATTTTCATACCTTCTCTTACACTGATGCACCATGGAAATTCATCAGAAGATTCAGGTTACATGTTTTCAATATTGATATCTTTTCTATATTCTCAGAATTAGTCTTCATTTTATTTTCTGAAATTGCACATATGTCGATATACGGTGAGTAGCAATAATGTTCAGCATAAAGAAAGAACTAAACAAGCTGATCCTGGTGTCATCAACCAAAGAATTTTCAACATTTAAGGAAATGGCAGTGCTTGGGGTCGCAGTCTGATTATTTATGCACAAAATGGAAGGAAGCAACATTTATTAGGCAGGAATAGCGTTGAGATGGAATTCTAGAAGTCCTTTGTGCCGTCTTTGTTTTCTTCCATTCCAAAGCTCAACTAATGAATTCACCGAGGCCAGGGAATTGCGGTGGTGTGTCAGGATTACTCAGTATCACCAGAAGCTTGCTTTAACAGATCTGCATCATGCAGAAGCTTTTTTCACATTAATTGCACTGCAGTAAAAAACAACAACCCAAAAACGTTTCTTTCCAAAGTGTTGAGATGCTATCAAGTTTGAAATGAAACAAACTCCAAACTTTAAACTTTCCTCAAGTTAAAAATGGTATAAATGTTACAAAATAAAAAGCATAGAAATGCAATTAGCAATACAAAACTCATATTATACGCTCATAAAAGAATATAAAAGTCTCTAATCTGCAATATTTTCACTTTCGTAATTAGGAAGTGATATTTGGTTAGTTGAGTTGAATCGTTCTGGGATTCACAATTCATTTTCAAGACCCAGATGAGTTGCAATGAAGTGCCATTGGCATTTTAACCAGGCAATTTCGATTTTGAAACTAGCAGTTATTACACTGCCTTTAAGTAAATCAAATTGTCAGAAATATGATCTTTAAAAGCAGAACACATGATTGTTTGAGAAAAAAAGTAAAAATTTTAATTTGCAATCATTTAAGGGTTTTGCCAAAGGCAGCTGTTAGGGCTTCCCTTGAGAGACTACCAGTAGGGTAAAAAATCTCATCTCCCAAACAGCAACAAAAACTCGACAATCCATTAAAACAAAAGAGACAAAAGCTGCGATTATAATCCACATTTCTATCATGTGCCCCATGGATAAGCATCTTCAGTATTGATTTTCCATTAATAAAAAATAGAAGTGTGACTGAAAAATAACAAAAATTCAATTTTCATCAGTCGCAGAGCTTTGAGAGTTTAGAAAAGCATGAGGCATGAGTCAATGGCCCTTATTACAAAATGGAAGCTTACCTACCTTGGCATGCCCTTAAAGTAAAATTGTCCATCATTTTTAAACATTTTTGACTTTTAACTGCTTTAAAATATATTGCTTTGAAATACATAAACCAATTTCACTGTCTACGCCATTTCGAATGTTTCTTCAAATGGCTCAAAAATACTGATTTTAAGCCGTTATAGACACCAGTAAAAATAGGAGTTTTACTGGATGGATAATCCAACACGGAGAACTTTCTCATAGAATGAGAATCTATGAAGGATATGTCAGATATGGCATTGTTTGCATCCAAAGAGAAAGAATATGTTCTCGTGTGACAAAGAACCAACTTTCCTGGCAAACTTTATTATAATCACTTCATGAACAGAATGAGATGGACATATAACCATCAATTCAATTTTCTGTTCCATTTAAAATGCAGGAAAATTACCAAATCATAGCCAAGTGAAATTTTTAAGAAGCATAAAATAAAAAAAGGACAAAAAATAAGAAAATAAAAGGAGAGACATTGACCTTTGGAAATAATCTTTTAAACAATAGAATTGCTTTGTAATTGAATTCTATTTATTGTATTATTTGTCATTTTTTTCTATCTTTTCATGTTTCTATTTGCAGGAAAGACCATTTAAGGCCTTGAAATTCATGGGGACAATCACTTAAGTGTTACATTCATTATACAAATATCATTTACAGACAGAAGGGGGCGTAGTTCAGAACAAGACGAAAACGGACCATATTGATTTTATTGTATCGTTACCCTTTTTTGTATTTAAATGCTCCATTCTTACTACCACCTGAGTTTATTGACATAATTTCTGAAGATGACAATAGCCATTTCATGCCTACAAAATTATTCAACTTTTATCGAAACCATTAGACACAACATTCAAACCCCTTGGACCTCATTTGGTGTTTGTCAACAATGAAAAACAAAATTCATGTTTACATTCTTTATTTTTTCTACCGTTGTTCAGACTTTTGTAAAGTTGATTTGTAGCAAGAAAAAGCCAGGCATGCAGATTTAACTATCACCTTGTGCAATATTGTAAAAATATCAAATAAAATTAAAAGTCAAGAGTGAACATTAGATAATAACAACTGTAGAAACACGGTCACAAACAACAGGCATGGAACAACCGTCTGAAGCCATAATTATAGGTATCCCTCCGCAAACAAACGCCAACGGTTGGGGATGAAAGAGACTGGCACCGTCTCAAACCTCAGGCACGAATGGCACGTGAAAATGACACGAATGGCACGGGATATTAGTACGGACCAGACACACAAACATTGACTGAAACTTGGCACACACCAGTTCTTTGTGAGGCGTCGTTAACATTTTAACAGTTTATATGGAATAAAAATGGAATTATATACTGAAGAACCAGCTTCCACAAGATTCACCATTTAATAGCTTCCATGTGTCAAATAACTTATTTGTTTAATTCCCCATCAGTTGACAAGCAAGTTATTGAAAAACTGATTTCTAAGCATCGGAATATACAGCTGATTACAATGTGCGAAAAAAAAACCCCATATTTTTGTTTGAATTCCGATCCACAAGAAAGGTGGTAAAAGCAGTCCAGTTGTCAATCTATTTCACTGAAGTTATTATATTTTTGCAATTCTGCGATAGGATTTTTGCCCCGGAGAACAATTCAGTGTTGCACATGCCTCCTGCATTCATTACAGAGAACAACGGTTGCATTACGAGAAGGGAAATGTGATCCATGGCAGGCGCAAGCAAGAGGCATGAATCAATAGTAACCAGGAAAATGTCTACATAAAGAACGTCATATGATTTAAATCTCTTTTTCCCTTTTTCACCTCGCTGAGTATTGAACATCCTACTTAAATCGTGCAAACTGTGTTCATACTCTGTAACATGTAGATCAAACATACACATTAATGTCGCTCGGTCAGTTATTACACGCTCAAGAAAGCCGTATGATGTATTGTAAAAGTTGTCTGCTTCTCATGTCACAGCTACTGCCTACCACTTTTCGTGTGTATTAAACTGGAACATTTCTAATAACTTGGTTATCTATCAAATACTTTTGCTTTTCATCCAATGACCTGTTTCTTCTTCCATAATGTTCTCAAAATGCAAACATATTTTAACGTAATAAAATATTTCGCTAATGAATATCCAAAGCTTATTTTGATATGTCTCTTTCTATATTACTCCTTTGAACTGTCAAGTGTGGAAATTACAGATATTAGCCCACAAAATTTCAAACATTACCTGTTACTTTCATTTATAACGATCCCATTTAGCAGCTATCTGTCAAATTACCTCCCACTTATCACATGGTTTTTGCCCTTTGAAGTGCAAAATACATAATAAAAATAATAATGATGTGTTGTTAATGAGACATATCTGCAACTTTTCATCATTCTCGTACATTAAACATATTAAAAAAAAAACCCCTAATACATAATCAATTACCTCATTTCTGTATTAAAAACTACTGGAACATAATGGAGTGCAGTAATATGTGAACCCGTAACTTCTAAGATAGGCATTCCACCGATTTCGAAAACGGACCAAGTTTCACTACATTGGGAAAAAAAGCAATAAATTTCACAAAATTGGGAGAAAAAATCCTACATTGCTCTAAATCAGGGAATCTTAAATAAGTATAATAGAATAGACTCAATTTATTCTGACATTTTACATATGATAAACAATTTCTTAGAGCCAATTTCTATTCTGTTCCAGCATTTATAATTACTAATTTACAAAAAACATTAATTAGCTTTGAAGATTCCGTATAAAAGCTAATTAGTTCCTTGGTAAGATTTCATCTAAATTCTGAACTTTACAATATAATCAAGGTTTATATTCTCTCTCTCTTTTTTTTACTGTTCCATTTTTAATAGATTTTCTTTTCAGGGAAAATGTATTTCAAATTGATTCAGAAATGAAATCTTTATTGATTACTTGTGCAAAATTTAAATTAAACTTCTCTCAATACCAACGTCGTTATTTTTATAGCCTACCTATACAGCAATGTTAAATCAAGACATTCCATGTAGAATTTTTCATTTAATTTCAACTTGTACAATCAGCATCTCTTAGAAGCAATACATTAGACAACAACTGAAATTATCTAGATGCAATCAAGCTAAATAAAACAATATGCCCTTCCAATTTATAACATAGATTCTGGAAGCATTCAGCAAGAATTAAAATAATTACAGGAACAAATAGCAGAACTTTAAGATAACAAAGAAATTGAAATTACAATTGTGTAAGCAAGACGAGTGTGGAAAACCTTCATTCTTTATTTGATCTTTTTGCAGACTGCAGGAGATACTGACTTGGTAAACTAAACAGCATCTGACATAATACCTCCCATGAAATATGTGATATAAAATAGACATATACTGGTCTAGCATGGAAAAGTGATATACAAAATTTCCAATCTATATCTTGCACAAACCATCGATATGTTAATTTGACAAGCAACAGTTCCCCATGCTGGTCCATTCTCACAATTGATACTAAGTTTCAAAGACATCTCGAAGGGCACGATTCTCCAAATGTCTTCTTCGACGAAGAAATTTGCAGCCTTCCTCCCTCCATGTCAGACAAATGCTTGGCTAATATTTCAAAAGGCTGTACCCTACTGTGGCATTAACCTAATTGACAATTCGCTAATATGGTAGTTATATGTAGTCCGCTGCTAATTTGTAAGTGAGTGTGATTTTCCACCAATGAAAATTGCATACCGTTCTTGCTTTTTTGCGATTTTAGGGTGAACATGTCCCTTCAAACAATTGCCAGTACCCTAGAAATTCCTTTTATTATGAAGATTTCTAGTCCAAGTGAGACAGAGTATAGTTACATAATGCAATTAACGTTACGAAACTTGATACTAAGCAAAGCAAAACAACAAAATTCTAAAAGCTGAAAATTTTTGATTGGACCTAACTTGATTTTATGTCAAAGATACCCGAGAAAAGCCAAAAAGTAGTTTTAAACCTAGAGTGTACTCAACTTATTTCATTTTATGTTTGTTTACACCTTTCTAGCTCATTATCCCAATAAAAAAATAGCGAACACCTATAATATGGGCTCTGAAACATAAGCTTTTGCTCTTATTATGTTTGTTGGTTTGGTTAAATGGCATATGTAGTGCTACCACAATGCAGTATCACACTGTAGACATGTGGCATAATACTACGACAAGACACATTATCCTGATCTACTCATATTATAATGCTGAGTGCTGAGCATTCTATTTTTTATACTTTGTTGTTTTTTTAAAACAATTTAGTGTCCCATGTTTAATGCACTGGTTTTCACCATGGAAATCTACCCATAGGTTTGATTTCAGATTGATACCATGTTGCATATAAGAGAGTACAAATTTACAGTTGAACCTGTATTAGCAGTCACCTCTATTAAGCAGTCAACTAGCATTTAACTGTCAGTTTTAAAATCACCAAATTAGCATTTTATTAAATCTTTGTTTGCGGCCATCTCAAAATTTTCTCATGTTCCATTGTTTGACCGTTTAAGACAGGTTTGACTGTACTTGGTTGCCAATTTGCCCCAACCCTCACTCCCAAAGTACTTGGGTTTAACCAACATTAAGGACCGTGCAAATGCCACAATCAGAACCAACAGTAAGATTTTCCATAAACAATTCCGCACTCTGTCCAATCAAGGTAAAAAAATAAAAGTTAAATTAAAAACCAAAGAACATAATTATCATGACTGAGGTTTTGGCGAAGGTGCGGCATTAAGATTAAAAAGGCGGAACTTACGATATTTGTTTTAGGATTCAGAGGATGTTTTATGGTGAAAAATATGTCTGAAAATGGAAGTCAGTCTAGCTATAAAATATTACATATCGCAAATAAAGTGTCTTACTCCTACTTCCCATGTGGTTCAATTCAAGTTAATCATCTGCACCAAAATGTCTTCTGTCTATATATTTAACCCAGTCAAATTAAACCCCTTGCTGACGTTGTGAAATTAGACTACATAGAACAAATATGACAAATAAGCCTAATGGGGAAATCATTGTATTTGGCCTCGAACGCTCCTCAACTGGGGAATATTCCTTCATTACTGTCGCAAAAGGCATGTCGACTACTAATCCTGTTAGTAAGATGAATCCCAAAACAATGGCTGATTTAAAGCATTTAATGAATAACAATAGATTCTGCGAATAACAACGATGATGAATGAGCTCGCGGAATAAATCACCGCAAAAAAAAAGTAAAAATGGAAATACAATACGATAGAAAGTGGGCGAAAATATTTAACTACAGATCCTATACTTCTGATTGACAAATTATCTGCGAATATTAGGAGGAAATGTTGACCAGCCATACTGCTCTTCTCGTAATGATTAATAACAATTTTCCATTGATGTGGGGTTTCTAGGCGATGCCTAGTGGTAGTAGGGTTTTCAATTTTCTACAATTGGAAATTATGCAAATTAGGGGTAGAGAGGGATTCAGTGGCCCAGTCTGTTTTCCGGCAGGAGGAGCAATTAATCACAATTCAAATTCCTTCAATGGAGGTGGGGTCAAATTTTAGGTCACAATGCTCCCGTTTCCTGTTTATTAATTTTGCCCCCATTCTTTCAGGAAGAGTTTATCACAATGAAAAAACATAAAGCTTTCTTTACCACAGGAGAACTATCAAGGAAATTGTTTTGTAACAAGTGTAAAACTATACCAGCCTGCAAGAATAACACAGTCTGATCAGGTTTTATACTGTTTGCTCTACCTAAGTACCAAAATAAATATGAAAGAACACATTAAAAATCATTCAGAGCGAATAATTCTTAAAGTCCGATGATCTAGCTTCTCTATGTGAAAAAACGCATTATGGAGCGGTTCAGGAATCAAGAACATTTCCGGAAACTGAAATGTCAGGAGATTCATGGACACATTCCTGTCATTTCAAAGTGTGATTATTTTCTTGCAAAATACAATTACATCAGCTCAACAAATGTGAAGTCTCGCATTAATTCATTAGCATGCAGCCATCCATGTTTACCACCAATATCTAGTGACGCCATTTTTGCTGACTGGTTCAGAATTTTTTTTTGCCCATATAAATCAGACTGATACCAGCGACTGTGGACCTGGAACCAGAATAGATGACATGGACCTGGAACCAGAATAGACGAGACTGCATTTTCCGATACGGTAGGCAACATCTAGTGTTTCCTGAAACACTTACCAAAAAAACAGAGAGAAGCCCAGACATATTATGCATTAAACATTTACAGCAATTGCTCCGCATTTTTTTTTCCATTATTAGCTAATCAAAGAGGCAGGAATTTGTCCTTTTTTTATTTGTTTATAATGAGATGTCGGGTGGATTAAAATTGATCAAACTCAATATAGCATGCGCTGGTGGAGCGGCAAGTCAGCTTCATTCCTGCCTGGAATGATAAGTATCTCTGTCTGCCAATATGGGCTTTTTACATGCAATCAGGTCATAAAAGCTGGGCACCAGATAAAGACAAGTGATCACGCAACAATAATATGCCACTCATCTCGGCAATCCACTATCATACATACGCCTGGAGCCATCTCTAGCCATCCGTATCAATTTACAGAAATGCCATGCCCCTGCCACGCCAAATAAAACATGGTCAGGCTGAACAATTCACGTTGTAGATCCGAAATTATGTTTGAAATGAACTCTACCATTATAATAAGCCATGCATATCAATATCTTCTAGTGGTCTCATTTGTTATTTTTTAGTTTTTTTTTAGTTAGTTGTTTTTGTCATCTATAATTTGGCCTTTGAGATATATCCAGATCTAATTAAGAAATAATGAGATTTGCTGGAAAAAAAATACTTTGAAGTGAAAAATCTAATTTCTATCTTATTAAATAGGACTGATATTTTTATTCTATCAATTGAATCTGCAATTTATATGAAACTTTAGATCATCAACAATAATGCAGTTTGTAATTATGTAACTGCTTTTTTTTCTTTCTTTGCATGTTCATGTGTCATACATTTTTTTTTTTTTTAATAGAAAATCGTTTAGTGACTATTAATAAAACAAAATCAGAATTTAGTTTTTTTTTGTCAATCACTGATTACTTTTAGTGTAAATACGATACATTATCTATGTTTGAATCAAAAGTTATTTTATGGTAAAACATTTGTCTCATTTTGTCGATAATGCGGCAGAACAAAATGCCATTAAAGTAAGCGATCCAAACAATTATCATCCAAACATCAACCTTGAACAAGAATACCATTAAAGCAGAGCTATCAACATCAGAAGCATAGAAATAGGAGCTTTACTAGTCTAGCAGACATACGTTGTATTTCAGACATTTTTTCTTAATTTCTTCACCTAAAAAATAAACCTTAAAATAAGTGTGATTATATACAATTTAGCATCACTACAAAGGCTGAAAACGGAAAATCAAAAGCCGTCGTTAAAAGCTTTTCATTTTCACCTTAGGAATTATACTTAAACAGTCTTACGATAAGTTTCGCTAATCACAAATCAAATGACAACCATATTCCTTATCCACTCGAACCAGTCTGCCAGTCTACTCCAACAGGAAAGAATTGAGCCAAATGGATGGAAAAATTTAGGAATCAATTGCATAAGTATGAAATTAGTTATTCCTCAGAATAGTTTGAGAATGGTTGCTTTTAGACTCACAGCCACAGTGGCTCCCTCTGGCGTGGTTTTTAGACTAAAATGACAAAGTTCAACCATCATTAAATCAAGACTGTCTCCTTTATAGTCAATTAATACATCCTTCGATGGTTCATCCATTTGAAAAAATGAAGAATGGCACTGCCACGAAAATAATCCCAGGTCTTTAAGAAAATCACTGAAAATAGTTCCAATGTCACGGCAAACTACCCAGGTCAGCCCTGAACACTGCCGGTGTAGCAATACATGCAAATGATGAGCCAATTGGAAGGAAGGTAAATTGGTCAGACACAACATAATTGTCGGATGTTTTGTTACTTGATCGGTTTCCAAATGACAAGGTCAAGATGTCAACTAAATTACTGGGTAATTGACATGGAGTAAGAATACAGCCCAAGTGTTCCTGTGCAGTATAGAATGTCTCTGCCAAGATATGGACTTCAATTAGTTCAAGTTGAGTAAGTATCAGAAATAACTTGTAGTCCCGACAATAGTATCATTGCTCTCTGTAAACAATTCTCATTTTCTTTAACTCTCGTCCTTACCTTCTGGCTTCAAAAAACAATTGGTATCATTATTTTGTATCTAACATCCATGTCCTTTTTAAACGGCTCAAATATCAAACAGTACCATCCGTTCAAAAAATTTAGAATATTTTTAAGTTGTTTGAACATGCTTCTTTTTACCTGTAATGAAAGGTTTCAATGTGGTAGAAACCAATTTATCACTCTTAATAAGTTTTTACGCAAAGTCAAAAAACACATTTTAACCACTACGTACTTAGAAAGAGTTCTAGCTACAAGTTTTTTGCCAATTTAAAAATAGTTG
This sequence comes from Solen grandis, assembly GCA_021229015.1. Taxonomy (NCBI): domain Eukaryota; kingdom Metazoa; phylum Mollusca; class Bivalvia; order Adapedonta; family Solenidae; genus Solen; species Solen grandis. Next base: position 9,076,335 of record CM037782.1, read on the forward strand.
ATGAGAGATATAAACTGTTGCTATGGAGAAAGATTAAAGGAACAAAATTATTCACAACATCCAATCAAGTCATCTAATTTTCTGAAGGTCTGCTTTTTGGGCCCTAAAATACTCATAATCTTCATTTGATGAATGAATCACTCTGAGGAGATGATGATAATTTTGAAAATTGAAAACATTTTTTTTCCCCTTCTCACAATGATAGGCTTGTGGTTCTAGCGTACATACCAATTACCGTTCGAGAAGAATGGTTATCATCGACATGCAATAATCATGCAGTGCATGGCACACACACGCATGGCATTCATCTTAGGCTGTCAGCATATAATGCATTACAGAATGCCATCATATTCGAGAATCTTAAATTAAGGAGAGAGAAAAAAAAAGAAACTTGAAAAAAAAAAAAAAAAAAACGTAAATGAAAAACAATAACAGAGGAATGTAATCTGTTGAAATTTAAAGGGACCTTGGCATGAATATTTTGTCAGACATAATCAACAGTTCAACCCACGCTGAAAAGCACGGAAATGAATATCAGTCAAATTATATTGTTTTTGTCTTAACAACCACAACTACTGCTATCAATGAAGGTGCTTTACACCCCCATTTTGAGATCACAAGACAAAAAGATTCAAAGTACTATCCCTTGTCCTTGCTCCAGTACCATCCTTTGCCCTTGCTTCCCGTACACTAAATGTTTGTTAAGCACTCTCCCTTCCAGACATTCTTAGTATCAGCATTGCATTTCCAAATGACTTATGCCAATATCTATCCTATCACAAGAGATTTATCACAAAATGTTTTTATGTAGTACGATTCTTCCCTCCTGTCAAATTAGCCAGGCTCATAGTCTACAAACTTGTTAATTTTGTCTTGAAGTACCACAAGGCTTATCTACATAATGTTCACTGCCGGATTAAGCCAAACCTGGAAACGGACATAAAACCTCATCAAGTGATATCAAGGCCAATAAACATGTCAGACATTTTGACTCTTAAAAGTCTTTCCATGAAACCTCCAACTCTGACCTGAACTGACCGAGAAAAAAACCTGTCTGTGACTACAACTTTTGTACTCAATTGCTGTAAGATCTGAACAATATGTAGATTGTTAGTTCCAGTTTCAAGGATTTAAACAAATTTCCACACAAGCAATATGATAAAGCACTGTAACTATGTAAAGGAAAGAAAGCAGACAGCTTCCAGAGCATATGTGTCACTGAAAAGGGGTGTTTTTTTTCAAACCGGCGCATACAAAAAGGTGTAAAATTAAACACAAAAAGTACCTTAACTTCTTTTAAATCATGCTTCTTTTGCCAAAATTAAATCATAACCAATCTAGATTATGATATTAGATATCAAATAAGATATATATCGAAGTTTGTGCGACCCGTTAATATTACCACAGGAGGAGACAAATGTATAGCTCATTGTACACTAATAATCAAATGTGCATTCAAATCAGTAGAGCCTTTTGTGTCACTCCCTCAAATGAAGCTTTTCAATTAAACTGAATGAGTTACGATCAACCCAGCCTGTTGAATATGTCCAATCTTTGACAAACAATGAACAAAAGTGACCCCCTAGAAGTCCATGAAAAAGAGCCTGGACCCTAAATTGACCTCCTGAATGAGTCTCTAAACCCACCATCTTGTTATGGCGGAAAACACAAAATCAAAACTGTTACACTGGTAATATGTATTCACCCTCAACAAAGACTTCTACATTGGATCATGATGGAGTGATTTTCATATAAATGAAAACAATAGCAACCAATTTTGCTGCCGTGAATACTTCGACTTGGTGAATGCGACTCCATGCTAGACATTCTCCTTTAATCCTATGACCAAAATCAATTTTGACGCGTTATCGTCGTTATTCTATGGAAGAGCAGTTCCTACAATTTACATTATGCCTTCTGATCATCCAGTCTGACCGGGGTTTTATTGATCGCATTGGCTCGGGGACTTCACAAGGCACATCTTTTCACGAGCACTAACTCCCTGTGCCATCATAAAACATACATGTATGCATAAACAGTCTATAAAAATTTCCTACCATCTTCTTCTCAGCAAGATTTCATTATGATTGTTACATTAAAAAGAGAAAATTTTATTCCCTTGCTCCAAAGTCCAGAATTTCTCCTACAGATTCTGCATTGAAATGTCCTAATTCATCAATCATTTTTCAGCTTTCTTTTGGAAAGCAGCATTCATCTTTCTATAAACAGATTTTGATTCAATTTTTAACTTCATAAATCAATACACGGTGCTCTCGACAAGTGTTCATCTAAAAAAAAAACCTAATACAAATTTATGGACATTAGATACTACATATGAAAATTCATTAGATTTTACGAAACTATTCAAGCCTCAAATGTTTAAAAACAAATATTTTAAAATATATGAAATGCTAATAAGATAACAGAATTATAATAAACTGTGTTTAGATATGAAGGCTGTTGGAAGCCTAAAACAGGGGGAAGGACCTGAATGTTGTTGAATGAAGTCAAGAAGCGCATCGTTTAAACCCTACCCACCATCTCTCATGGGGGTCCACACAGTGGACTTTATCAGCAAAATTTTCGATATCCCTCATTAATACCATTAACAGTATTCCTAATTAAAGACAAACATGACCCCTTACAAAGCCCCTAATTTCTCAGAATCACTGCAAAAGTTCCCCTCCAATCTCCAGGGACCTGCTTAATATGGGTGTTTGATTGGATTGTCAATATCACATGACCTTGGAGGGTTGTGGACCTCTTGAAAATGACCATAAATTGTCATTGTTGTCAACACAGTAAAAGCATCAGGATTCAGATGGGGACATTTTGAAGGATGGCCTCTGAAGATCAAAATTCAGTTCCAGTTGCTGATGACGATACAAGATGTCAAGTTAATTAAATTACAATTACCATTAAGCTGAGCTATGATCAGTTCCATTAAAATGGAGAGCTGACAAATTATCAGAAAATCCTGAAGTCATGGTGGCCTTTGAGGCAATAAATAATATGCAACCAAAGTCTGCTGTCTCCCTTCTGCTAAAAATTCAAAAGCACAAGCAACAACAAACATGGCAAATTCCAAAAACATGGAAGTTAGAAAGCACCCCGATAAATAATCAGTCTTGGAAAACTTTCCATTAATTTTTTCTCATCAGTCCTAATATCTCTGTAATTTCCTGAAAAGATTCCAGCAAGTGTGCCAATGTCATGATATGTTTACAATCTCTCATTGTACATGCCGACATCAGAGATATGGTCGCCTTAGAATAAGCCCAGCCAGTATTGTTAGGGAATTAATTCGTCTGCGACCTATTTTGAATCCTAAAGCCTTCACGTTCCTGTCTCGGCATCAGACATTGCTACACGGATTACTTCTGGCTTTTTCAGCAAATACTTTTGACGTAATAATGTTTCGCGGAAAATGCTTCAGTCTGAAAGTTAATTTGGGGAAAAATAACAGAGACGATGCCCTACTCTATGTGCTCTAATTCCTACAAGATACCAGTGATTCTGTGTTAATATGCACTTTGCTAATCTACAATTTCACAGGCTGCTGGCAGTTTCAGAACTTAAAAGAACAATTTACATGAGTCTAATATATATTTTCTACGTATGTTATAGATTTTCCTAACTGAAATATGATTTATCCTGAATTAATTCCCATTATGTTAGGACATGAAGTATTTCCTTGCACATATACATGTACAATTAAAGATTTACATCACATAAACAAATTTGTGAAAATATTCAAGATTTTCATTCATCAAAATATTTAACTGTTCCAAGCTTTTTTGTGTATTTTTTTTGCTTTTCAATTCTAAATGTTCACAAAAGTTTTAATTTTCAATTAAGCTTTGGGAGAGTAGAAAGCACAGAATTAACATAAATGCACGATTTCCAAACATCAGCAGCCAAAGCAAGTCACATATCCTTGATTTACGCAAATATTTGCCAAGCCTCCATGCATGACTCCGACAAATTGTCAGGAATGCCCAGCTCCATGGCTCATCCGCCAATTCCATTGGAGTCAATTATTGTAATTATCTGCTGGTCACTGGACTGGTAGTCATAAACCTGATACAGCACTGATTGAGCTGGGTAAATAATGTGGACACAGTCCACTCTGACAGGAAGTTGGCCCCAGGGATTACAAATATTTCCATGTAGGACAGGAACTAGTGAAAACAAGGTGGTGTAGGGTATCTTTATTGATTGCAGCCATATTTGTACAATATGTTCCCATCCTATGGGACCCCAGGTCTGGAAAAACGTAGAAATACAATGGAAATTGATGGCGATTATCACTCTCTTACTATGGCTGATCGCCATTCCGTAAATATGAAATATGACGGCTAATATGCCTAACAAAAGAATAAAACATCAAGTTGGTTGAGAGAGAAAATAATAATGAAGATCTGGGGGTATAATAACTACATCTGGTTGCAATTTGCATTCCTAATGACCGAGAAGCAAGCTTCTGGACCACACAGACTCCCTAGCCTTAGACAGGAAAGCGCTCTGACTGGTATACCAGTTCTTTATGCACTTCCAGTAAACTGGTTTGAGAATTATAATCGCATAGTCTGCAATTACAGGGCAGAAATCTCAAGGTAGCAGGGCTGTTGACTGGAACATTAATCTTGAACAAATGACCCATGCATTTGCTCTTCTTATATGCATTGACTGTTATGGCAATTACCTGTGTCATGTTCAATAGACAGATAAAATTTGAATGCCTAAAAGCGCAATATATAAATCCATGCAGTTTTTCTCCACTTTTCATAACAAAGTTTATCATTGTTGGAAAGTTTAAAGTGTGCCTTAATTCATGCAGTTTGCCAGTAACTGACTCATTTATTACAAACGCGTACTTATCGCAAATTTCGATCATAACAATAAATAGTAAATCTTTTCCTATTACGATCTAAAATGACAAAAAACCTTTCAATAAAAAAGAAAGCTATCTCAAATTCTACGCACATACTGGCCCACAGATTTTGTTTTCTTTATTTTTTGGTATTTCAGATACTTTATTATTTTGTCTGAGCGGGAAAACTAATGGCCTATCAGTATTCTACAGATACGACGTACCATATACGCCACCCCTGTCCACCACCAGACACTCTCATCCTTCCTAACAACAACTCGATTTTGTGATGAAGTGTATAAAAATGACTGCAGACGCTAGTGACGTTTTCACTTATATTCAAAATAAATATGTCATTCATTGTTTTATCATGCTATAAAAAAGCTTCCCGCCTTTGGGCCATACACGTCTGTAGAATATTCAATCATCTAAGATGCTGTAGAGCTTAGAAAAAAAATCATATTATCTTCTGTAGCAGATGCAGGGGCAGACGACACTACGTCCATGTTGATTATTGCTCATCACAAAACCTTTCATTGTTTACCCTCTCAAAGCAGTGAATGTTTATCTTGGGACTATTTTTTTTGAAGGTATGAAACTTGAAATAGTTTAGATGATTCAGGTTAATGAATTCATATCTCTACATTTTTTTTCTTCAGTTTAAACTTAGAATGATCACTGTAAATCTTTAAAAGTTTACAGGTTAAAATTGTCATTTCTTCATTTGGAACTACTTTCTTTTGAAACTTAGAAGCTTATCTCTTTCACAAAACCCATAGTCAGCAAGAAACTAGCAGACCAGTGATCTTTAGACAGATATCACTCCTGACTTACAGTTGTCAGATTCTGACAGGAGGCATCAGTAACAAAGGTGATCTCTATTTCTCCAGTCTCTGATGGTGAACAATCAAAGCTGCAAATTCTGTTGATCAAAGCTGTCATTTGTGATGCCCAGTGGCAACCCACAACAAATTGTTCTACGATTAATTTTCTGCTTCCATGACTTCAGCATTTAAGCGGACTACTTTTTCGTCTGCATGGCCACACATGTTAATCACAACCTTATACCAATTTTCATCGTCAATTTACAAATCAGAGGATAGAGAGAGGCCGGAATATGGAAGCGAAGAGAATTTTTACTATAAAAAAAACATGTGGTCAAAGTTGCAGACATTGAGACATTTTCTCTGCAACAAGTAATCCATAGCCTTAAATAACAGCTATAATGTTTGGTAATGCTTTTGTATCGCAGCACCGTCCATCAATATTCCTACTTTTGCATCCCTGCCTCAGACATGCAAATCATGGACGCAGGGATTAAAATCCACATAAAAGTGAACCAGATACCAGAGCTTACTGCAAGAACCTTGTCAATGTGAAATGGATCTTATATAATGTATATTGCTATACACAATATCTAAAATATATTTTCAAACTCTCCTTTTTAATGCTGTTTGCTTTTTGGGGTATTAAAAATAATAATAACAATAGTATTAAAGAAGCTATTACTGGCAGTAATGAATGTGGTTTCAACATTAAGACAGTAACTTTCCAGATTTATGGTTGTAATAATTTCAAATATTTATTAAAAAAAAAGTACCCCAAAAAGAAGGGAAAATCTACTAAAAGAATAGTTTTTGGTTAACACTAAATGGTCTACTGTATGCTGAGTTAATATATTACTGAACACGTACTCTAGATAAAACTTTAGAATTACATTAGAAGACTAGTGGTAATTTGATTATCTGTTCACAACAGGTAAATCAAACATGTCATATGAGAAGCCTTTTAAGAGTAAATAACACCATTATGTAATGAAATAACCAGCTATCCAATTAAACAAAAAAAATCCAATTTACAAGTTCTGTCTATTGACTTATTCGATGTTCTTCGAAAGAGATGACACGAACATTTGAAATAAAACAACAGGTTATTTATTTTGAATGAAAACAGCACAATTAGGGTTGAATTTTATGAGCAATTTGTCAAGAAAGCAAATGAGAATCTGTGTAGTAAAAAAGCTCATTTTTTATAACAAGACTTGTTCATACATTTTGTACCTCAGTACCAGTTAGAGGCAATTAAAATTCCGTCTATAAATTGTAATGAAAGGACGACTGTATTCTAATGCATTACTTAAACACATGTATTATCCTAGATCTACTCTCACAGGGGAAACAAAATTGATTTTTTTATAAAAAGAAATACTTCTAGTAAAACATGATTTAAAACTATTTTAAGTGCATTAAGGACAGTTTTGCATTCACGGTGACCCTTGGAGTGCTAATTGTATTTTATATTCAATTTAAACTACAAATATAGATGATATCTATGATAATACATAATTTATAGAAAATGTTCTTGAAATATGTGAAATGAGTCAATTTAAGAACAATACCAATTACAACCCTTAATTTCAAATAGTCAATTCTGCTTTCTTCGGACTGCATGCAAGATCATTGAGATAATATAATGAAGTCTTAAATGGGATTATAATGGACCCTACGGGACTTCACTTCCTTTCCAGAGAGATAATGTCATCCCCTATCAAACCGCTGGTCCTTTGTGGTAAGGACCGGTCAAGGGCACAGGAACAATATCTTCAGTTTGACCACAGTGGTCAGTGTCAGTATTTCTTGCTGTAATTCAACTTGACCCATACAACCAATAGTATGGATGTAAGGCAGACACAATTAATGGTTTCTACTTGCTCTGAGTGTCTGTCATTGAACACAAAGGAACCTGAACGACATGAAAACATTACCCCACCCACTCGGACTACACAGCAGCCTGGGAGAGATGTCTGAATGGTTATTAATGGCTTCTGTAATGGTTTTTGGAGTCTTCTATTTCCCCGAAAAAGAACATAAATCTGTAACCTGGTGCCAAGTTTGTTTGGTTTATCTCAGAAAAAACGAGGGGAGTATACTGGATAAACTCAAATAAAACAATATCAAATGCACGTTCTTTTGTATCTGAATTGATAAATATGCCTCAACATTTTTTCACTAATTTTCCGAAAAAAGACACTATTGTGTATGCGTAACCATGAAATGACTGACAATAAATATCGGACAAACATACCCATTTTTTCTTGTTGTCTCTCCCATATGGATAAATGTCACAGGAAGTCTGTGTTTCGGTAAAACATATCAGAAACACAATTGTGTATTTACATACCACAGTCATATGCCTTTGAAGAGAAATATCCCAATATTTTCGTATCACAAATGGATAAATCGCTATCCAATACTTTAATACCAGCACCTATGAATTCTTTTGTTTCATTTAATGGGAAACTTAATAATGCAGTGCTAATATCGATATACTGGTATTTGAGAAACCAATGTGCTTTGAATGTCTCCGTTCTTTCTCTGCACTTGATCTGACAATATATCTGTCTTTCCATGATGACTTATTCATTGTGTCATACCAATTTATCACCACAAAAATAGCACTGCATGCATAGGAAACCACGATGAGATATGGCTTGGATTACAATAAATTAAATATGACACTATGGCCCAGACAACAAAACACCTTATTAATTTCTAGTCTTCTGAAAATTTACTTTCTATTCAGCCAACCATGAAATCTTGTTAATTATTAACACTTTTTTTTATTTTATTATCTTTTTTGTTGTTGAAATTTTTGAATTGTAAGTAAATATAAAGCCAGGCATGCATGATATACACAGCTATAAATCAAAGTATACATTCTATTAATTATCAAGATCTGAGAAAAATAATACCGATACTAATTAAAAAACACTTTTTATATGATATTGATTATATATTGCATACATCTGAATGATACAAGCTTTTGTTTGAACGTGAACATTTTCAGTATCAAGGAAATATCTGAGTTTTAATTAATAAATTGTGAATCATAAACCGAACTTTAATTTCCTACATGCTGAGTTCATTACAGACAGGAAGCACTCAACCTTGGCATGCTCAGTGCATGCCTTTTTTGTTTTTTCCAGACCAGGGGAAGTGACTCTAACAGGTTGCTTTAGAGGCGTCTGATTAACAGGATATCTATTCATTTAGTGACTCACTGACTGACATCCATCAACGATTCCCACCAAATAAACCTTGCTTCCTGCATATGCAATAACCATGTTGAAATGCCGACTGTATGCTGTTGGACAATAAAGTTTATGCAACAGCAAAATGTAATTAAGTAATTAATGGGTGCAACAATAAAAGTGCAAATTTCCTTGTGGTGTCCACTTGTTCTGTTACACTAGGGTGTTAGATATGTCATTAACAAATATTGTAATACCTGACAAAAAATGGAACATGACACTCATTGTCATTTTAATGAAGCAGACTTTTTAACTTGTCCAGATGTAATCTCCAACTGCTATTTTGATTGCATCTGAAATTGTTCTTAAAAGGTTCCAGTCGGCAGAATTGTTCTTGAATGAGTGGCTAAATATTATAGATCCTGAATAGCTAAATCTCAAGATACCTGTTTCCTTGCATTATCTATAATCAACAATGCCTTGTCTCATTTCAAAATTAATTTTACGACTAAGTGTCATAAATTTGCCAAATCGATGGCAATTTTCGGTGATATATGACGACAAAATTTTCCACACATGCTGCATATCTGAAACTGACGCATGGTCGGTTGACCAGATTCTGACATGTTTTTCTTGGGACAAGTCGTCTAGAACCGGTAATAATGTAACCATTTAGACCCTCGATTTGCAGCGCGGCATTCACGCAGACATTTAGTATTCATCAAATTTCTCTCCTAACCAGACATTAGCAAAGTGATTTAGAACAATATCAGTACAGAATGGAATGACCCCAGTCTTGTGGCTTTCTTTCTTTTCATCCTTTTGCTTGAATAACATGTTAATTCAAATGGTTAACAGAAGTCTTTGACTTCATCAAAACCATAATTTGACAGCATGGGTCATGTGATTGATCTTTTAGATACAAGTAGCACAGTTAACATACATGTATAAAATTCAAAACTTTTTTCTGTACAGTTGAGCACGATTGCCTGATAATGAGCTCTTGCTAGAGATAAAAAGTTACTTATATAAATAACATGAAACATTAATGCAATAAATTACTTTAACAAAAAGAACAAAAATTTATAAGATAACATAACACTCTTAAGACACTCCCTTTTTAGTAAGCAGTAAATAAAAACAAACCATAACTTACCTTCATTGTGGAACAGGAAAACAGCATATGAAAATAGAAATGAAAGAAACGTTTAGTAATGTGTCAGGAAAATGCCGGTTTGAAAGTTATTATTAATATCTTTATTATTCATAGCAAGCAAAGTGGGTGTCCATTTTGCGCCTGAAACAAGATATCCGTTGAATGGTGTACAATTAATGTTTCTTCCTGCACATTCATGCATGAAATATTGAGTAAGAAAGGAAGCGACAAATGGGGGAGTTTCCAGTTCCCTGACAGCTTAGGGTCTTAAATAATTGTGGCAGATTTTATCCAAACTTCACATCAACAATATTTTGGCATAGAATCTTACAGGGTGTCCATTTATTTTGCTGATGAATTGATTGTGTCCTATTTTTACAAAATACTGAAAGGGTTATTTCCTAATATATGCACATTACCTAAGGAACAGACAATTTCAAAAAAAAAAAGAAAAAAAAGTTGAGGAACAAACTACAAAGTATATAACTGGCGTTTAACTAAAAGACAAATTCTGTAATATGATTTCAGAAATACATAAATTGCTTTCCATGGAAAGGCTTTATATGAGACTGCATAAACTACCCTTTTCTGCGAAATAAAAACGGGGCCCCTCAGAGCTGGAATTTTTTTTGTATCAATTGCATCAGACTTCCATAATTACTGAGCGTTTTGGGGATCAATATTCAAATTTCTGTTGACACTTGGCTGAAAATCACTGCGGATGGCCTTATTTACATACACAGCTCCATGCCATTTCACCCACTGCACACAGAAAAAGACAAAACAAACACCGCCATGTTTGTAGATACACCACGGGGCATGATTTTTAAAATTGCCCCAGGCTACCAATTCTAATTAAAAGTCCTTCTTTTTGTTCTACGTCTCTTATTAATCGATTTGTACCACTTTCTTTCATTTACTTTTTTTAACTAATCAATCACGGAGCTGTTGAATGACTGTAATGAAATTCACAATTACTTCCCCCTTATGCAGACAAATTGTTGCAATTTGTTTGTTTTCATGCTTTCCCAACCTCATGATTCATAAGTCGGGGGACTTATTTAGAACTCGAACCATTAACAAAAACAAGATGAACAATTGTCACCTTTTTTGTCATATTCAAATAGATTCCCAGATCATAAATTTATAGGAATATACTGCCATAATTACTGCCTTGTTCGTGTTCTTTAAAGTTTCATATAAATCCTTCTTCTCTTGGCATGTGGGAAGAATCAAGCCATCCAATATGATATAACTGATTAACGTAAGAAACTTGACTTGAAAAATCCATCAGTCAACGTCAAGCGTGTATCAAAATCTCTGTTAATTGCCTCTGGCTTTTTTTGCCACTTTTTCCATTCAGCTGCGATGAAAAATAGCGCCCAAATATGGGCGACTCATCAAAAGCTTGTTCAGCCAGAAATATCTTTTCAATAATTCCTCTAAAGATATGACGCTTTCACTTTGTGCAAATTTAATTTTGTGGTGTGAAAATTGAAAACTTTGAATATTTATTATGAACTGCTGGATGATTCCTTAGTGTTTGTCAAATTGCTTGTGAACTATGAAGGCAATTGGTTTTTCGTATGGTTTGCTTCAGAAATTGGGATTTTTTTTTCTCCACTTTGCAAAAACCCATATTGCCCAGCATGTTAATAGTCAAGATCGCTACTCTTTCTGTTGTCACCATGGGCTTCACATACTTTCACCTCTCTTAATGTTTTGTTGGTGTTACTTTAAATACATCATCAATCGCAGCTAATATGGAAAAATCAGCAGGTTTTAGTAATGGGATACAAGCATCTAGCAGAGCAATGCTATTTCTCAATCCATCATTTGAGCTGATTTCGTTAGAAGAATTCTCAAGGCAAAGCAAAGTGTACTTAAAAAGAGGGACGTTTCCCAACGGACTACACAAGGACAACAAAAGAGATGGGGGTGGCATCCCTTAATGGATATATAAACAAATTTTCACATTTCCTCATAAATTCTTAAACCACTCAGATATTTTATTTAATGTGGAAAGAGAACCACTGGAAATATAATTTGATTAAACTGCAAGTCCAACTGATACATTTTATAATGTCTTTAATAAATTCATTAATTTATTGTATATATTTTGTATACTCAGTGAAGTGATAATCAATTATATCAAAAAAGGAATCTATAGCACCCCTTTTTGTTTCTGGACTTATTGATTTATTGTAAAATTTAAGTCACACAAGTAAAATCTTTTTTAAGCTTTTAAGCATAAAAAACATATCCTTTGTTGACAATAAAAGATAATTGAGAGACACTAAGGCAGAGGCAGGTGCTCTACCGCTAACATCCCGCAGTTAAAGCAACAGGGAATGTTAAAATGTGAGAAGAACAGCGATAATGTTTATCGTACAATTATTTCCGAAACAAAAGCCTGCAGATCAATATGGTAGTTCCATGACAGAAAATTTGCCCAACCAGAGGAAACTCTACCAGCATATATCACACATATTTCTTATCCTGTGAACACCTTCTCCCTAGGTCCCATTAGCGTAGGAAACAATCTACACCTATACACAAAACTGTTTATCGTGGAACATACTTCTGTGTGATTTTAAAATTCGAACTGAGAAAACAAGCTATTACGGATGTGTTTGAAGGAACTTCCATTTTCTCAGGGAAAAACTGAATAGTAAAAGCTGATCTTTCTAGTGTAACTACAGGAAACATCAATATAAAAAACCTGTCCGCTTTATACCTCTGAGTAATTAATACAGATATTGCCTGGTAGATAGATGAGTCGGTACAATAAGATGAGATTACACAGAATTCCCCTTCGATGAAATGGCACAGTTTTATCCAGAATGTGAACCTGAGGCTAGTTATCATCATCAGCACAGCAACACGGTGCACTATCTATCGCTGCACTATCGTGCAACAGCGTTCAGCTTCTTCTCGAATACTCGCCTGATCGCCTCTTGGGGAGGTTTCCATTTCTAGAATTAATTAACTGTCCTCAATTCTTACAGAACTACAAACTGGGGGTGAATACTATGAAATTGCCAGTTTGTATATTATGCCATGGCGAATTGTCATGGAGAGTTTTACATGGACTTAGACGTCTATGGAGATGGATTCCATGGATTATACTACAGAAAACTGAGGAACCAAAAACCTACAATAAAGTAGAAATTTACATACTTAATGTATCAAAAATTTAATTCCCATTAGTAAGTAAATACTTAAATTCTTAAGTAAATCCTTACAAGTGTTCTTAACATGCATTAGTATTTCCCAAAGATTCTTAAGAGAGATTTTCCCGTAACTTACAAAACTTTACCCAATAAAACATCCAATCACATAATTGACTAGTTGTAATACTGAAGAAAGAACCAAACCATTTTTTCCCCACACTGAAACGTTCTAAATTCAGCATCCTGACAGTTCAGTAAAAATCCTGACGACTAATGCTGACAAAAACCAAATTACAATCTTGTTTCATCAGAATTTATTGGATACAAAATTAAGATGTAATACATGGAAGTTTTATCTTTCTTCAAGAACTTTCAATTTTTGCCATGATATTGATGAACTATAATCAAGGAAAATATTTTTTTTATGGCAATAAGGAGCACAGGCCACAATGATAAATCACTATAACATCATGTGGGAACATGCTCTCTTCCAAATCTGCAATTAAGAGCGCACTGCCATGGATGTTTGACAACCTATTACAGTATTTATTTATGTTAGACAAATGAAACTGACAAAAACTATCACTAACACAATCATAATCATCATTATTGCCATCATCATCATCATCAGCAGCAGCAGCATTGTCATCATCAACATCATCATCTGATTTACCATTCAAAAAAGAAAATCCAAAGTTATTAGAATGGAGGTCTAAATTATAATAAATCAAATGACTCCATCTGAATTAAACAAATGATTACATGCTCCTATTAAATTCTTAAGTTCTGATTCAAAACTTCATAAGTGGCATCAGGTTGTTTCTCAGTTAAACCTCCATCTACCTTAATTAGACAATTACTTAATCCAACACAAGTGTAAAATGACAACAGTTTATCATAGAAAACAGGCCCTACGAATATTTTGTTACCATTAAATCCCTCCTAATAATCTACCTATTAAATCTTTAATATCTTGCTTTGAAATCACTTAATTTCAAACAGACTTATTTAACCATAATACTACATACATACAAAGAATAAAAAAGAATACTTTTCTTTTGTGAGATTCCTAAAAGCATTGCTCATTTTCAAACATAATGGACCTGGAAAATACCGTATATTCTTGAAATGGGATCACGATAAATCTCACTGTAAGAGACAGAAACATAGCAAGAATTCAATTTTACACATAGAATAGATGTACGCGTAAAACTGAAAGCGTAAAACTGAAAGTGGAAAACTGCAGTGCAAATAGTAAGTAAACAGAAAATTGACTTTACAAAATAATAGCTTTTATCCACCGTTTCCATTATAGAGAAAAAAATACATCCTGGCAAATCCAAAGAGTAAAAATAGAATTACGTTTTGAATGCTCGCTTTCTCTATAATTCAGGCTTGACAACTTGGAAAGTTTCATTTCGATATATGCAATATCAGAGATGTACTTAATAAAATAACAAAAACATAAAGAAATAACTTACAGGATAGTATATATATTTTTATTTCAATTTGTTACTGCATTGTGAGCATCCAGAGATATAGATCTCCTTACATAATGATTGAATAATTAATGATATTGAAAAAAAAGAGTAAAAACAAATTCTTCTGGAGATCCATTACAATGCTGTTTTCGGGTAACATGTTATATTGGAACAGATTGTAATTATATGAGTATGTTAACAAATATGGGATCCACTGATTTCAGACAAGTTTGACCTTTGTTAACCCTTTCCCTCATAGAGAAAACCATGAAAAGACCTATGCGAACAGCATAAAACCAGATCAGCCTGCGAGTAACTCGCAGGCTGATCAGGTTTTATGCTGTTCGCTGCTCCTCAGTGGTCTGGAAATGAGGATTTTGTAATTAAATTTGGTAAGGTTTAACTGTGGATTTTCTGCAGATCAGGCTTTATGTGGTACCTATTGAGTGCATCAAAATGAGTCTATATGAGGGAAAGGGTTAAAATGCATGTTAGAATAATATGCCAAATAACTCCACTTATCTCTGCCATTAGTTCATATACACTGACACACACACGCATCAATTTAAGTGCCTTCAATGTCCGACAAGAGTGAAAACCTATAAATCGTAATGAAAACAGTTAGATACTTAAACATCCAAATATCTCGGTCTACTCAAACAAATTTTACATGGCCAAGGAATGAGTCTCATTCAATGTAAACACCACTAAATAGCAAATGCGTGTTTGGAGCACTGGTCAAACACTCAAGTGAACTTAAAACTTCCCTCAGGCCACAAACTGCACCCATTTTTAGAACAAACATTCACATGTCAAAGGCGACGTTGCTCACGACCATATTTGGTGATAACGTAATATCATGCCTTTGTCTATTTACCAAAGTTAGTTGTGAACCGGCTTAAAGAGGCCTCGAATAGCAAATCACACTCAAAATCGCATGGAAACATTGCACTGAAATTTACCATGTATTGTCATTACATGTGTGCTTTTGTGATAATACGATCTCAGGAATGAATTTTTCACATACTTTAAGCATTGCGTTCATTCTGAGTACCATATGAAGATGTTTCAATTATTTCGCATTATTCGTAGATAAAGTTTGTTTCCTTGCATAGAAACAAACATCCAAAACAGATGGGGAGAGTAGATACACTTCTAATTTCATCTTTCTCTGTAAATGCAAAATGCATCCAATCTCTAAATGCAGCGTTTTATCGAACTAAGTGTTGTTATTCAATTCCGACAAGCCCAGGCTCTCCTCTGTGAGATAACATTAGCTTACTGGAAATTAAGTAGATTCTAAATTGATTTTAGCATTTAGAATTAGATGTACACGTCAAATTTTGAATCCTAAAGCAGACATTAATTTCATTTCTAAGCCCCGTTGCATATCCTACTGAAGAAGCCCCCCAGAAGAAATAAGCAACGCTTTTGACAGTTATTCAGGATGTGACAGGGCTTAATCCAGCGCAGTTCACACGGTAACATCCCATCAGAAATGATTTTTTTGATTCATTAAACTGTCCCATAATTGCTAATTACTCCAAAATTCTATTATCCTCTCCAATATGTAGGAAATGATGCTGTTCTCCAAAATACATGCGCTAAACTGGTCTTCTCTCCTTCATCTTGAAGTCTTAAGGACCCTGCTTATCCAAATAAAATCTTGTCTTACTATAAATGCAATTTAACCTCCTAGATATCTGAACAAGAGTACAGTTCCTTTCATTGATAATGGCAGTAAATTCTTGGAATCGTTTTCTCAAGATCCTCTAATACTTCAGTAATGTTTCCCTTAAAAGTTTTCAAATTCTTTTTTTCCTCATTTCTGCAAAATATTTTTTGCTTTCTCTAAATACTCTGATTTTGTTTTATTTATTTAAAAAACAAAAACAACACATTTTTTTTCCTTTACCTTTACCAGCTTAGAAAAAATACAAGCTGAAAGATTGATGCCCGGATTAAAGCAAATGCTGTGATTAAATTAAATGTCATGTAGAAGTCTCTTACAATAGTATTTTTTCCCTGACAAACTTCTTTAAACATTTGTGAAAAGGCACTATGCTGGCTATAACTACCTTCATAAAAAATTTACAGCCAACAAATGAAAATGGGGGCTTTGAAATGGCGTGAACCAATACACGGTTTATGAAAGATAAATTGTGATATGTGCAATAAAAATATCCCTCTACGCTCAGAGTATATTAGCGCCACATCTAAAAATTTCATGAAAAGAAAGCTCGTTTATATTGCACTAGTTGAAAAAGTGACAAGAAAAAAATGTTTTGAATGTCGTCTGCAAAGTGTCAGGTCTGTGTCAAAAGGGTGAGAGGAAAAAATGCTCGTTAAGTGAATGTATGTGTTGGACGAATTACACAATATAGGTAAGGTAGGGATCCATTATATGGAAACAGTGATTGATATGTGAATGCAAGACATGTAAGGGACATCTACACATGGGAAATAACACTAATAAGTTATTTATTTTATGATTATTTATTTTAGCTTTATAGCTTAGTTATGGCTTATCCTTAAGAGCTTTGAATTGTTAACTTTGTATGTCATCACTAAACGCTTTTTAATGTTGAGAGAGAGATACCCAGTAGATAAGAAAGAGAGATACAGAAATCGAATTGTAAGACAAAAATGAAAATAACTGATAATGTGTACAGTAAAGTATACCAATCATACAAGTATTAGAACATAAAATTTAACCAGAAAAATCAACATTAAAATTAACCAGATTGAATAAACCAGATTTCACAACAGTACATATTAATATTTCCCACTGAGTTAACCATTTACCAGTTTGGGCCATTTGAATAATGGATGAAGTGAACTATGATGACCTGAATGACTTTGTTGTACAGGCAATAAAGCTGACTTCCATCCAGCTCAATACTTCATTGAATCAGTGGATCACTTGTGTTTCCGCTTGAATACCTTTCCACAGTTACTAACACAGATTTCTGCCCGTTAAAGATAGGAAATAATGTTTGAGGCCTTAGCGAACATCGCAATTTCATTATTCACTATTCCAGCGATGAATTCAGCCCGATTGTATCTCTCCGATATGCCTAGGTCCATCGCAAGGAAGCCTTTCGCACACATGCTGTGAAAACTTATTTAGAAAATGCACACTGCAATAAACATTTACAAAGACGCCTGATTACGGAACGGACAAATAGAGGCGTGAAATTAACAAATTTGAATAACGTTTATCTAGAAGTCAGTTGCTATAATTGTTCTTAAAATCAATGCCTCAGGGCAGTAAAGCAAACAAAGTCCCAAATAAAGGAAAATGATGTCACAGAGTCTAAAACATCGAACTGCCTGATAACGTCCATCCTAGTAGTTTGGTTTCCATCACTATTTTATTTATAGTACTTGAAATTTACAAAGAGCGCCTTACAGTGGAAAGGCTGCCAAATTAATCCTGGTATTAAAAATTGATAAGGCATGCACGCAGATTTTAAATATTTAAAAGTTAACGCAAATGAAATATCCATACACCTCTGAGTACATAAATAATACAAGCCTTTGCCCTTAAATAAAAGCATTTTTCGATAGAAATTAATAATTCTTCTCCTAAAATGTGTATAAAAAGTGTTTTGATAATGTATTTAAAAAAAAAACATTGTTGTTTAACCTTTAGCGTAAAAGTAAAATTAGCATCACAATAGAATTAAACCATTTTAGCGGAGAATCTTTAGAGAAGATTCTATCTCAATATAGCGTAATAAAATACAAAACCAGATTTACACTCGCTTTTAAGGAGCATTGCGCTGCAGGATGAAATGAGATTGGAAAATAGATTAATTCTGAATAAGAGTCCGACATTTCAGTAGTTTCAAACAAGTTTCTAGGTGTAAATGGTATACTTAGTGTATATGGTATAATGATTGCTCCCTTGCCTGCACCGTGCAATAATTACTCCCTGAAGCTTGTCAGCAGACAAGTTATGAAATTTCTTGTCTAAAGATTATCAGAAATAAAACTGGAACCCATCTATGTTTCCCAGAATGCAATGCTGCAAAGTGTCCTACTTTTATGTGCTTATGAAAAGCCAAGTCTCTTGGCAAGTGCATCGGATATCAACATTATATGTCTGACATTCAAATCTCATATAATGGCATTACCTGAATACAACAAATTCAAACAATAGCTTAAAAACGTGACAATATTAACAGATGAGATAAAATTGAATACACAATAATACGCTTTCCGAGTCGACACCGATATTTCTGCATAAAAACGACAGCTTTCCATTTCCATGCCAGACTGGACTCACATTTCATTCAATATCGTATAATACCATCCCTTGCTATCCTGCATGATTTTATACTATCCCTGAATACTGATCTACTCATAGAATGCAATAATGTATGTCTGCAATATCCAATAGAGGTCCCTTAGGTAAATCTTTACTGCACTTCAACATGGTACGCTTCTTCTCTTTCCGATACTAAGTGCTCGTGAAGGTTTAGTTTCTCATTGATCCCGTTACTTAGGTTTGGTTGTCCCTACTAGAAGCAGATAGCCTGTTATTACATATATGCTATCTAAAATCTTTTAATTGATTCAGGGGGAAATATTACTGGCTATAAGACTCTGGTTATGAGCGATGGAAGGCTATAAAACCTGTCTCAAGCCTTCCAGCTGCTGTCCTGGAAAGAAAGATCTGATTTGAAAAGCCAGTCTTCCGTGTCTAAGACTTTTGAATCTTACACCTGAACATGCAGCACAGAGCAAAATAACCTGTCAGTTTTATGCTAGTGTTACATGACAAAAATATCAACTCCTCACTTTGAACTTAAACTCAATATCAGCCATGACTTTGATGTGTATTTGTGTTACACACATAATGATAATATTTATACAAAACTCATTGTTCTAAAATTTGCATTTATAAATGAAAGAGCGATACATCATCTGAAAATTAGCATAAATCAACATTGGTATTAAAGCACCTACGCAATACAATAACCAAATACTAATTATAGTAAAACATGCATACAAGAATTAATGCTACACAATTCTACGGCTTAAAATGTCATCTCACTCAATCGTAGAACAAGCCAGTGTTTCTGTATTATCTACAAATCTCAGCACAAATGACATTTGCAAGCCACCAAGTGTCACGAAGTCTTTTGCGAAACAACACACACTACATGAAAAGCCACTTCCATGTTACATTTGAACTTCTTGTCATATCGCAAAACACCACTAACTGCCAGCATTTATCATATTTACACCTGTAAAACAGACTGTGTCCCTCATTAATCCTAGAGATTAGACAGTTACCATATTAAACATGAACCAGTCTATAGAAGCCATTTTAGACCAAATCAAAAACATTTTAAAACCCAGACTGGGTCTCAAAGTAATGGAATAAACATCAAAGGCTATTTCACTGAGACACAATAATTGAGAACCAGTCACGATCAGGAAGTAGACTGTGTTGCAATC
Organism: Solen grandis; assembly: GCA_021229015.1. Taxonomy (NCBI): domain Eukaryota; kingdom Metazoa; phylum Mollusca; class Bivalvia; order Adapedonta; family Solenidae; genus Solen; species Solen grandis. The sequence continues at coordinate 9,096,517 of CM037782.1, forward strand.
AAAGCTTAACAAATATTTAGATTTGACACAAGTTCATAAATCTGATCATATGATGTCGGAAATACATCAGATATAGTTTTTTTTAACTATTTGATCCTGATATACTATCAAATTAATATCTGAGATATACAAAATATCTCCATATCTGAACATGCAAAATTAATGTCAATTAATAAAAAAAAATTGAATAACAGGAAACAAACCACAGCCTAAATATGAAAATGAAAATAAAAAAAAATAAAAAAAGGGGGAGGGATGGACCCCCAAAAAACAACCACAGCCCCAATTTTTTACAATATAACTGTAAGTCTCCACTGGAATGGTTCCCTTTATCGTGGATGATGTGGGAATGACTGATAAGGCCATTGGGAACATATGCTAGTGGAACTAACCACTGTGTCCACTGGCACTCCAAGACACATTTATCTCTCCAGCTGAGAGGAGCTTATCAACGAGTCTCAACAATAATTTGCACACATCTTATTACCTCCCTTTATAAATCAACCGATTAATTGACATCAACAGTGAAATGAGCCATATCACAGAGTTGGGATCTTACAGCATTCGACCAGCTGGCATGGGGTTAAAACCATAGAATTAAGCTGGTACCCTGCAAAGGCTTATCTTGGAGAAAAGGCACCTGTCACACTATGTGGTAATTACCCAATTATCTCCCTTGATTTATTCCCCCCTGAGGCTGGTGTGTATGTTTACCTGAACTTGATACTGCTCATACAGCCAGCTAACAAGGCAGAAACAGTGGGAGGTTAAGCTTGGGGATTATAGGGCTAATCTGCCGAATACATCTACCTCCAGAGATGGGGTCTCCTATTACAGAAGGGGAACCCTTAATGTATCAAGTAAAGTTTAGATTCTTATTTTTTCTATTCTAAGAAGGCTCTTCAATACGTGAGTTAAATAATCATTACAATTTTCTTATGCACTAAAAGAAGAGAAAAAAAAAGTAAACTCAAATTCTGAGTTCTCAAATACCCTGAAATGTATTATATCTTAAATATCATTCAATCTCAACTGAGGTATCAAAAGACATATTCTCTTGTCATAAGATACCTCACATACATTAATCGTCTATGCAAAAATTTCAATTTCAATGTTAGAAAGTATTAAAACAAAAGGAAAATGCACTTGGTGGCCTAAGTGACCTCTGCCACCTCGAATTTCCAAACTTCAACTCTGATGTCTACATCTGACGAGCAGCTCCCTTCTCCATGTCACTATTTATTAACAACAACCCACATCTGATATCTGCATATCTGTCTTGGGCACTGGTCCCACAGCTACGTTTTCCTACAAAGTGCTATTAAGAGAAACAAAAACCCACACATCAATCCTATCAAATTTAAATATCAGCGTAAAATCTAAGTTATATTTAGACAAATTTTCTTGAACAGGCTTTGCAGAAAAAAAATATGCTGTCGCTCTTAGCTAA
>CM037782.1:9098066-9148066 GCA_021229015.1 Solen grandis
CTGGCTTGGAACACTACACAGCTGCTTTATCCCAAATAAGTGTAAATTTTTTGTCTGTTAAAGAGCTCTCTTTGAAACAGCTTCCATCAAAGACTCCTGTGCTACATATCTTGGCATGCTACGAAAGTGTCCTACCAGGGGTACCAGCCTGTGAAAGGAATCATCACATTAACCCTGTAACTAATTCAGCGGATGACTTGTAATCAAAACAAAAATCAACCACAGTGGCTAATATTTTTTTTGAAACCAATCAGGATTTTTGAAACAATCCGTCTATCTGTTAATCAGAAACAGGGTTTAGCTTTCTAGCAATTCCGTTTGATGAGGAGGAGTACATTAAATGATAATTACTCTTATCAATATCAGGCAGGTATTTTTACCTCGTTTACCTTTGTTGTCATTTTGGGTCAAATGTAGTATGCATTAATTACCAGGAGTGCTCCGTTTCTTTGACTTGTTTCAATTGGCATAACTTCTCTTCTCTCAAATGTTGTACTCTTTTCTGCACCTGCTTCAAGTTTATCGGCAAAGTAAACAGTCTTAATTTTTTGTAATTTAATCTCTTTTCTGATCTAAATCACTGGATAAGAACCCAGTTTCATTCTCTCCTCAGCTAAAGTCAGTTTTTCTAAAACAACTTCAAAGGCTTGACTTCAAAAACTTAACAGTTCATACTGCTTTCTTCTTACACCACAATGACATTTAAGAACGACAAGCAGGTAAAACTGAGGAAGCAAAATAATTATCTTTTAAATATAGTAACGTTACACAAAAATCAGTGATATTTATGCTTTGATTTTATCTTTCTTAAATGAATTTGAAATTTTAAGACAGCAAGAAATGCTAGTCCTGGGTCTAAAAATTCCACCAGTTATATACTTACCGTTAAGCTATATTCAAAACCTTAACGGATTGAAAAATAATGAGAATTTTCTTTCTTTATTTTTCAGCGTTTTATTTTCATCTATTTTTGTAACAAAGAGGCGGGTTGAAGTGGAAAAACATGATTTTCAAATTTTCTTTGACACTTACTATGGTATACATATTCCTATTTGAACAAAAAAATGAGTTTTGATATCAAAGAATTTATATACTGGTAATATCGCTTATCACAAACAATATTCTGTGGAGTCAAAAAGTGGTATATTTATCTGAATGGAAGATAGCAATGAAAAATACATCTTAAAATGTAACAAAAACTTAAAAACATAAATAAAACAAGAGCATTTGTTTTTGAACTACAGCCAGAATAATAACTGATTAAGCTGTGATAGAGTATCTTGCATTTCTTGCAAACTATCCTGAATTCACTGTTTGTAAATCATTACTGTGGCATATCGTTATTAATTCTCACATCTGAACCGATGTAACGAGGTAATACATTTCGAGCTTTGGCTCAAGTTGTCTATTCGTAAACAAGATTCACAAAGAAAATCCATTCAGGGGTGTTAACTACAAGCCTCGCAGCATTAACTAACAAAACTTTGGCAATCAATTAAATAATTGCCGCGGATACAGAAGAGATCATAAACAATAATGTGATAATTCAGAGAGGTGTTAAGCTCACGAGGGCTATGTAAGAAAACCAACATATCAGCAGTTTAAAGCTTGATTACATACCACGTTTTTGCGAAAAACTATCCACATTTCTTTAAAGATATTACTATGGTGATACATGCAGGTCATAAAGCAGCACTGAAGGCAAACAAATCAGATGAGAGACAATTAGCAGAGAGTATTAAATTGCTGCAAACTATACATAAATAGGCATCTCCCTTGGGTACTGTATTTAATTGGGAATCAGAGTTGGTGGTGGATGTACTTCAGATTGTTGTGTGCTGTTATATAAACCACAATCAACCAGATACTTCAGATTGTTGTGTGTTGTCCATCCAGGTACTTCAGATTGTTGTGTGTTGTCTAACCAGGTACTTCAGATTGTTGTGTGTTGTCCAATCAGGTACCTTAGATTGTTGTGTGTTGTCTAACAAGGAACTTCAGATTGTTGTGTGCTGTTATATAAACCATCATAAACCTGAACATTATACCCAGGTACTACGAAGATTGTTGTGTGTTGTCCAATCAGGTACCTTAGATTGTTGTGTGTTGTCTAACCAGGTACTTCAGATTGTTGTGTGTTGTCCAATCAGGTACCTTAGATTGTTGTGTGTTGTCTAACAAGGAACTTCAGATTGTTGTGTGCTGTTATATAAACCATCATAAACCTGAACATTATACCCAGGTACTTCGAAGATTGTTGTGTGTTGTCCAATCAGGTACCTCAGATTGTTGTGTGTTGTCCAATCAGGTACCTTAGATTGTTGTGCGTTGTCTAACCAGGTACTTCAGATTGTTGTGTGTTGTCCAATCAGGTACCTTAGATTGTTGTGTGTTGTCTAACCAGGTACACCAGATTGTTGTGTGTTGTCTAACAAGGAACTTCAGATTGCTGTGTGTTGTCTAACCAGGTACTTCAGATTGTTGCTTATAGTTATATAAACATGTTGTGTTTTAACCAGGTACACCAGATTGTTGTGTGTTGTCCAATCAGGTACCTCAGATTGTTGTGTGTTGTCTAACCAGGTACCTAAGATTGTTGTGTGTTGTCCAATCAGGTACCTTAGATTGTTGTGTGTTGTCTAACCAGGTACCTAAGATTGTTGTGTGTTGTCCAATCAGGTACCTTAGATTGTTGTGTGTTGTCTAACCAGGTACACCAGATTGTTGTGTGTTGTCTAACAAGGAACTTCAGATTGCTGTTTCTAACCAGGTACTTCAGATTGTTGCTTAAGTTATAAAAAAACCTGAACATCATACCCAGGTACTTCGAAGATTGTTGTGTGTTGTCCAATCAGGTACCTCAGATTGTTGTGTGTTGTCTAACCAGGTACTTCAGATTGTTGTGTTCTGTTATATAAACCATCATAAACCTGAACATTATACCCAGGTACTTCGAAGATTGTTGTGTGTTGTCCAATCAGGTACCTCAGATTGTGTGTGTTGTCTAACCAGGTACTTCAGATTGTTGCTTATAGTTATATAAACCATTCTCAAATTGATGAATCTCACCCATTATACACCATCTTGACTCAACAATATAAAAAGATAGTGAACAATTTTTGTGAAATGAGACATGATGCAACAAGAAGTTACAGGATTGAAAAATACACATGACTCCAATAAAGCCTTCACTTTGTGAAATGGGGGTACAAAAGATGAGTAGCTATAAGATCACCATGCTTCAACAAAGAATATCAGGGTCTGATGTTTGCAAATATCTTAAAGGTAAAAAAAGGAAAATGAAATTTTGCACAAAGCAAATAACTATGACACCTTACAGACGCCAAACTTATGTCAGTCACTTCAAGACCCTAATCCCAAGTCGCTGGCAGCCAGCATAAGGTTGTTTTGCTAAGCAAAAGTCACTTTGAAAATTTGCACGAAAAAAAAAAAAACGGTTTTGAAAAATAACTCAACAAGAAAATGGAGACAACAGTTTATAAATATAAATGCATTCTTATCCCTAAAAGCTTATATCATGCCAAGAAACGTACAGCACATTTCAGAGACAGTGTTATACAGAACACCATCCATATAGTGCAATGTCTTGCAAAGCCCTGGAGGTCAGAAATGTAGGTGATATAAAGAAGTCTAGTTGAAAAAAATAATGATCCTACAAAATAAACATCAATTTTCTTAAAAAAATAGTCCACATCAGGATATCCAGATTGTTATAAATATGTCTGTCTGAAAGTATGATATGTACATTTTTTATTTCAAATTTTGATCCACAGCAAAAATTACAAAACCATATGTGTGGTGTATTGGTGACAAAAGGAGATATTTTTGAGAAAAAGATTCTGTATTTTGTAATGGAGTCTCTACTACTTATATTTTATGGAAGATTTTGCTTATATAACGAGGCATTGATCTTCCTCTGAGTAAACTCATTATTAGATTAAACTGTAAAACTCTAAGTTTTATAAGACAATATTTTTTTTTACCCCATGAATATTCATGTACAAATTTATGACCTGATGAATATTAATTAACTGAACTTCAAATGGTATTTGTCTTTGCAGACCAAGTATTATCTAAACTACAATACTGTATGAGCAAACAGAGGAGACACTTACTATCAGACAGCTCCTACAATGCTGTCCAACAATGGTCCCAAATATTTATCTCTTTATTTGATTAGATAACTTCAAATGCTTCGTCACTTGGACATTTTGTGGTCAAAAACAGCATAAGTATCAGGACTTGGACCCAATAATAATATAGCACTATAGTAGATCTGCTTTGTAGAAAAGTGCCAGTGCAAGGGTATAAAATTATCATCCATTACCCAATGTCGGCTTTTTCTATTTTGTGCTATTTTTCTATATAACATATTTATATACATCAATAGCCAATAAGCAATGATATTCTTTAATAGAATTCTACACATGCTTCAAGATGGATGTATTTTGCGTGTACAAAGTCCGTTGCTAGTTATTACAGGTGGTAAAGAGTTTTTTTTTATACAATGACTACATTTGTACGGGTACCTGTGGGTAATAATAGAATGACAGGTAAAGAAATTGGACTGGTTTCTGTGCTAACTCTGTACTATAGCCTACCAATACAGCTAGGAACAGATGAATCTGCATGTACACTTTACCTTTACTCCGAGGATAAGAAAGTTTTCTAAAAGTGCAAAACGCAGTATCATCATACCTTTTATGGCCTCACAATGGTGTATGCCAATGTTAAGAAATTATTACTAACGCACAATCCTATTTTAAAACCTGGCATGCCATTTGCATGTTTTATTATAGACCTACCTTATTAAACAGGAAGTGTACCCTATGACAAATCTATGTGAGGGTCCCTTCCATGCATCATCATCCTTTTTTAAGCAGATCAAATTTCTGGGCAGGGAAAACAACACAATTCAATATTTACCACATGTTTGTATTTAAGTTTTAACTGCCCTCATCAAAAGAAATTTATTTTGCTCTTTCCCCCTGGTGGTCACGGAAAAAATTCTGAACCTAAATTAAAAACTGGCCATTACAGAATGCTATAAGAAAAGAGTAAGATCGTAAATGGTGTTTATTACAAAGTACCTGCTTGTCGACTTGATTAATTGCCTGAAGGTGAGACAAATCAGTTCTTATTCACAGCATGTTGCAACAATGAAATTTAAAACACCTGAAAAGGTACGTGGCGAATACAGGGTAAGACTACCCGTCCGCAAATTCTTTCATCTCATAAATTTATCATCGTTGACCAAGGGGCGGCTTCTCTGTCAAGTTGCCTGACACTTAATCTATCGACAAGCCCGCAATTCTGATTTAAAATGTACTATTTACTTTGCAGAAGGAATTCAAATTTTCTCGAAGGTATTTCGTAATTACTACCTACATTGCAAGCAAACGCAAGTGTGTGATGTCAATGATATGGTTTAACGAATCTGATGCTATTTCAAAAGGTGAATAAAATGAAAATAATGGGGAATCCAGAGGTCCCGGCATTCAGCAAAGTGATTATGTGTACTGCTTTTTGGTAACAATATGTGACCAATTTCTAATTACCAAAACCATTCAGAAGAGTCAATAAATTTGCGCTGCAATATATCATGGAGATTTTGTAATCACAAACTATTTTGACTTCAGTTTGTAGCCTATAAAAAATAACTGAAGATTTTAGATTGATCATATTGTGTCCCGTATTGGCCAATATGCATAATTACATGCCAGTTAATGGCCCTCAAAACAGTCGGCTCCGCATTATGAGATACCTAATGATGCTTCTATAAATAACTCTCTTTCACAATTACTGTAACTTAATCGCCAATTAACACGACTAATGCAGATTTTCTCTGAAGGGTTGAATAAATCATTAGGGTATCCGTGGACAGCAGTTATTAAAAATTTAACTTTCCTGTTTAATACCCTTTTTTGGATTATTTCTTTCTTTTTGTTTTGCTGAACTGACAGAGAAAGATTCTTCTTTAAGTCTAGTCTTTAGAATATTTTAATCATTTTAATTTTTTAACTTTGATTTCTTCTCCTGAAAACCGTTCATAATAATGCATACAGAATTAACCTTGTAGCACATATAGACTCAGCAAACAGAGCAGACCTGATCAGACAGCCCCTTCCTGATTTCTGTCTAAACAGGGTCTTAGTTTGCTTATCCCTTTCCCTCATAGAGGACACCATGAAAAGACCTATGCGAACAGCATAAAACCAGATCAGCCTGCGAGTAACTCGCAGGCTGATCAGGTTTTATGCTGTTCGCTGCTCCTCAGTGGTCTGGAAATGAGGATTTTGTAATTAAATTTGGTAAGGTTTAACTGTGATTTTCTGCAGATCAGGCTTTATGTGGTACCTACTAAGTGCGTCAAAATGAGTCTATATGAGGGAAAGGGTTAACAGGGTCTTAGTTTGCTTATACAATACTGTAGCTCAGATCTCAGTGGAAATTTGGTTCTAATGTTCAGGAACAGTTCCAGAACTGTTCTAGAACATTAATAACAGTCCTTGAGCTGTTCTAAATGACAGTTCAAAACATATGTAGAAGAAGTCTCATTTAACATTTCTTAAAATGTTAATAAAATGTTCTTAACCACTTAAAGAAATAATTAAGTACTGTTCTTGAACAGTCTAAGAACAATTCTTGAACTGTTCTTATAAATTTCAAATGGGATTCTATAAAGTCTGTACCAATCCATTCAAAAACCATTTAAGTCCAGAAAATAACTGTTCATAATATGTACATGTACCTAAAAAAATGCCACATAATTCAGGCTCAACAAAATTAAATGTGAAAAATTACAAATTTTATTGTATTAACCCTTTCCCTCATATAGACATAAGTCCTCCTTTCCAGACCACTGAGGAGCAGCGAACAGCATAAAACCTGATCAGCCTGCGAGTTACTCGCAGGCTGATCTGGTTTTATGCTGTTCGCATAGGTCTTTTCATGGTTTCCTCTATGAGGGAAAGGGTTAAACTTAAACTTTATTAAACAATACATTCATAATCTCTGAACAGTTCTTGAATCTTCCATAAAAAAATATCACCTATGCCCTATATTTTACACGAACCTATCTTGACAGGCTATCGTGATTACTTTAATATATTATGAAGTCCGGAGTTTAACCTTTTTAGACTTGGCCGGGTTTTGCAGAAATGATTTATGACTGTTACTATCCAAACAATACTGATCAATAGAAGTACTCGGGGCTAAAATGCTATCTCCATGAAAAATGTATGAAGAGCTCAAATAGGACTCTGCAAATATGAAAAGATTAATAATATTTATCATTCACGGAAAGTGAAATTTAAATGTTATTTATTTGTTTGCGATAATAATGAGAAGAGATGTGATGATGGTATGATGATGATGATGATGATGATGATGATGATGATGATGATGATGATGAGGAGGAGGAGGAGGAGGAGGAGGAGGAGGAGGATTTTGATGTGATAATGATTACAATAATGCTGTTGATGATAATAATGACAGTGATGATGATGATGATGATGATAGCGTTGATGATGATGGCAATGATGATTTTCCAGTCCTAAATTTGCCAATACTTTATATATTATAATCATTAACAAGATTAATGAAGGCTTTAATTAAGATATTCTTAATATAAATCTCAAAAAAGGCATACTGTATACCGATAAAATAAAGACATATTAAACAGAGGTATGAAACTTCTGTAAAAGCCAATGGAAAATGCTTTTTAAGCACAAGACAGATCATTGAATATTGGTAAGTTTCAAAAAAGTATAAAAATCAAAGAGTTAAATGAAACCATATTATAAAATAATCATTTCTCTACTGCAAAGAATTATTTTCAATTTGATTTATTTTAAAAATTCTTTAAAATTATGATTTAAATGCAGCCAGTGTACCAGAAAAACAACACAGTTTACATAGATATCACTATGCCTGTATTTTTCTATTTTACATTATTTTTATTTATTGACTAATTTTAATACATTAGGTATCATATTGATGGTTATGTATTTACTTTTATATATCTTCAGTAGAAAAACATGACTTTGCGAGATTTGAGCAATTTGTTACATGCTTTTTTGAGATTTAGACGAGTGGCTTATCTTAAAGAGGTCTTTGCTATAAACATCTTAGCAACATAAACTCGACTCACTAAGAAATCAAATTATGACAAATCATGACTAATATTTGAGGGATATTCAATGAAAACAGGCCCTTGGTTTCTTGTTTATCAAGTCCCCTCATCTTGTTCAGTAACACTATCAGGTTCACCATCTACATTGCAACATTCTTCTAGATACTCCTGACACACACCATGGGACTCAAGTGACAGAAATTCCAAGGGAGCTGCCCAATCTTCCAATTAACTGGAATCCCAGTGGCCACCTGTTTACTTTCACATTGGACCCCTGCTCCCTGCAACCGGCAGTGAAAGTTCCAAATCATGACAAATGGACATGAACCAGGAAGACTTCATCCCATATCTGCCCCTATCATCGGACCTTTATTCATTTGTTTACATCCCACAAAAGCACAGTGCGTTTTACTATAAGAGCGGTAGGACCATAAAACGGTGCCATAAAGTATGGTATATTGTTGGACGGGAGCAATAAAGTTCTCAGTAACAATAGCCCACTGACAAAGCTTGTGTCGACACTTCTGCTGGTCCCTCTATGTCTATCATTTGCTGTAAGTAAAATACATCAGGATATTTCTGACTCAAATACTTGCAGCAGAGAAGGACATTTAACATTTCAGCATTACTCCCATAGGATGAGGCATAATATATAAATGTAACGACAAAGGCCAAGGTCAAGTTATTGCAGGAGAGTAAAAAGGATGATATTTACAAACTGATCCGATGACAATTAAACAGACAATAGATAAATCAACCCTTAAAGTAAATTACAATTTTTTTATAAAACCCTTTCCCTCATAGAGGATACCATGAAAAGACCTATGTGAACAGCATAAAACCAGATCAGCCTGCTGTTTGCTGCTCCTCAGTGGTCTGGAAATGAGGATTTTGTAATTAAATTTGGTAAGGTTTGAGTTTGGCTTTCTGCAGATCAGGCTTTATGTGGTACCTATTGAGTGCGTCAAAATGAGTCTATATGAGGGAAAGGGTTAAATATTCCAAAATCAATTTTGATACCATTTTTCTCAATAAACAATCACGAATGGGAATAAATAACGATTGGTCGGGCAAAAATTCCTGAAAGTGCTAGAATGCATCCAACATTCCATGATACAAGGTTCAAAGCTCTGAATGAAAATGAGGACTGACTTCCCACCACAGGATCATGTTTATTGTCTGCTAACTCTACATTTGACAAATTCGGATCGCCAAGCATATGCAATACAAGGATCTGCAGCCTTCTTAATGCAGCATCAACGTTATCACAAGAAAAGACACTTGTACCAATGTAATCCAATTTATCTCCTTTTAGCTATCACTTGGCCCACCTCAGGACACTTAAAAGATTCAAGCAAAGGACATCGTAATGGCTTGTGGGTACCGACAACTTGTCACTTCCTGTGGAAACATATTGTATGCTGCCCGCAGGATCTTAAGCATTTAAATAAATGATGCATGGCATACTGACTAAAACTGTTCCTAAATTTCTTCCATTAAACACTGTCACCTAAGGCACCCTTCTTCGCACAAAATTAAAAGTTCCATTACCTTTGGAAGACACAGGTCTGTCTTCCATGGAGGTTCTCAGATACATTATAGATCCATTATAAGGCCATTATTTTTTAATTACCCTCCACTAAAACAAATCTAATTTTCAGAAGAAAAAAAATCATTTTTTAATACCCTCCTTCCATTTTTTGAAATTGCCATAAAAAATTCTTAATCCGTAATGAAGTTGTCATTGTTGTACAAGATTTATCAGTTGTTGTCTTTGTTGTACTGGAGTTAACAGTTGTTGTCTTAGTTGTACTGGAGTTAACAGTTGTTGTCTTTGTTGTACTGGAGTTAACAGTTGTTGTCTTAGTTGTACTGGAGTTAACAGTTGTTGTCTTAGTTGTACTGGAGTTAACAGTTGTTGTCTTAGTTGTACTGGAGTTAACAGTTGTTGTCTTAGTTGTACTGGAGTTAACAGTTGTTGTCTTTGTTGTACTGGAGTTAACAGTTGTTGTCTTAGTTGTACAAGATTTATCAGTTGTTGTCTTTGTTGTACTGGAGTTAACAGTTGTTGTCTTTGTTGTACTGGAGTTATCAGTTGTTGTCTTAGTTGTACTGGAGTTAACAGTTGTTGTCTTAGTTGTACTGGAGTTACATTTGTCTAGTTACTGGAGTTACAGTTGTTGTCTTAGTTGTACTGGAGTTAACAGTTGTTGTCTTAGTTGTACTGGAGTTAACAGTTGTTGTCTTTGTTGTACTGGAGTTAACAGTTGTTGTCTTAGTTGTACTGGAGTTAACAGTTGTTGTCTTAGTTGTACTGGAGTTAACAGTTGTTGTCTTAGTTGTACTGGAGTTAACAGTTGTTGTCTTTGTTGTACTGGAGTTATCAGTTGTTGTCTTAGTTGTACTGGAGTTAACAGTTGTTGTCTTTGTTGTACTGGAGTTAACAGTTGTTGTCTTTGTTGTACTGGAGTTAACAGTTGTTGTCTTAGTTGTACTGGAGTTAACAGTTGTTGTCTTAGTTGTACTGGAGTTAACAGTTGTTGTCTTAGTTGTACTGGAGTTAACAGTTGTTTTCTTAGTTGTACTGGAGTTAACAGTTGTTGTCATTGTTGTATACTGACATCCAACTACTAATTACAGGTGAAAGGAGATGTCAAGTGCACTGAGCCCCCCACCCCCCCCCCATTCACAGACCTGCCACAAGTCAGATGAATTGCTTCCTGAGCTAGACAATAATGGATATTATTTACTTTTACACTGATTCAGAAAGACCTTAACAACTTAAACTAAACTAATCCCTCTGAATGGTTTGTGGGTTGAACCAGTCCTTTCTGGCTGTGAAGGCCATGAAAAACTTTTTTTTCGATGGGATTCAAACCCACAACCTTTGGATCTGAAGTCATGTACATTACCACTGGACCACAGCATTCTCATCAATTCAGAATGAAACCACATGCAGATATGTTGGTAATTAATTGTGGAATGATACCAAATGTGGCAATATCAGACTATGGTACAAGTGGTATTATACCACACATATATACATGATTTCTCACATTGATATGTATGTGATACCACACACAATAGACTGACACTAGCCCAATGATGACATGAAAATACCAAAACAAATTGAATAACTGATGATTTCTTCTTTGCTGACAACATATGAACTTAAAAAAATAAAAATAATAATAATTATGGTACCCAAGACTAAAGGATATGATTTATGATGTCATCTTTGAGACAACATGATAATGAAGATAACCTGAAGAACCACATCTAGCAAGCATGTGAAGTACCTCCTGAAGCAACATGCCAAAAATTTGCCAAACATTCTGAAATACTATCACAATCAAATAACAGCTTGGAAACTTTTCATATTCCAATTTTAAGTCGTTTAAAATTTTGCATCTTAAATTGCCTCGTTATGTTAAAACTGGGACAGGCTCAATTTGTTCCTTGTGAACAAATTTCTTGCAAGAATGTTTAATTTAGAAATACAAACACCATTGCAAAGCAGTTGAGATTGTTTTCTGACACAATATAAGCAATATATGGCTAATTTACAATCAGCAAACCAAGTTACATATCAGGTTTTGCATATTGGTGCGATAGATAAATCAGAGACCAAAATTTTATCTGGCATACGAAAACCGTTAATCCTGGCATAATTAATAATTTCTCCTGGTACGCTGTGCGTTGGGACTCCGATGATTATGTCGAAATCATGCAAATTGTATCTATAAAACTATCAGATGTAGAATTGATGGCTTCAACAAAAACTACAAGGAGGAGAAACAAAAAGAAAGCTCAAGCAAACTAGCTTTCAGTATGTAATAAATGACTGTGTTCCTTTCATGCAAATGTGCCGAACTCATGCAGTTGAAAGATCTTTATTGCCAACTATCAGCACTTACTTTGAATATTGCAAATCTAGTGACCTATTTAGAAATCACTCAGTGCAACAGAACTGACAAAATAATTCGAAATTTGACTCAACCACCATTTTTATACCGCAAAGACACGGAATTTGGCAGAGAGTAAAAATGTGGTGATAAATGAAAGAGGACATTTATGTTATCGGCAAATCAAAGTGTGTTATATTCTTTGGTATGAGATGGTCCAGTTTAACAGATTTCCATTTCCTGGTAAAGTATTATTAACATTCCTGATATAAGATTAAGTTTAGATATTTTTTTAATCAATGGAGAAACAAGCTGTTAAACTAATACTTTTTTTTTAACCTTGAAAAGATCTTGAGGCCCGTTTCAATTATGATCTTAGTAGTCAGTATGTTGATCTTAGTAGTCAGTATGTTGATCTTAGTAGTCAGTATGTCAATCTTAGTAGACAGTATGTTGATCTTAGTAGTCAGTATGTTGATCTTAGTCAGTATGTGATCTTAGTAGTCAGTATGTCAATCTAAGTAGTCAGTATGTCGATCTTAGTAGTCAGTATGTTGATCTTAGGTCAATGTCGATCTTATTTCAAACAGTAAAAAAAAGATAACATAGATCTTAATCAATTGATCTTAGTAGACAGTATGTTGATCTTAGTTCTATGTCAACAGTAGTCGATTCGTCTAGTAGTCATATTGATTGAAGTCATTGATTTAACAGTATGACTAGATCATATCGATCTTAGTAGTCAGAATGTCGATCTTAGAAGTCAGTTTGTTGATCTTAGTAGTCAATATGTTTTTCTTAGTAGTCAATATGTCGATCTTAGTAGTCAGTATGTTGATCTTAGTAGACAGTATGTTGATCTTAGTAGTCAGTATGTCGATCTTAGTAGTCAGTATGTTGATCTTAGTAGTCAGTATGTTGATCTTAGTAGACAGTATGTTGATCTTAGTAGACAGTATGTTGATCTTAGTAGTCAGTATGTTGATCTTAGTAGACAGTATGTTGATCTTAGTAGTCAGTATGTTGATCTTAGTAGTCAGTATGTTGATCTTAGTAGACAGTTTGTTGATCTTAGTAGTCAGTATGTTGATCTTAGTAGTCAGTATGTTGATCTTAGTAGTCAGTATGTTGATCTTAGTAGACAGTATGTTGATCTTAGTAGTCAGTATGTTGATCTTAGTAGTCAGTATGTTGATCTTAGTAGTCAGTATGTTGATCTAACAGTGTCTTCTGAGGTCTTATTTGCACAATTAACATCTTTTGTAAAAAATAAAACACATGAAAAATATGATTTACATCTGGGAATTTACGCTGACAAAGATTTTTTTGTAAAAGTCTTAGTGAAACGGGCTGCACTGGATGGTAACTAAGGCTGAAGGAGGAACCTCCAGGTTGGATAGAAAATGCCAGTACCTGCATACAAAACTATTACCAGTTATTTAATGTCGGCCTTTTTCTATTAATGATACCACATGTACTTTTTTTTCTTATTAACATATTAATATATGCACATCAATAGCCATTTTGTAATGATATCCTATAAAATAATTCTACACATTGTCAAGGAATTATCTTCACATGTATTACAGAGATATACCTAATTTGGGTGTGCCAAGGCGCTTAGTGAAATGTGTTAAAAACATATTACAGGGGTCTGTATGGGTACCCCTGGGCATTGCTATGACGGGTACCAAAGTAAAGTAAGGGACTCTTTTTAACCCTAATAGTACCAGCATAAAGGAATCTTGTGACAGCATTGTTTAAATTCCCAACCTTTGGAGACAATGTATACATAAAATCCTCCTTGCTGACGGTACATTTGCACCACCACAACCTTGCAAGACGGCTCTGCAGAACGTATATAAAGGCATCTATCCCATTATGATCTTAATAAGATAGATGCAAGTTTTCTCCGACATCAATATAGGCCACCCGCATCTACATTATACGTAAGAAATGCATGTGGGACATTAGAGAAACTGTTATAACTTGTTTCCACTATTGGCGCAAAGCATTTAAGGAAGTTAATAAGAAATATTGATAGACTTGTAAAGCCTATACTATTGATACAGAAGATCTACAGATGTAGGCTCTTGCTGTAACATTGAATGTACGCTGCCAGAGGTGGCAATGCATCATGGAGGCTGCACATTTCCCAATGTGTCTGTATTTTAAGACCACAGTGCACATTTCCATCAGACAAGTTTGTTTGTTCGCTGTCGTTCACTTCTTTCTGACAGTATTGCAGTCGTGTTTAGACCAAATGTCTACTTGAGACTGATGTAGTGCCGTCTCATTGCAGCATCATGCTATACACATGTCAGTTTATCTAGACACATGGCCACTGCCCTATGATTATTTAAGCTGAGGGAGCTACTAGAGCCAGTTTTAAACAAATTAATATGTCACAGCTAGGAATCATACCCCTGATCATCTGCTTCTGTGGCAGACACCACTCTTACCACTAAGCTACCAAGGACAGTCCAATCAGAAAAGCAGCATTTATTGTGGTCACATGACATATTTGGACAAATAACAGATTTCAGTTATCAAGCACTGAACTAGTACTGGAGGCATAACCCATCTGTAAGTAACTGGCAACTTTATCTAAAAAATCAGAGATGTGAGAAACTGAGGCTGTTGCCCTCAAACCAGGAACCAGCAGGCAGTTACTGAACCACTTTTGTCATCAGGACATAATTATACAAGTGTCATGGTACCACATATAATTCTAGAATCCCGACACAGAGCCAATTGGGCTGGGAGCCGACCGCTATTTTATGCCGATCATTCAACTATCAAAACAAGGCCTATACACTCAAAACCATGTTTTATGATGACAAATACTTGAAAACTTCAAGTGTAATGAGATTTCTTTCATATCACTCAAGTATAAATACTAAAAAAAAATCTAAACGAGTATTTCAAACTATGTTAATAGCGTGCGTGTAAGTATCAGAATACCAAAATCAATCAGATTTAATGAGATAATTTAACAGGTGTCTTCAAGAGGTAAGACAGTCAATCTTATGAAAACACATACAAAGAGGGATGCTAAACCTCATAAAATCCATCTGATGAACATTCCAAGAGCAGATGATGTTTTTACCCCTTACCTCATACAGACTTGTTTTAACCCTTTTTCTCATAGAGGAAACCATGAAAAGACCTATGCGAACAGCATAAAATCAGATCAGCCTGAGAGTAACTCGCAGGCTGATCAGGTTTTATGCTGTTTGCTGCTCGTCAGTGGTCTGGAAATGAGGATTTTGTAATTAAATTTGGTAAGGTTTAACTGTGGTTTTCTGCAGACCAGGCTTTATGTGGTACCTACTGAGTGCGTCAAAATGAGTCTATATGAGGGAAAGGGTTAATGCAATTGCAAATAGAGCAGACCAAGATCAGATGAAAGAGCTGCCTGATCAGGGTCTTCTCTAATTGCTCAGATAATATGTTGTAGCTCAGATTCAGAAAAATAAACCATTCATATTCATTGAGTCATATATTTGGACATGAATACTCATGAGGTAAGTGGTTTAAACTATCCTTCCCAGAAATCCTCAGCAGGCAACTAGTGCAAAACCTTAACATATTGAAAACTAACTGGATTTTTTATGAATTAATTGGTTTGGCTTTAGTCTTGACAAAGCGCAAGATGTATCATTGTAGAACAAAGAAATTATTTGATGTAAACTCGAGAAAAAGCTTTTCGATTATTACACTTTGTGCGAAAATGCCAAAAGACTAACATGTTAACATGCTTGGTCTCAAAGGACTGCTCCCAAATTTTGTTTTCTAGCACAGGATATTGTATTGTTTGAACTAGCTTTCCTTTTAATAGACTGTCGACCAAGAAAATACTCTTATTTTCTGTATTATAACACTCAGAGAAACTCAAAACGACTTTCCCACAAGGCTGTAATTATATACCTAAAACATCTGCACATGGGGATATATAAGATATCTACACTATATCCATGGTAACAAGACAAATTCTATTTTCCATTTTTTTTAATTCAAATTACAGTGTACATCTCATATTCAAGAAAACAGAAAAGCTACAATTATCAAAATACTGTAACTTTCACCGGAGGATAGAACAAGTAATATGAAAGATATACTTTTCACACATTACTTACCATAAACACAATAATAAAACAATGTACATAGCTGAATATCCTACCTACATCTAATTATGCCTGAAATTTCTCGGAAGTCTTATATTTATGGAGAGAGTAAAATGCCGTCTGCCTCATGGCAAAAATTCAACAGATACAATATAACCCTTCATTAGGAGATGAGGAGAAGGATAAATCCTGTAAACCTGTTATTAAGAATGGTAACCATGGAAATCAGGTATTATCAAATGTCAACAAATATAATTGATGGTTATAGATGGCTTTTATAATAATCGTGGAAAGGATCGGGAATACAAAATGAAGGTTTTTTGTCTGTCTTCCCCTGGTGTTCCGTCAATAATATATGTTATTAAAAGTAACAAGAGGGTAATAGCAGTGATGATGGTATATTAGAAATTTAATTGTAAATAAATTCCTGTCAGTGTATGACAAATATACACGACTGTTTGTGTGTGTTTTGATATTGTTACATGGCTAGGGCATACTTTTATTTCAAATAATTTCTTTTACAGTCTGACTGGAGAACAAGTTTTAACTAATTCTGACTCCCTCTAAAGAGTTCCTGGGTTCACAATTAAGTATTAAGATATTTAATAGTATCATACAAGTGTATTTCTTCTCAACTTATATCATACAAGTGTATTTCTTCTAAACGTATATCATAAAAGTGTATTTCTTCTAAACTTATATCATACAAGTGTATTTCTTCTAAACTTATATCATACAAGTGTATTTCTTCTAAACTTATATCATAAAAGTGTATTTCTTCTAAACTTATATCATACAAGTGTATTTCTTCTAAACTTATATCATACAAGTGTATTTCTTCTAAACTTATATTATACAAGTGTATTTCTTCTAAACGTATATCATACAAGTGTATTTCTTCTAAACTTATATCATACAAGTGTATTTCTTGGAACACATGTGGTACCTGCCTGAAGCTTGATGGAAAAAGGGTGACAGACAAAGTATGACAGACAAAATGTGACAGACAGACAATCAGTCAACGTAGATAAAAACAACAACAACAAAAGATCAGCCTGAAACTGATTCTAATAATATTTTCAAGTAAGATAATGCTTAGTTAAGTAAAAATATATTTAAATCAAATGTAACAAAACATAGAATTAGTACTTTAATAGTTTGCCTTTGTAGGATTAAGTACTACAGAAATATGTACAGCTTTTGCTCATAATTGGCTTTTGATTCGTGTGTCCTATGTTGAAAAATTACAAACACTAAAAACTTTACAGGTACAAAGGTGAATTTAGCTGACATTTGAAAAAGATCACAAAAAAAAGAAAGAAAAGAAAAAAATAGAAGAATTTGTATCTTTTGGCATATGAAACTTACACTTCCCAGCAGACGTAAAATTTAGGACAGCAGTCGTCAACAGTAACTGTATAGACAAGTGAACTCCTTGGCCTCAGAACTTGATTACTATGGTAACATGAATCTATCATACAGTCTCCAATTGAAGATGAAACTTTATGCTTAATACAACTACCACTGAAAGATGTAACTCAATACAAAAAGTAATAATGGGAAATTTATATATTTCCTGACACCATGCATTCATAAAAGAAAGAATTCACTGTCATTCTGTTCAATTTAAAGATGATATTTTCAGAAGTACGCTTGTAATAAATTCCAACCGACCTATCATAGTCCCATGTTCCAATCACGATAAGAATAAATGCTGAGCCATTCCGTCACACGTCAAACATGGCAAATAATGATAAGCAAACAGAATGGACTCGGCAATAAAACTTCCAAAAAATGTCATTTTCATTTCTTTTCACGTTTTTCCTTCCGATGGAAGAACAGCGGCGAAATGATTCAAGCACTTAAACAGCATGTTTAACTGCAGGAATATGCAAGAAAATGATTTATTGGAGGTTTTATGTACCATTATCATTCTATGGTAATTTTCAGCAGTGAAATGGTGGCATAAAACTGACTGAAATAAATGAGAAAATCAAAGCACTGAGAGTTATGAAAAGCAGATAAACATTTTTTACAACTTCCTGTATCAAAAACAGACATTTCCTCTTAAGATTTGACTTTTTTTGTATTTTCCAAAGATAACTGAAAGATATGTGGCTCCTAATAAGAATAAAACAATAGAAAACTACTTTCTAACCACTGAGAAATAGACTTGATTTTTTGCGTCAGCGATAGAAGCTGAATTATGAAGTAATGCAGGCACTTTATCAGTTACAAGAGCAGACTATCCATATAATGTACAACTATACTTTTCTAGTTGAAACTGAAGCACATAAATGACAAAAGTATTGAAATACATCTCGGGGTTTCTTACGATACACACAAAATACTCCAAATGATACATATTTTCGAATCTAGCTGTCATTTCAAAAGTGAGGTATATTACTCGGAATCACTTACAGCAACTGCACTTAATGCACTGTCGACAGACAACACTCTTCCAGAAGTGGAGGCAAAAAAATATGACATGCTTTTGAGTCTCCACTTGGGAGAGCTATATTTATATTAAGTAGAGGATATCCCTTTCTCTATATCCACAAAAATTGTATCCCTAGGGAAGTTCCCTCCAAGAATTTCTTGAAATATATTTTGAAAATAAAGGACTTCAGATGAGACATCATATTTTTTTTAGATGTAACCTGAAATATATAAACTGATAGTATATTTATGAAATAGGGCTGTGTCTGAAAGGTAGATCAGCCTTTTACCGCATGAATATTCATGAATGAATTAATAGAGCTGTCAATTTGATACCTTTGATATCAATGCTGTCCAATATCATATTGATACTCAAATCGATAGTTATGCAAAAAAAAAAAAAAAAAAAAGAAAATAATGCTCTTTTATTTACAAAAAGTAAAATAAATATGAATAACACTTGCTCATGGTTTAAAACAAAAAATTATGTTAGGCATTCAAAAGGAATGATTTATTGTACAGTTAAACCTGTATTAGCGGTCACCTGTATTAGTGGTCATCCTACATTTAGCGGTCAGTTTATAAAATTACCAAACGATAGCATTTTGTTATATAAAACAGAGAGAACCCTGATCAGACAGCTCCTTCCAAAATATCTCTTCTAATATCATCTGAAAGATAACATACTATCTGTCCATCCATCCTCCCATCCATCCACCATATGCTGACTTCTCCCATTCCTCAGTGCCTGTAATCAGACTGAAACAACTTCAGACAGCAACATGCTCCATGTCTTAAGTTTCGTGCATTTCCATCATACAAATCACGTGCACATCTGGTCGGTTTTAAAAAAACAATCAAATAAATCAACACATCTTGCAAAGACTCTTTTTTTTTCACAATCTGAGCAGAACACAAATTGTTACAGTTATCAATGCAAGAAAGGATATATTTTCCTAAAATCTGTTTCAAGTGATATGTCTAGCGTGTATAAAAGGTACTTCGTAAGTTTACATCAAACATTTCATACAGAAATCCAGATGCACACAACTCTTTGTGAAACCAATCCAGATATAAACTCTCCTTTATTGAAAGAACCACTTGTTTTTCTCTTTTAACATGTGAAATCAAACCATAACACTCAACAGGAAAAAAAAATTTTGAGGACGGTGTTATTTATTATTTCAGCAAACTAAGTTTCTATTTATCTATCGACAACTTTACCCTCTCAGAGTAACAACTTAAGATTTTGACGTTATACAGAGGGACTGTTTTCTTTTCCAGCAAGCCGCAAAAATTGCATAATATTCCATGATTATTTTTGTTGCGTATCCATCCCTACCTGAGTACTAAACAATAATTCCCTGCCACTGAACATAGTTAGCGCCAGGGTTGCTTGAAACTTTAGCCTCGGCTTTGAGAAATTGGACTGGAATTCAATTAGTTCATGTGCATCTCATGCCTCAGATTAATTCAACAGATTTTTTTTACTGTTTCACAGGAAGTCAACATAATTATATACTTTAATTAGCCATTTTCATGAAATGTTCATTTGTTCCCACCATATTCAATGTCAGAAACTCACTTGCTGTGATTTTTTTAAACTCGAATTAGATTTTTTTCAAGAATGACTTCTACCTTCAGGGCCTAACTAATAAAGGGCAATTCCTTAAATTACAAGAACTCTGAGAAACATAAATTACTGCATATGAAAATCTGTTCTTTTTTAAATGACTTGTACACTGTTAAGAAAAACTCTAATGAGCTTAAAGCATTTGGAAAAATAATTAAGATGAGAAAAAAATCACTGATGTGAGTTTATTTCAGGATAATAAGGTTGAGGCAAAATTAATGTCGCTATCTTTCAGTTCAACAAATGTGAGAGGAATGCATGATTATATACTTGAGGACTTTAACCCTTTCCCTCATATAGGCTCATTTTGACGCACTCAATAGGTACCACATAAAGCCTGATCTGCAGAAAACCACAGTTAAACCTTACCAAATTTAATTACAAAATCCTCATTTCCAGACCACTGAGGAGCAGCGAACAGCATAAAACCTGATCAGCCTGCGAGTTACAAAAAGTAGGATACAAAACATGATTGTACCAATTTAGTTCCTGAAATATGTCTCACTTCACTTCTAGATAATCTAAAACCCTCTGAAACCACACAATACATGTAAAATGTTCTACAATTTCAAAGGTTGGGCATTTATAAAGTCCTTGAGTATATATTATTCATCAACCAAAGGATTTTTTATTTTGGATTATTAGACCCAACAATAATTTTTATCATGATAAACGAGTTTACAAAATCATAACTCCTCACTTCCATCATAAGAAAAATAACTGTAGTCACTGAAAATTCAACATTTAGTATAAATGGTGATGTATTTTTCCTTGTCGTTAGCAGGATGAGAACAAATCTATGCTAATTAATTTTGAAAATTTTACAAAGAAGGAAAAAACTGCTTTATTTCTTTACTCTCTGGATCAAAATGAGTATTCAAATTTCTATAAAAATGTATTTCAATTGAAGTGGTATTAGTTTTTCAAGAAACATTAAATTAACATAAATTTCTGTATGAACAAATTTCTAAGTCTGACACTGACTGCCACGCAGTATTTCAGTTATAAGCCATACAGCAATTAACAAGTGAAGGTAGCCCTTAAGTGCAGGGAAGGGGGAAATAAAATTCAATTCTACTGTATAACCTTATAAAAGCCCCTTAGGTCTCTAACAGAGACTCTCCCCACCCCTTACCAGTCTTAAAAAGATATCATATTTATATTAAAGTGTCCAATTCTTGTACTTAACAAAAATAGATTAAGTTAAACTGGAACTTTTTTGTTTTTTACATTGACTGGGAAAAAAGTTCTCACAACTTATATTACTCCCACTCAACAGTTCCAGGGATGTAAATTCCTTGCCCCCTACGAGGCTCCAACCCAAAGCCTTCTCATCCAGAATCGGGTATGTTACCATTGCACCAGAGTGCCCTTCAAAATTAACTTAAACTATTTTTTCCTTGAATAAATCATATTAAACAAAAAAGGACTTACCACTCTTGAGCCAATGGATAAAGAGGCCGGTTTTCAATAAATCAAGAGATTTGTTTTACAACTTTAAAAAGTGCGGAGGGGGAAAATTACAAAGCCACAGGGGCATTTAGATGGAATTATACGGTACTCAGAAAAAACAAGCAGAGGATATACAGAAATCCTTGCTGTTTATTTCACGGCAATAATTCTCATTCGAAACATAATTTTTTTCTGGACATTGTATATGTTCCTCCAGGGCTGTGTTTATATCTGTATCATGCCCAATAAAGCTCTGGGCATCAACAACAGCGATCATGAATAATCACCCATAATGCCTTTCCAAGTATGAAATATCGTCGTGTATGAGAGCAAGAAATTACTTATCAGTCAGTCATAGATTTATCGTCAATTTGCCAAAATTAACGAGGATCTTATCGCAGCATATGTAAACACATTTGACAGAACGCATCATTCTTCGATGCTAACTTCATTACTAAAGCATTTCAAATGCTCGAAAATGGCACTCTCCCCTGTTAATTAATACAAATGTTTATATTAGGCGGAGTTACTTAACCATGTCTGAGAAGGAAACCTCATCTATAATAAAGTCTGGGATACATTAATTTTGCGCATATCAAAATGCATATTTATGACTTAGCTGTACCACTAAAAGCTTCGGTCAAAAGCCTTCTTATGTATAGACTGCTTTCATTTTTGTTTGATCATGAAATATACAAATGATATACTGCTCTCAGATTTTTTATTTTTTTTAATTTGTAAAATTTATACATTCAATAACAACAAAATTAAGAAAACTGCTTCAAAACAATGCTACTGCTCTTTAATATTTTGCTTACTTTTATAAATAAGCAAAATATCAAAATGTAGTAGTATGTTTTCATCATTTGTATAAATAAGCAATTAAAGTATTAAAATGCAATAATGTGTTTTCATCATTTGCAAAAATTAACAAAATTTAAAAATTCAGCAATGTGTTAATTTTCATTGTTTCTTGCTTTCATTTTATGAACAAAAATTTTTCATTATTTTTTCTAAACCTGTAAATAATCACACAAACAGAACATCCAAAAGGAAAATTTATTTTTTTGTTATCAAATATTAAAATCAAATAATCAAGATCTTATTAAACTAATCAATCTGAATTTCACATCCAGCTGAAAAAAAAAAATACAAAAAATAAAAATCATGAGTGTCTTTTTTAAACCCTTTATCTTATGAATATTCATGAACATTCACATTTATGAATATTAATTTACTGAACTTTTAACTTTTAAAATGTAGATTCTAAGCTACAACACAGAGGAGACCTTGATCAGACAGATTCAAGAACCTTTATTTAACATACACCTGCACTGAGCAGCCAGAATTTCCAGTTCTCATGACTGGCCACTTAACCCTTTCCCTCATAGAGGACACCATGAAAAGACCTATGCGAACAGCATAAAACCAGATCAGCCTGAGTAACTCGCAGGCTGATCAGGTTTTATGCTGTTCGCTGCTCCTCAGTGGTCTGGAAATGAGGATTTTGTAATTAAATTTGGTAAGGTTTAACTGTGGTTTTCTGCAGATCAGACTTTATGTGGTACCTATTGAGTGCATCAAAATGAGTCTATATGAAGGAAAGGTTTAAGACAGGTTGTACTGTATACTAATAATTAACATCAGATTCACAGCAAATCCAGAGGATTAAGGCCTAAATACTATCCACCCAGTAGCTGTCAATAACAATAAAACTGTTCACCTGACTCAACAAAAACAACTGGAAAACAAAGTCAATGGAAAGGTTCTAATTACTGACCAGCCGGCAATGCCAGACATCTGAAGTACCACTTACACCTTTGTTTTCAGTTAGCCAATGTAACAGAAGTCACCTTGAATGAAAATGATCCCCTTGCAGAGAGTCTCTGGCCAGATAACAGGCCCCTCGTAAATCTAGACAGAGCCCTCTTGTACTCTTTAAAGGAGCAATAAAAGTCCCCATAAACTATGAATTGGTAGCTTTAACAATTGACCCTCAATAGATCCTTAATAAAGCGGAGAGAAAGGATAAAGGGCCAGTTGCCGTAAGTCGTTGACCACAGCCACTTGTTTATGTTTGGGAAAAAAGGGGCCAGCATGGTGGCGGGTGGGTAATAAAAAGGGCTAAGGGGCACTCACTTAAGATCAAGAGAAATGTTTGTACGGTGGCTCATTTTATGTTGAGACTTCTGTGAGTAATTAATTAATTTAAACATCATGTGGCCATAATCAGGGCTTATCAGTGAGTGCTGATCATTGCAGCATTCCAATTAAAATGTCTTGAAAATTTGGGCTGATTAGTGATACATGCATAAGGCTGTGGTTTTATCATTAGTTTGAAACAGATTACAAAAATACTGCACAAGAAGCTTTTTGGTTTTGGGTAAGGCCAAAAAAAAAGTTCTGTTTCTTGTCTCCTGTCTGACCCTCTTTTTTCACAGCAGGCACTAAAGTTTTGTTTTTTTTACATCTCCACCTTTGAAAAATCTTTCCTTTATTTATTTTTTTTTTTTTTTTTACTTTTTGCATCATTCAGAAGGGAATAAAACAAAACAAACAAAAAACATATTTCTACCTACCTAGCCTTTTTTTTCTGGCTGGAGACCAGAAATGGAACTGTTTTTATTTTTGCCTAATTAAATGAAGTGTAAGTTATTACTGAAACTGAGGATTACAGACTGATGATTAGATCGCAAAAGACTTGGAAAACACAGTGATGAAATATTCATGAACAAGAAAATCAGCAGCCATCCATTATATTTTTGTCCAGCTACTATGCTTGCAATGAAATATTCTAAGAAATCAATTGGTATATCCATCCCTTAACTGGGATACTTATATATTATCAAGACTATTTTAACCCTTTACCTCATGAATATTCATATACTAATTTATCACTTGTTGAATATTAATTAAGTGAACTTAATGGTATATGAAATCATGAGTTCTTTTTTTGCCAGACAGATTAAATTAAATCTGATCGTCAAAATGAGACTATACAAAGTATTGGGTTAAGACGATGCGATGTGAGTGATCATAGCTTAAAAAGAAGCCCTAATTAATCCATAACCTCACAATTATAGAAATGTTTTGGCAAACAGTGTCACAGTAAAACCAGATCAGACAGCTCCTGGAAGATAGCTCCTGGAAGACAGCTCCTTCCAGGAGATGTCCAATCAGGGTTTTCTCTGTTACAGTCCGCATAGCAAAGAAAAAAAACAATGTTTCATATACCAACTAAAATTCAATAAATTAATATTCATAAAGTCATTAACCTGTACATGAATATTTATGAGGTAAAGAGTTAATGTATCTACATGCAGGTAAACCTAATGTTTGTTTGTTACCTTTTGACCTGGTCAAGACAAGGTAAAACACCAGTAAATCAGTAGCAAGGGCTGTAAATCATGCCCACACTGCCCATAATGAGCAGCAAGGCAGCTAAACTACCCACAATAGTGTCAGTTCAAGCCGACTCCTGGTCGTAAAGTGGCACCATGGGATTGCACATCAGCCTGTGCATCAAAGGCCTAGCATGATTTATTTCCCAAGATTCCACACTCCCTTTATCTAGAGTGACAGTTTTATCTCTGGGTATGAAAAAATGTCCAGTATATGATAGGCCATGCCTGAAAATCAGGTTCACACCATCCCTTGCCATCACAGAAAATAATCTTCAATTCAGAGGAAAAAATGGAGGTGTGATCTACTCCATTCCATGGAGAACCATTCTGACACATTGTTTAGAACAGGCATGCAACAATTTCTCTGACATGCAACAATTTCCCTTAACTATGAGATCAGGTTTAATATTTTTTTGTATTGGAACTTCATTAATTCATCAACCGACTTGGCTGGTTTCTTTGACTGATATATTTAAGCATGACTTTACACAAACACGGAAGATAGAAATTAATCCATTTCCAAATGCTGTTATTTCAAAAGGGACTAATTTTCACAGATTTCATGAGTGGTTTTATTCACAGGAAATTGTCCATGTACATGATGTGGTAGTCAAAATATTTTTCTGTAACTTAAATCCACAAATGTTTAAAATAATTTCCTTCAATACTATTAAAAAAAAAAAAATACTATCAAAGTAAATAACAAATTGACAACACTGTAGACCTTAATGAGGGAGCATTTTGCCAATGTGCTAATTAATTAAGCTCTCTAATTAACCTCAGATAAGAAACTAGATAATGAGGAATCCTAACCAGCATGATGAGGGGTGATAATTAAGTTCCATTTTCTTCTAATTTATTCTATATGCAATTAGAACATTTTCATGGGCAGCCCTTGATGGGATACACAAGCTGATCAGGTTCCATGCTAGTCACAAATTTGGTTGAGGTAATGGTCTCGAAAATTTTCACAGGCTAAATGGTTCCTTCAGCTAATGTGTAATACATATCTGGACTTGATCAAATATGAAACATTTCTGTACAGTTAACCACATGCTATGATGGAGACACAGCGGGTAAAATCCCAGCCACTTGGGGCTATCAGTTTTTTGGTGCTTTAAAATGAGTTTTTAATGTTTTAATCAATTATACTCCCTTGGGGGTAGGTATTTTGATAGGGCAATACCCTGTCTTGTGTCATAATGATATATAAAACCTTTCAAAAAGAATTAAGACATCTGAAAGCAAATACTTAAAAATTTCTATGAAATTAAACACAATTTTTGTTCCTAATATGCCTTTAATAATTAAATGAATAAAAACATTTATTACTACGTAAGGGAATTTTTAAATTTTTAACTTTATGTTCCGGTTTTAAAAATTTTTTTTATTACCCTTGGCAAAATAAAATTTCCAATTTAAATAAACAATTAATAAACCTGCCCAATTTAGTTATAAATACGTAGTTTTAAGAACAATGACAAAATATTTTAAATTCTTGAAGTACAATATACAGAAAAATATACTTGAGGACATTAAATAAAACTAGAGCTATCACTGAAGGTGATTAGTACCCCCCCCCCAAAATGCTTTGATACAGGAGAAGTCAGACTCTAGGCTGAGCATAGATAAGAACTTGCATACATAGTATATTGGTTATGATAATAAGTAAGTAATGTGGAAGTAAAGTCTTTATTTAAAGTGGATAGAGAGTCAGTTATGGTTGTTTGGCACAGTAGTTTAAAAGTGAAGAGTTATAGCTCTTGGACACTGCACCTCTCCTAGTTGCCATTTGTTTACATTTTAAGTTTCAAGTCAATACCATGCATAATAGTCTAGTATTGGTTAAGAAATGTGGAAGAAGTTCACGTCACAAGATATATAGATTTGAATCAGGGGCAATAACTCTGTAATCCTTGTGATAACTCAAGTGAAATTTATGTCAATCACTTCTCCACCTGATTTTCATGCACACACAAAATTTGAACTGAAATGGTAAAGAAATGTAGAAAAAGTTTGCGTCACAAGATATTTAGAGTCAAATCAGGGGCAATAACTCTATAATCCTTGAGCTAACTCAAGTGAAATTTATGTCACGCATATCAATGCACACACAAAATTTGAACCGAATCGGTTAAGAAATGTAGAAGAAGTTCCAGTCATAATTTTTTGGGATGGATGGACAGACCGACAAACCAACAGATTGACAAGCTGACTCCTATATACCCCCTCTCAGGTGGTATAATTATTGCCTCATGTATAAAACTTTGATTTTCATGTCAATTTTTTTTTCAAATGGTTGATCCCCGCTTTAAACTCATATTTTATTTAGTGATTAAATAAAAGTAGGTTACGAAACATGCACAAATCTATTTGCCTCATTGCATTTCTACATAATCTAAAATCATTTGAAAAGAACAAGAGAAGAAATTCAGACATTTTTTTCAACATGTGGTGTTTTTAAATAATTAAACAAATCAATTTGTTATCAAACTGATAATCATTTGAGTATCAACTAATACATGAGAAATATACAGAAGGTCATTTATACCCTCACATAACACTTTGAGACAAAAAAAAAAAAAAAAAAAAAAAAAAAAATCATCAGTAATTACTATTCCAAGTATGAAGGCATTATCAACAACAGTTACAAAACTTTACATAATGTTAGGGTAGGACCGGACATAACAGGACAGGACGGGACGGGATATGGAACAGGTCGGGACGCAACAGGTAGGGGCTGGACGAGATGGAACAGGTCGGGATGCAACAGGTAGGGACCGGACAAGATGGGACAGGTCGGGACGCAACAGGTAGGGACTGGACGAGATGGAACAGGTCGGGATGCAACAGGTAGGGACCGGACAAGATGGGACAGGTCGGGACGCAACAGGTAGGGACCGGACAAGATGGGACAGGTCGGGACGCAACAGGTAGGGATGGGAAGAGATGGGACAGGATTTGACAAGCGTGATTCCTGTATAGCTTTGACTTCACTTTGTGAAGGGCAGGTATATTGAAAAGTGCTTGTGACAGGACAGGATGCAATGTGTGATTCCTGAATTGATGGAGGTGCAGAATCTCTATCTCTCTCTCTTTCAATCAATCCCTATCTTTTCATATCCCACTTTCTCACTTCCTTCACTTATACTTGTATAAATCCCTCTCCTACTACCTAGACATTTTTTACCCCCTGCAGCTTCTGATAATTTATTTTCTTGTGTACCAATTCTAAGAACAAAAAGTAGCAGCAGAAGAAACTGCAGGCAAAAATAAAGGTTGATTAGAGATTCCATGTAAAATTTCATCTTAATAATTTATCACCCATATTTCATTACTTCTGGAAATGTCTATCATAATTTCACTAATTCAACATAGCTGAGACCCAAAACTTCCCAGAAAATATTAAAAATGGTGTATAAAAAGTTAACGATAAAGCAACAAAATACATTGACGTGATCAAAACAACAAACAAAACAAAAAAAGAATAAAAATGCAGATATTCAGTGAATAAAAAATTGACAATAAATCAACAAAATACATTGACATGATCAAAACAACAAACAAACAAAAACCAGGATAAAATGCAGATATTTCTATTACAAGAGCTAAATTGATATACATATATATTCAGTTTGAAAAGTTATTAAATCAAATGATTTCAAAATTCATTTACAAACTAAAAACAGACACAGATTTATCTTTTAAGCTTGGCTTAGCTTGGCCTATATCATTGGTACTGAGAACCGGAATTCTTGGCTGTCAGAAAAGAAGGTGATGAAAACAAACATTGGCATCCATCAAGCTGCCAGTGCCCCTTCTCTTTCACCATCTGCCTGTATCTGAGAACCCAGCGAGCCCACAAGCCCCATATGACACCTTCTCTTTTGGCTGTTCTGAAGGATCCATTTCAGGAGTTTAGGTATTAGATCAACAAGAGCTGTTTTGTTTAATCCCACAAACCCATTTTCAAGATGGCACCCTACCGGTTACCAATCATCAAGCTCTGTGTGTGGTGAGTGGGGAGGGCGGGTATCGGACATCTTGATTAAACTGGGCCCAGCACTCAGGTACTTAAATTTCCTAGGAGGCTGGGCTTATCAGCATGAAGCGGTACTCAAAACTTATCAATACATCTTCATCACTGCGTCTGAGACTGACATCCAAATAGAGCTTTCTTTCAAAGCTATTTGAGTCCAGCTATTATCAGGTAACTCACCTAGCTATAAAGCAAGTCGGAAAATATTCTTGCATTTTAGTGATATACTTGAGTGATCCTTCCACCATTAATTAGCTAGAGGTCAGTAATGAAGGGGAGGTCTATTATGACAGCATTAGTGGTACAAAATGTGTAACAGTACAAACATGTGTGGAACCTGTGATCCCAATGATTCAAGAGAGGGGTGGAACAACTGCTATTTATGGGTCCTTAAGTAAGCTATTTTTAATGAGACTTTATATCGTACCGGAACAAAGGGGAACTGCTGGAATGACAGAGAAATCTGTTACTGATGAGAGAAAAGATGGCCTTCTAAGTTAATACACGTGGCTAATAAGCATTGCAATGGGTTGGGAGAATAAACATATTAAGCTCGTTAACATATATTTACAAATTAGACAACAATCACATCAAACTTAAATTATGTGATGGGTAGTTCTGCTGTTTGATGTTCCATTGCAAACAGATGGACATAAAAACAGATAAAATTTGTGTTCCAAATATCTTTTTCATGACATTTCTTATGAGTTCTTCTCTAAGGTTCAGAATTAAAATTGGCTAAAAATAATTGTTGTGAAAACCCCTTTACCTCATGAATTCATATACAAATTTATTAAATGATTAATATATAAATTATTGAAACTTAAAATGGCATCAAAATAAGTCTGTAATTATGAAGTAAAAGGTTAAGTACTTCATGACATAGAGGAAAATAAATGCATTAATTAGCAGGTAAAAACAAGAGCACCGCATGTGGTTGCAAACACTCGTCTGTTAAAAGTGGTTCAGTAATGGGCTACATTAAAGTTTTTGCACGACGATGATGATGACAACAATGATGACAACCCAGCGATTATAAAAGCTCAACTTTTTCTTCGAAACAGACAAGCTAAACAAAATGAAAAGCAATGCCTATAATATATTTGCATTTTAGTCTAGACCTATCACTACAGGGGATTTCTACCCCAGCATCCCACTTTGTCTTCATATAATGTAAATGTAGGATGAGACAGAATGTGACCTCTATGAAGTAGGGGTATATACAAGGAGAGCTGAAATATTGCAGTTTCATTCTTACAAGTTTCATTATAAAGCAAATTTCAATATGAAATGGTCTAACATTGAACCCAAATCCAATTTTATGATTTGTTTAGTTGACAAAAAGTACATTTTTAACAGATTTACAAAAAATAGTCCAATATAATTCAGCATCGTGACAATTGAAACCCACAAGAAATAGCAATATAATGAGCAGCTCTGAACTAAAGCCATTTCTATCTATATTTAAATATGATAGGAAGTCAAGATACGGATCCAGATGGAGATTAAGAACAGAACCTTCCTCTACACTTCCCTGGACTCGCGGCCATAAATTGCGAGAGGATTACTGTCACTTCTCATCAGACTAAGCTTTCTGAAAATCTAGTGAGACATATCTGGAAGAAAAAAAATTAAGCGCACAAAAAATATTATTCATCTTTAAGTTATGGTTCACACCATTTTAAGAGCTTTCTGTCTGGGCACAGGGTTGTTTGCCCAATTACGGCAAGATGGAGTGTTACTCTGTCGATAATCCGCACTTATGACATAATAGAATATGACAATTTGTCAGTAGGCCTGTCATATGTAACTCCGGATGTTTACAGCAGACGTAACTTAAAGCAGACGTGTTTTCTGTACTGACAGTTTCAGGCACAGCTCACCAGCCTGCATATAGATTTTACCATCCATATTGATACCCTTTGTTAGAAATCGATACATTAACTTTGATCCACCCTGACCCATGCAGGAGTGATGGAACAAATTTGTAAATATCGTATTTATTCCAATATCTGCAAAACAGAAACTGTCGATAAGTCAAGAAAATTTGATGAGACGACTCATCGTGTAGAAAGAGAGATTGCATCGTTTGTCAGAAATTTCAAACAAATGACATTTCTCAATATTATGAAATTCTGTATTTCCTCTCATCTGTCATCCAGCAATCTGCTCTTAGACCCAAGATTTTTGTTTTTCCTTTATTAAGATGAGTCATGCTTGAATAAACAGCTGTTGCCGTTAGTTAATATGCTGCAGTTTTGAAATTTCAACATCAAGAAATTAAAAGTGAACCTGTTTACATGGGCCACCTGGGTAGGACAAGCTTTATTTTCAGTTTACAATTGAGTTAAACAAATTTCATAAAATGTTTTGGAAATAAAAGCAAAAATGCTCTCAAAATCTTTTTTAAATAATAAAAACTCAGCACTGTGAAAAAAAAATTTTTTTTTTGGTTTTTTTTTTTTTTTTAAGCAAAAACCAGTATCCAATTGAAATGAAAAGTGTTTAGAGCTTATATATTTATATTGTCTATTAACCTTCCTCCTCATGTATTCTGTGAAATATCACGCCATTTCAAAAGAAATCAAAACACCACCTAGAATGAGCAAAACATTTGCTTGTTAGAGATGAAAATTTGCGAGAGAGATCACTTTATGAAAAAGCAATATGATCATAAAAAATATGATATTTTTGAAGCAAAAACTGCAGATTGTTTGCAAAAAAATATGATGAAATTCAAGTTTTGCTCTCTTAAAATATTAAAGTATGACTTCTTGATCTGCGATTTTGCATGTTTTTGTTTGATTTTCATTTGTTAGGATTTTGTTTCATTATTTTGGGGTGTTTTTGTTTCTTAATTAAATTCCATCATGCAGCCGAATTACACCGCTGGGTTTGAATCTCAAAAACAAGATTTTTCTTCCTTAAACTTGAATTAATAGGATTTTTCACAGCGTTTTTACAAATTAAACTTCCATAAAACTCGCGGCTAATTTTAGACACAGAAAAACTCCTCACAATAACTCATTGTCAGCAAGCACAGTGTATAATTGTCCCTGTGGTTCCCGTAATTGTTTAACACAATACTTGCAGCATCAATCATGGGGAGCCAACCCAGTGGCCAGCTCATATTATACCATCCGTCTCATGTCCTCAAGGTTACGGGTTCAATCCCATGCCGTGTCAAACTGTGGTCTTGAAAAGAGCCCTGGATATGTCTCACGCCAGTCTTGATATGCTTTAACCCTTTTCCTCATAGAGGACACCATGAAAAGACCTATGCGAACAGCATAAAACCAGGTCAGCCTGCGAGTTACTCGCAGGCTGATCAGGTTTTATGCTATTCGCTGCTCCTCAGTGGTCTGGAAATGAGGGTTTTGTAATTAAATTTGGTAAGGTTTAACTGTGGTTTTCTGCAGATCAGGCTTTATGTGGTACCTATTGAGTGCGTCAAAATGAGTCTATATGAGGGAAAGGGGTAAAACTGGCAGTAGCCAGATTAAAAATAACCATAAAAACAAAACCTTTTCACCAATCATTCACAACTCAAGTTAACAATAGTTAATAATTCTATAAGATCCTTTTAAACTTCCAAGTATAAACTAACCATTTCCCACTTCAGTTATCATTCTCATCAATCAAAAAATGATTTTTACCTCAGTTATTAATCAATCAATCATTCCCAACTTACATTTTCAATGTCAGTTATCAACCTTTTATTTTCATCTTCATTCTATATCAAACAATCATAATCAATTTCAGTTCCCAAGCAACTGTAAACACAACCAGTCATTTACAAGATAAATAATAAATATATCCTCTTCAAAACATGAAATCAACCAATTATTTTCTACCAGTCTCAATCAAATCCTTAAGTTACAATAGGCCTTCAGATGTAGGTTGATTCAGCGGCATTCTCTATAAATAATTTCACATTAGAATCTAAGATCAAAATACATGAATATACATGCATCATGATCATTTCCAAAATGTCTGAAGAAGATTTATTACTCCTTCCTCACAATTTGCATTCAATTACGCGTGCGGCATACAACAGCATTGCCTGACAATGTCATACTTTCGGAATGTGGGATGCACTTTGCTTCGCTAACAAAAACCTGATCAGCGAAATTCATCATACATAACATTTCTTTGATAGGAAAAAATGTGACGGCTTGATAAACTGGGTGAAACAGAGGAGCTGTGTTCAATTATCTGTAAAATGCATGTATAAATCATAATCTGGCACCAGCGTGGAGAAAGCGCGAGCAAAACCATTCTCCTGACAGAATCTTCCGTTAGTTGCTATGACACCATATTATATATATATAGGATGATGTATCAAGGACCTTAATCTGTTATGTCTCAATTACATGCTTTTGATCTACGTTCAACCATTTTAAATAGGATGAAGACGGAAAGGAGTTTTCATTCAAAACAGCTGTTATATTGTTTAAGTCCTCTTTATTTTGAAAGGTATTTATCAGCAATGAACGATTTAACCCTTTCCCTCATATAGACTCATTTTGACGCACTCAATAGGTACCACATAAAGTCTGATCTGCAGAAAACCACAGTTAAACCTTACCAAATTTAATTATAAAGTCCTCATTTCCAGACCACTGAGGAGCAGCGAACAGCATAAAACCTGATCAGCCTGCGAGTTACTCTCAGGCTGATCTGGTTGTATGTTGTTCGCATAGGTCTTTTCATGGATTTCTCTATGAGGGAAAGGGTTAAAACCTGATCACCATGTGTGTTACGCTTTTACACAGACTGCATGGATTATTTCATTGAAATTTCTAATGCGATAAACAGCGCAATGCACATGCATTAAGGACCAATATCTGTCCACTTCTCCACTCACTCTCAAGCAAGGACTGTTCCACTACATTTCCATCAAAATTTGCTGTCAAATTTTCCGATGACAAATTGCCACTGTAAGCAGCTACTGACATGCTTACCAATCTGCTGACCATCAAAATCCTGATCATGACCTTATTTCCAATAAAACGAGATAACAAAGCTTTATCATAATAGCAGATGTAACTTTTAATGAGAATCCTGGGATAGGAAAAGATGGGAGCCACTCCACCCTTGTGCTCGCAAAGGATTGAAAAATCAAAGCCATAAAAATGCATTTGATGTTTTTGGCAAATGTTAATTTCTCCATTGAGTTATAAAATAGATTAGATAATGAAAAAAAATTCAGTTTTTATGGTCCGTCAAACTGATAATGGTCGAGAAGATTGTGTAATTGAAGATAAAATATTTGGACATTAATGGACTCAATATTGGGCCAAAACAGGGTGGGACCTATGAGTAGAAGGGAGGATGAACACATTTTATTGGTGATTATTCTATGTGATTAGTTACTATAAAAAGAGCAAATGATTTCGGGGGGTGCTACGGAAGGAGTTTGGCCAAGTAAAGAATTCCACAGCAGCGTGTGTGAACAGATGAAAAGGATTATTGTTAATTTAGAAATGTCCTATATTTACCTTCATTATTGCAAATGGTGGACTGACGCTTTGGCCAACAGAAGTTTTGGTGCAGGTGTTTTTTTTTTGGTAACAATATTTTATGTCAAGTCATAGCAAAAAAGCCAATATCACTTGGTGAAACGATGGACCTATGATCTGAATTGTTGACTTAATGTGCATTTTTATATAGCCAGAATGAGGCCCAACACAATGCAGTTTCTAGACTTGGATCCCTAACAAAGCATTGTGGGTTTACTATATAAGATAAAAATAAAAAAAGTCAAATGTCAAAATTTGAAATAAAGAAGTAATATATTATGCTGACCACAAACAAACATGAATCCTGCATGATAAACAAATATTGAAAAATAATGCACAGTTTTTGTACACCAGACAGCAATGGTATTAAAAACTATCAAACCACACCACTCTGTTCTTTCTGTTTTGACAGGAGACCTTAACCCTTTCCCTCATATATACTCATTTTGACGCCCTCAATAGGTATCACATAAAGCCTGATCTGCAGAAAACCACAGTTAAACCTTACCAAATTTAATTACAAAATCCTCATTTCCAGACCACTGAGGAGCAGCGAACAGCATAAAACCTGATCAGCCTGCGAGTTACTCGCAGGCTGATCTGGTTTTATGCTGTTCGCATAGGTCTTTTCATGGTGTCCTCTATGAGGGAAAGGGTTAAAGCAAATGATATCAGCTTGACCAAAACTTTAAACAAGAGGGCCCTGGAATCACTCATCTGAGAACCAGGTATAGGTGGAAGGAAAAGAAACAGCAAATATCTTATGGAAAATTGCCTCTGCCCCCTACCAGCCATATTTTTAAATGGAGCAGTCTTGATAAGATTTTTCAAATTTGTACTATATACATATACAGTAAATACTTTTTCAGAAGTTTTTTAAAGTTTTCACATTTTCCCTTTCATTTTCCATGGCAGCCAGATTTTGGCATGAAATTTAATTCTATGAACAACTTTGGAATAGCACCAGTCCCACTGTAGAGGTTTATAAATACTACCCAGTAGTTTAGGAGGAGATGTTGTTGACGACGGTCATCATTTTCATATAATTCTCACATATCAAAATATATCTTTTGAAGCTAAATCTCATAAGATGATCATTTCCAAGACTTGCTTATTGATTCTTTATTGGAAAATAATCCAGTAATCCATCAACAGCAGCTGTCCTTTTTCATGTGTCCTTCATGAGGCATCAAATAAAAAAAAAACAAGATGTCAGCAACAAGACGGCACAAAAACAACAATTGCGTCTGCTGCAACACCGGACAACTTTGTAGCAAAAACGGAAAAGGTAATAATGCATCAATCAGACAAGCCATTAATTAATTTATTCACTTCTGTTGCTTTCCTGACCCTAGGGAAATATCCTATTTAGAAGAGTCTTTTACGTCCTTTTCCTGACGGGTATAGCGTAAAAATGCAATATTCTGCAATATTCAGTCGAGTGTGATATTCTGCATACAGAGCAGATTAAAAACCGCACACGGAGCTCAGATTTCGAGGGAACGAATCACTGACCGGCCTAATCACATTAAACTGACTCTAAAAGATTTCCCTAGAAGCATATTTCCCAACCAGTCTTGTTATTTCATATTCATTTGCTACCATTAGTGATTATCTTACTTATTATAACATCTACAAACAAAAAAGCATAACTACATTATCAAGAGTTGACTGCATAACTGTCCCATCTCTTTCTATGCCTATAATGCACTAAGAATAGTTCTGCTGCCAACCCTTGATATGCTTTCTGAGTTTTATGAAGAACTGTTATTTGTAATGGAATGGCTTCTTGAATTTCTGATTTATACAGATAATTTCCAGAATTTACCAAAACCTTTCACAATTTATCTGTGACTGAATGAGGTTATCATGTTCCTGCCTCAGGCATTTTCTGCAATTCAATGCCATATTAGGCTGGTATAATCCCCAAAATAATTTGAACGAAAAATGTTAGTAAGATAATTCATTCAAACAAGGCATTTAAACAAAACTAAAATTCTAACTTTCAGAGGATGATTCAAACTTATATAAATTGTCCATTGCAAGCCAGAAGGGCTCATCAGCCTTCTTTTTATATATACTGATAAACCCTTCTGGCATTCAATGGACTAATTATATAACATCCATCTCTACTCCTCCCATCAACCTACAAAAGTTATTTTAGGGCCAATAAACTTAATTTATATCCAAAGCCGCGTTATTTCATTGTATTGATGGAGTATCATTTGTGTTACTAGAGGATTACAACCATGGTTTACATTTCAAATATTGGAAAAAAAATTATACAAGGAGCTATATTTTCTGTCAAATATAATGAAAATGGAAGTCAGTGAGGCGTGATCAATTTTCACCAGATGAAAATTTCCTGACAGCAATTAATTAACAACAGAATCTCTCAATCATGTTCCTCTCCTTGTTCCATTCATAAACACATAAAGATCAGATTTATGTTTAATTATCTAAAATCTAAAAAAAGACCTATATGTGACCATTGAACTTGACATGTAGACTCTTGACCTTGACATGCTGACCACTGAACTTGACAAGTAGACTCTTGACCTTGACATACTGACCACTGAACTTGACATGTAGACTCTTGACCTTGACATGCTAACCATTGAACTTGACATGTAGACTCATAACCTTGACATGCTGACCATTGAACTTGACATGTAGACTCTTGACCATGACATGCTGACCACTGAACTTGACATGTAGACTCATAACCTTGACATGCTGACCACTGAACTTGACATGTAGACTGTTGACCTTGACATGCTCACCACTGAACTTGGCATGTTGACCAGTGACCTTGACATGCTGGCTGTTGAACTTAGATATTGCCCTTAAAATGCCAACTGATGTTCTTGATATGTTGACCAGTGACCTTGACATGCAGACCAATGACATTAACAAAAAGACCCCAGACTTTGACATTTATATCCATGACCTTGGCCCTAACAGACAAAGTTCTGCTTCATTTATACACCAATAAAGGTAATCGCTAAATAAACATCGTAAATCTAATTTTCTCCATCATAAATCATCAAGGAAATATTTCATAATATACGATTATGTAGCGCTAAATTATATTTCTTCTGAGTCTCTAATCCATAAAAGTTTATTAAAACTGAAAACTGAAAATAAAACTATTTTTTTCAGTTTTGTCAACTTGCATTTGGCGTAATCAGTTACATAGCAAATTTGCTTGCTCAAGTATAAAAGTTTAAGACAAAATTCATATATGTTAGATTTCCCTAGAGCTATCCTGGAATTCATCCACAAGTTTTACATCCAATTCTACATCAGTTTAAGCGATTACCAAAGACATGATATTTAACAGACACACAGTCCTGTATTTTATACAATGTTAGAACTTGAAACACCAATATATAACCAGTGGAAAAAAAACAAAAAAAACAGGATAGGATGAAATATTTTTCACAGTTCAGTGACCTAATAACTACAGTAAAGATGCATGTCCAATTTTGGACTCTCAATTTACATGTTGTTTGTTTGTTGGGTTTAATGTCCCACCGACAGTATTTCAGTCATTTGGAGACGATGTCCACTCAGGACAGATATAGTGCTACCACACTGCAGTATCACACCACAGACATGTGACATGATACCACACTCAATCACATTATCCTGACACCGGGCCAACAAATCTTGGAACTACCCTGTATATAATTATGCAGAGTGCCAAGCAGGGACTACCCTGTCCAATATCGTACACTATCTAGACATGGATCCCAAATATAGTGTTATAATGGAGCTGCACTGTAATGGCTTTACTTCAGAAGAGAATGGCAGTAAACATTCTCTGTCTCATAATCTTAATTATATTTTTAAAATAATCTTTATTAAGTATACACTTGCCAGCAAGGGTGATACCAAAACCTATAAATGGACCATAAAAACCAAGCAATCCAAATCTATATTGCCTACTGTGCTTTTCAGTGCTCAGAGGAAGCTAGAACATTTAACGTTATTTATGTTGACAGGCATTTAGTTCCGATAGTCAGTCATACAGATGAAAATCGTCCACGAACAACAAAACGAAGGAAAGAATGAAACCATAAAAGGTTGATTTATATGTCGCTGGTGCGATATCCAATCAAAACTGATCGTCTTGAATTGCAAGATTAATCATGGCAGTGTAGATCTCATGAGTAAAGATGTATTGAATATATCAAATGTAGGCAAAGATGTAATATTAGTTGTGAGAAAGAAAAGAAAAGTCTACACTACAGTTGGTGCTGTGTCCTTTGGGGATGGAAAATTAATGAGTAAGTCTTATCAGACTGAAATTAATTTCCATTTTCACAATATTTTACATTTCTGCTTTCTTTTTCCTTGTTAGGTTTAACAACCTAACCAACAGTATTTCAGCCATTTGGAGACTGTGTCTACTTGAGACATTTATATTTCTGCCACATTGTAGTATTCCTGCTGTAGACATATGGCATGATACCATGCTAAGTCACATTATCCTGATACTGGACCAATGGCAAGTCCTGGAACTACCCTTATTTGCTGAGCATCAAGCAAGGGAGTTATCAGTACAAAGGGTTACTATGGCAAGCCCTTTTATAGTTTTCCTATCTAAATCACATTATCCAAATGATTACACTTTAAGTCATGGTTTTCTTACATTCAAACCTTTACTAACTACTGTGCTTAATGTTCAACATGTACCTTTGATCTCTATCGTTAAAATCTTGTATCGGTTTAAGGTCCTCGTCTTTTTAAAACACAAGTCATAATCATTACAAGAATGTTAAGGAGACCTTAACATGTGATCCTTTGTCTTAATCAGGCACCGACGATGCAACAATATCTGCATGTTGTATGAGTAATGGTGGAATAAGATCCAATTAGTCAAGTAATTAGTAAATGTCTTAATTACAGACACCGATGGTTGTATTGACGGAACCGCAGAGGCACATGTGTCGCATCTCTGCGCGAGGGACAAAAACACATTTTGCACATCACCAGTACTCTTGATTATTTGTACAGCTTTTAAGATTAAAAAAAATGATAAATAAAAAACCCATTTTGCACTTGCACACATTCTTTGAACCATCTGATCACAATGCCTGATATGTTTGAAAAATGTCTTTAAAGTGCAGTTTTCCAGGTCGAGACACAATATTTATTCTGAACCTTCTTTTTTATAATTCTTGAAACCCTTGCAGCTGGGGTAACCCCCAGTAATTTGAGTTTTGCATGTTTAGCTAATAGATAGGATCTCGATAAAGTATTTTTGCTGGCTTAAAAAAATATCAGCTTCAAACAAAGACATTGTCTTAACTTGAGGCTGACAAATCCTCTGTTGCGAATTATTGGAAACCTACGCTACATACAGAGAGGGCACAAGAGCTTTTTATATCACTTGCCACAAGCTCTGAAATAACACTATTTGTAAATAATTCATTAATTGCTTTCTAAGAATTTTCTCTTAATTATAATATTAATTAAAGCACAATTATTTTCTTAGAAATATCGGAAAATTGTGATATTAGAATTCCTGGCTTGCATTTCATGAAAGTCATCTCAAATTCTTTATCACAATAATTTTCAAGTTTTGAAGATTAAAAATATTTTCATTAAGAACATGCTACTAATAGCATGCATTCTCTTGGGGCTCATTTCACTAAACTTTATACGAAAAAAATCTTTGCAAGCATAAATTCACAGATATAAAAAAGTAATTTTACTATGATTTCTTTTCATAACAAGGAGAATTATGATGGTATTAAATGCACTAAGCAGAACCTCATACTTAATTCTAAGATCAAATTCTTCTGAATGAA
The DNA here is from genome assembly GCA_021229015.1 of Solen grandis. NCBI lineage: Eukaryota > Metazoa > Mollusca > Bivalvia > Adapedonta > Solenidae > Solen > Solen grandis. The sequence goes on from CM037782.1 coordinate 9,138,562, forward strand.
GGTTAGTGAAATGGACCTCTGGCATGTAAATAATTGAGTTAAACCTTTCCCTCATATAGACTCATTTTGACACACTCAATAGGTACCACATAAAGCCTGATCTGCAGAAAACCACAGTTAAACCTTACCAAATTTAATTATAAAATCCTCATTTCAAGACCACTGAGGAGCAGCGAACAGCATAAAACCTGATCTGTTTTTATGCTGTTCGCATAGGTCTTTTCATGGAGTCCTCTATGAGGGAAAGGGTTATAGACCTTCAACAGTTGAAATCTCAAGATGTTTTGTGAAACATAGGGCATATAGCATATATATCTGTTTGGTACCTCCAGAAATGATGCTTGTTTTTTAGGTTTTATCATCCCACCAACAGTATTTCAGTCATTTAGGGATGTTTGTCTTCATGAGACAGATATACATGTAGTGCTGCCACACTGTAAGATACCAGGTCAACCAGTCCTGGAACTACCCTTATATGCTGAGTGCCAAACAAGGGGTTATACCAGTTCCATTTTTTTACGACTTTGGATATATCGCAGTTGGGGATCAAAACCACAGCCTTCCAATGCTGGGGCATATGCTCTAACCATTTGACCACTGGGACTAGTCTCTTTAAAACTTAATAAAGTTATAATTGATAATTTTTATGATTACTGTTCTTTTTCTACAAAAACTCATCATCACCACCACAACCATCAATATCATCATCATCATTATAGCAAACCTTTCGAATGCAAACTTGTAAAACTGAATCCCATTAAAACAAAAGCAATTACTTTTAATCAATAATTTAGTGAGAAGAGAGAAAAACTGTAGATATCTCTTTTTGTGATCAGCCGAGTGTTTACAAACCACGACCATGGTCTCCCTTTATTGTCAAGTTACCCATTAACAACAGTATTCCCTGATCAGTGTCCTCAAGATGGACTCTCAATCACCTGAATGACATTGCTCTCATCTCCATGGAAACCGCATGTGTCTCTTTAATATTCATCGACTTTCAGCTGGATCTGGCTTCCATGAGGATGACACAGAATCACGCAGGATGTGGTACCTTCCACAGGTCTTTAATTTATAATGACACCAGCCTTAAACATGGAATACAGGTTTTAATTTCATGATAACTTTGATATGTCGCAGCCGAGGATCAAACCCATGACCTGCAGGGCTGCTGCTGCTGAAACTGTTTGAACACATGGACCAATATTTTTAAGCTGTAATAATTTAATTTTTTGACTGGTTTTATCTAGATGTATAGCAGCTCTTTCATTTTAATATGATTTCAGTCTATCTGATTTTTTTTATTTGATTTTTTTTTTATTATTTTATTCTAACCAATCACCTGTGAACAAGCTGCTTTAATTATCTGATATTTAATTAGTATTACTGTTTTGGTTATTAACCCTTTCCCTCATATAGACTCATTTTGACGCACTCAATAGGTACCACATCAAGCCTGATCTGCAGAAAACCACAGTTAAACCTTACCAAATTTACTTATAAAATCCTCATTTCCAGACCACTGATCTGCAGCCTGCGAGTTACTCGCAGGCTGATCTGGTTTTATGCTGTTCGCATAGGTCTTTTCATGGTATCCTCTATGAGGGAAAGGGTTAAATACCATTGATAGAAGACAAAAGGTTTGATTCTTTAGATTACATACCATAATGATGTTTAAATATTTGACTGGTCTTAAAATGGTCAGAAAATGGTTTTCATATCATATCTGTTTTGATACAAAATTTAATATATTTGAGTTGATGAAAATTTCATTTTTTGTTTTTGTTTTGAGGATCCTGAGCCCTTACAGCAACTATGACCTTTTGACCTATGCATTATAAGTAGTTTTTAACCCTTTACCTCATACTGACCTGTAAAAAGTCACTCCTGTTTGCTCATACAATCTAAACAATCTGCATAGTATAGAAAAAATCCATTGTTTCATATACTATTTAAATTTCAGTAAATTAATATTTGTCAAATCACAAATTTACACAATCATGAATATTCATGAGGTAGATGGATAAATCTAAGATGCTTTGTGAAATTCAAACCAAGCCTTGCTTGATCAATCCTTTCTCTCATAAAAATGACCCAGTCTTTGTCTAATTGACTCTCCGTTTTTTTCACCACATTTGAAGAAATTAAACAAACTTAATTTACAGCATCTCAGTTTGACATTAACCAATCCTCAACTCCCACTTTGATTTTCAAATAACAAACCATATCCTTGATATTTCCAAGTACTTCCAAGCCCACTTTTCCAGCTAATAAATGTTCTATTTCTGGACCCCTTCATTTGGAATATGAACTGGTTTTGCTTCACATTTAGCCCTTCCAGCATATTTCAACAATGATAATAATCTTGAATTTACAAACTATAGCTAGAATGCTGACACTTGCTAATTAAATCAGGAAAATACCAAACAATGACAATCTTATAACCAAGTATTAAGTAATGCTAAACCAATCCTCTGTTGATACCAAAAAACAAAATCCTTGTATCGCCAGAGATTTTGTCAGTTTCTTCTCTCCTTACGTTTTCAGATACAAACAAGAACTATCACTAGATGTGATTAATACCCCAGCAGTGTTTTCTCAAGAGCTCGTTTTCCATGTCTTTGACGCAATCAATTGGATGTTGACCAAAAAAAGATGGCAATATGTGTCATTCATGACACAATTTAAATTTAACCAAAAGTATTTCAGCATGGTAATGAAACAACTCTGTGTCGATCTAAAACAATGCTGAATGGGACAAAATTAGTAGATGCTTGAATAGCGTCATGTGATTGAGAGGTTTGGAAATCTCCAGTTAATCATGTGCAAGTCCAGCTCATGCTCTTGCTCACTGCTTAATTGTCTTTAAAACATAAGTGTGATCACCCAAATCTTTTCAAATGACCCCCAGTTTTGAAGATGACCCCCAAAAATGTCAGGCTAGAGAAACACTGATGTAATGTAATTGTAGGAATCGATGTGAAGTGATGTGACATGTGGACTGAACCTGACAAGCATGGCTCCTATATATAGCCCCCACATCAGTGAAGCGACAGTATAATAATATCCTCAATACAAATATTATACAGTTAGCTAACAATATCAATATTCTATGCCCACAAGGTACAAGACCTGATCTGTCTGCAAATACAATGATAGCTCTTCTAACAGCATTGGTGGATTCCATGATTCACAAATGCATCAGGAGGATTTGTGACAATATCTACATACAATTGTTCAGATATCAAGGTGAAAATCAAGGTCTAAAGGTCAAGGTCAGAGGTCTGCATGTCAAGATTAATTGCGTATATGTCAAGGTCAGAGGTCAGTATGTCTAGGTCAATTTATACATGACATGGTCAGAGGTCTGCATGTCAAGGTCAACTCATACATGTCATGGTCAGGGTCAATGTCAAGGTCAATTTATACATGCAGGCAGAAGGGGGGCCCCGGAATCCTACATGCTAAGTTCAGAGTTCAAGGTCAAGTTCATTCAAGACTGAGATGACAATACTATTCCCTTCATTTATCCATTAACATTGTCTAATTACTTTAAAAATGAAAGAGTATTTATATTATATTCTCATTAAATTAAACATTTGTTTATGAATAAAAAAAATGTCGCTAAAATCTGTCCCATTTAATCTTTCAAAACTTGATACTTTAAGAAGACAAGAGACTAAATATTGTGGTTTTTGATAAAGTCAAAGGTTAAAGACAGCCTGTCCTGACCTCCTGTCACACCCTTTCCCATCATGCACATGGACCAAAGAAATCAGCCCAGATCATATCCTGTACTCTTCAAGGTTGGAGGTTAAAAGACAACACATGTTCCATACACGTGCCTTGAGATGCGCGCATGGACAAATTAAGGGGATCACTGGTCAGTGGATACTGAAGGGTCAGCCAATCAGTGGCCACCTACTGTCTCTGCAATTTGTTAGCGGCTTGACAAGTGGACAAATGCCCAGGAATAAAAGGACTTTGGACAAGACACAGCTGAGGCTATTTTATGCCATCTTGTATCCTTTGAATATAAACAATGAACTTAGTAAAATTAGATGGAGGCTTATTACATTAGTGGATCTTTCTGGAAGAAAAATCATGACATGAAATTGGCTATTAAAGTTTATGGGACTCTCTTTTTATTGGGAACTGAAATGGCACCAAGGGACAAGGACTTTGGTATCTCACAATCTTTTTATTTATGAATATTATAGGCATATGGTATTTTCATAACAGAAAATTATAAGTAACTCAAACAAACAAAAAATTGAGGGTAAACTTTTGGGTCAGTTTTAAATAGGAAGTATTTGATGGTATTACATTTTAAATTATTTTGATAAAGACTTTTTTTTTTTCAAACAAAATAAATGCTTTAGAATGAGATGGGGTCTATCATATGAGGTTTATTGCAAGGTTAGTAAAAACTTGATTTTGGCTACTACAGATTCTAGTTACCCTGCGTTTCTTTTTCCTTTGAGTATATTAATTTATACATCAAATATCATATCTAATGCTTTACACTACATAGAGATGTTTTAATGCTTTGGCAAATGGAGCAGACCCTGAGATCAGAGTTATCTGATCAGGGTCTCCTCAGTTTGCTCATACGATATTGTAGATCAGATTCTACGTATTTAAAGTTCAGTGAATGTGTTTTCATCAAGTCAAAAGTTTTCACATTAATATTCATGAGCTGAAAGAGATTCCTCTAAAACATTATGATTTCAGTCCTATATTCTCTATACATACAGTTCAAGACAGAATATCCTAACCCTGTAACACTGATTTATTGTTGCATTCTATGCCGTTGATCCATTGAGATGGGTTTTTATTACAATAAAACTTCAAAATCATAAAATCCTCTACATATACAAACATATAAAACTATTTAAAACAAAGCTGTTTTGACATGGTATCAGAAACCTGCTTCTTATACCCTGCAAATCTGGTTCCCGAATGGTTTGATTTCTAACATCAATATTTCAGATGTCAGCATATTTCAAAAGATAAACATAATAAAGTCAGTACACTATGTTCTTTCTCTCTCTCAAACATGCCACCACAATCCCATCAAAGTACTGAAAGTACCAATATAATATCTGTCATACAACATCTGATTTTTTCCAGTCTCGAAGGCCTCATTTTTCTAACTCTTATATTGGCAGAGATGGATCTACCAGAAAATATTTGTTCCACTATGTTTCCCTCGAGATCTTAAAAGGTCGGGCCAAATATGAGGAAAGTAGATAAATAATTCTCTTGACAACCAAGTCTAGGGTGACAGCAGAAGATTAGACTGGTTCATAGTGAATTCATATATGGCATTGTGGGAAATTCATTACAGGAAGTTCAGCCATATTGGAATGGCTGGTCCTCAAATTCCCTGGAGGAAAAACCACTGGTAGCTCTCTCTCTCTATCTCTCACTGATTTATTCATTATGAACTTTTTCCCTTTAAGTCAAGTAATGAATGCCTTTGCTGACATAACAAAACAGACGACAGAAGCTGCATTCATTATTTTCTGGTAACCATGGCTATTTTAAGTGGACTGTATATTTGGCATTTGACTCCCAGATGAGCAATGGCAGTCATAGACAGACATTCTAATAGGGCTGGGAACCAAGCTTAGACTCACACTGGACATTACCATGGAAACATATGGCATCTGGCATTATAAAAGAGTGGTTTCAAAATGAACATCCTCTTAGCATCACTATTATTATCCATATTAATATATGTAATTATTATCATCATATTTTCCCTCTCCTCCGATGCACAATTATTTTCTGTATGAATGTGAAACAATGAAATAAAAGCAGATTAATGCAAGGAATTATGTTTTCTTTAGTTATCAAGACACACACAGATAGACAGACACACAATTAGACACAGACACAAACACATACTGGGATACAGTAACTTGCACAAACTTCAAACAAAGGTAAGGTTAGTTCTTACAGTCTTATGGTCATAGTATTTAATCCAGCTAGTTTCAAATTTTCATCATGATATATGACATAAGCCAGAACTTTCGATCACTCTGACATGCTAGATGAATGCTCAAGCACTTCAGAAAGAGGAAATTAACTTCATTCAGTCATATGTAAAAAAAAAGAGATTGTACTTACCTATGATGGCAACAACAGAGCATTCATATGAAAAAGACAAAAGAAATATATCATTTTAAACCTTAAAAAAAAAAAAGAACACATTATTTAACTTTCCTAAGAGGTAACAAAAAAGACCTATGCGAACAGCATAAAACCAGATCAGCCTGCGAGTAACTCGCAGGCTGATCAGGTTTTATGCTGTTCGCTGCTCCTCAGTGGTCTGGAAATGAGGACTTTATAAGTAAATTTGGTAAGGTTTAACTGTGGTTTTCTGCAGATCAGGCTTTATGTGGTACCTATGAGTGCGTCAAAATGAGTCTATATGAGGGAAAGGGTTAAATACTGTCATCGTTAACTTTGCATAGTGTTTGTTTGTTAGGTTTAATGTCCCACTGACATTACTTCAGTCATTTGGAGAGACAGATATTAAGTGCTGCCACACTGCAGTATCATGCCGTAGACATGTGGTATGATACCACGATCAGTACCGGGCCTACCAGTGTGTCTATATGCTGAGTGCCAAGCCAGGAGCTACTACATGTAGTACCATTTTAATGACTTTTATATGTTGCCGCTGGGGATCAAAATCAGAACTTATGGGTAGCCAACAATAAAAAAACCCAAATAGACTGGTAAAACAAGTATTTATGTCAACAAAGTAGGATGGTAAAAAAAAGAACTTGTTAATTAAAGTAGAATGGTAACCAAAGAAGACTGGAAACAAAATTTGTTGTGCTAAAATATAGTGTTAACTTGAAAGGTAGAGTGGTCACAAAACTTGTTATACCAAAGTAGACTGGTAACAATTTTTTGTTATACCAACATAGACTGTTAACATAATTAAGGCAGATTAGTAGCAATAAAACAGTGACCTTCTCCAGAATTGTAATGCTATTCAGCTGACTAAAAACATTTCTTAGACAATTATTTTACACTTGTTCCTGAAAATTACTTTAATCTAATTTTTGTCAATATAAGCAGACAAACAGAAATTTTATTGAACCAGTTCAGAAAATATCGTACAAAATGAAGTAACTAATCTCCCAATATTTATGCAGTGAAGTGTTTTTCACGCCAAGTCAAACACACTGCATAAGCAGAATTCAAGACGAAGGCATATCGTAATTCAATCTTACAGTTCAGTCTCAGTTTTGCAGACATATCAATATAGGATTTATTACAAATTAGATGTATTATAACATTTGATAGTGATCGTAATATTTGCATTAAAAACAAAATGCAGACACTTTTCACGGATGCCATGGAAGAAAACAAATACAGACGTATTCATCACTGCTATGGATGCAGATTTCATCAAAACTTCACCAGACTTGTGTTGAAATAATAAATCTATCACGACTGATAACAAATCATGATTCCTTAGTCCGACACCATCAAGTCCAATTATTTTCACTGCATCCTAAGACTTTGCCTATTTTGAAATAATTTGTTATATAGATAGGTTTTCTTGAATGGAAAAGAATGGCAGACTAATCAAAAGATGAATAAGAGGAATTTCTATTAATATTCTCTCAAGCATTTATGTGTTTCCAAATTAAATAATATATTATAAGACTGAATAGTTTCTCTATACATTTATTTATCTCAGAAAATATTGCTTAACCAACGCTAATAAACCTTTCAAAATGTGCCGATACGGCAATTATCAAAAGTTGGTATTTTCTTTGCAGTTTCTTCTCAAAATTGGTAGTTACACCAGCGGCAGTTTATTAAGAATGAAAATAATTTACACATAATCATTTATATGATCTTGTTACAGTGTTCATTATAGGCTGATAGTTTAATGCAATATAAAGTGCATCATGCTCCTGGCATATCTTGCTAAGATTTAATTCAGCAAAATAAATGAACAGGATATCTTAATAAGACTAGAATTTGTTTTGATGACATCAGCTGGTACCGTCAAGTCATTTATTTTTGTTGACATTTAATTTTGTTAACATTTTATTTTGTGGAATCTCTAGGAAAGTCAATCTGGCTCAAAATTAACACTCGTATTTCGGCAAAAATGCGAGTAGAAAATAAAGTTTGTGAGTTATGTTTTAAACCATTAGCATTTTTTTTTGCGAGTGAAAATTTTGACTTTATCCTTTCCCTCATAGAGGATACCATGAAAAGACCTATGCGAACAGCATAAAACCAGATCAGCCTGCGAGTAACTCGCAGGCTGATCAGGTTTTATGCTGTTCGCTGCTCCTCAGTGGTCTGGAAATGAGGACTTTATAATCAAATTTGGTAAGGTTTAACTGTGGTTTTCTGCAGATCAGGCTTTATGTGGTACCTATTGAGTGTGTCAAAATGAGTCTATATGAGGGAAAGGGTTAAAATGAGTCTATATGAGGGAAAGGGTTAAAATGAGTCTATATGAGGGAAAGGGTTAAAAATCATTTCATTATCCTGATACTATACTAGACCATCGGAAGTAATTTCATGAAAGTAAAATAATTTGCAAGTAAGACTTAAGTCTGGGATTTGCGATTTGATATTGAAGGCAATCACATTTATTTGTGAGTGGGGGAAAAAAAATGAAATTTGAGCCCTAGCTTTACATATCTTTGTGGATTCATTCAACGTGAGGACTATTTAAGAGATAATTTTTAGTGGGGATTAATACTCGTGGATAAAACCTCCACATTTATTTTTGGATCTATGCTCTAGAAGACATGTGGTCTACTGATGTAATAGTTTTTGTGGGGATTATAAGCCATCAAAGAAATCAATGAAAATTACACCCCCACAAAATTAATGATTCTTAAGTAGAAAGAAAAATGAGGGAACTACTGAACAATTGGGTAGATAAAAGGAAAATTAAAACAAAAAGAAACAACAAATTAAACAAGAGTGTTCTTTGAAACACATGTGTCCCCTGCTGAAGCCTGACAGAAAAAGTGTGATGGACAGTCAGAAAGATAGATGGACGGACAGACAATGGAAAAGTGATCCCTATGTGTCACTTCTGCTTACAGCAGGTGTCACAAAAAATGGGGAAAAAAGAAAGGATACAATGGATGGAGAGTGAAATAGAGAATTAGAAAGAGAGAAAAATAATGGGGTGGGGGTGATAGCGAGAAAGAATGGAAAATATTTAACACAGGAAAACATTCTATTTCTAGATGACAGCAGGGGGAATGAGGTACAGACATTGTGCTTTGATGATTATCATTAATTGATAATTTTATCTTTACTATCAGAATTTATCCACCTAGCCGTATCAAGATTTCTTGGAAATCTCACCAATATGTTAGACCTCTACCTACAGGCTTCTAAAAGGACACCTATCTGTTTCAAATGAACCATCCATCCTATGCAAAAAAATACTGAGGACAAAAATATAAAAGATAAATCTGATGCACAATTTAAAGATCAA
>CM037782.1:9148166-9198166 GCA_021229015.1 Solen grandis
AGAAAGCACTGAATCAAATACCTTTGGATCTGAGACTCAGAGGAAGATTAAAGAAACTTTAAAGGTAATAATGAAACTGGGTGTAATTAGCAACCAGTAGGAGGAGAACCAAAAATACTGAAGAAAAAAAAGTGGTATGAGGAGAGATAAAAAATTTATTTATCAATATGGTTATTAGAATAAAATTGTCAAAACTTAGACTTTGAGATATTTTGTATTTGATCTGAGAGAAAAATTATATAAATTGCTCTGGTGCAAAATCCAAATAACTTTTCCGGATACTTTTGTCATGATTTATGATAATAAAAGTTCTTCCTGGCTGTATATATCTTATTTATTACCTAAAATATAGCGAATACTTTTGGAACAACCATCATATAATCATGATATCTGATAATGATAGTCTGAATGTATCAACTTTTCCGGATACTTTTGGAACAACCCTCATTTAACCATGATATCTGATAATGATATCTGATAATGATGTCTGAATATGTATTTTCCATTACCTGAACTTTTCCAGATACTTTTGGAACAACCCTCATATAACCATGATATCTGATAATGGTAGCCTGAGTGTATCAACTTTTCTATATGTACTTTTGGAACAACCCTCGTATAATCATGAAATCTGATATAATGATCAATAGTCTGAATATATCTTTCCATTACCTGATGGGATTACATACATTTGCGAGATATATATGGAATGACAGCTACTGAGGTTAGAGAATGTAGAAATGTCAAGAAACTGCAACATCAAGATGGAAGCACCTAAAGGGTATGTGAGATTAGCAAAGACCGTAATATGACTGTCACTTCAATTCAATTTTTTTTAAATCAATTGGAATTGAAATATCACTGGAGATGGTTAATACCCACACACAGTTCCTTTACACAGAATATGAAACCTTATCAATCTGACAAGGTATTTTGAGCAAATTCTAAGTCAAAAAGGGGCCATAACTGTGTAAAAAAATTACAGATTTTACCCAAAATTGAAAATGACCTTCATTTTATTGAGATAAATATGTGAACCTAAAATTATTTAAATCTGTCACCTGTTATTGAGTTATTGACTGGACAAAGCACTGCCTTCCACCTCCATTTTTTTTTTTTTTTTTTTTTTTGGTGGAGGTATTTACTACATCTTTACGATGGTTTCTGTGTTGGACCAATACTTTGTGCCCGAAAGATTGTTCCTCACAGTAGGCTTCGGATCAACATGCATGCATGCTACCACTGCATCAGGACCATGGTGACCTTTGACTTTTTTGGTAGTCAAGTGGTTAGAGTATCCACAGGGGAAGGGGCACACAAAAATAAAATTGTCAAAGAAAATGGACCCATTATAGAGCCAAATGTTTTGTGCCTTCATTAAAATTATATGTTTTCTTTTTATCAATGATGTGCTAAAAGCAAACCGATACATGCTGAACAAGGTTTAGGCTAGAATCTCTATGGAGTAAATCCATCAATAACTCGCCTGTACTTAAAAATAGATCATCCTAGAGACACAAAAAATTGGAGTGACTAACCACCATTATATCCCCAAAATAATATTGAAAGTTGGCGTAAACAATCCAATCCTAACAGTCCACAACTCAGTCTTCCAGGAACTTATCATTGCCACTTGGGTAATTTCTTGACATTCGGTTCAACACGAGTAACCAAACTGACATTTGAAAAAAACTACTGAAACCCCAGTGGGGTTATACATCTTCTTTTTTTAGCGTATACTGAAACTAGTCAATGGGTATTGGTAAACAACAAATAACGACTTTGGCATTAGTTCCAGCTTCCATTATCTAATCCTTTATTCTAATTTAGCCCCTTTTTGGTCCCTAGAAGGATTTTTATGATGGTATTAGTGTCAAATTGCACACGCTTTATGAGAGAGACACATTCTCTTGTCCTGGTGTCTTTGTTCCAATGACAGCAACCCACGTTGCGTGACAATTTTTCTGATTAATGAATTTTTTTTATGTTCACAGAAGAAAAAAAATACCCAGTCAACTAAACACATGATTATGTTGAGGATGTGTTTTCTTTCCCAGTTCACATGCCAGTGGTAATTAATACCAGCATGGTATCAAAACATGGAGAATCCGTCTGCTGCATGCAGGGAACCCTGAGATAGGTGGCACCAGAGATTCATGGGATGCACGGCATGACAATCCAGGGCAGAGGGGCATTGTCATGTCAAGATACACATTAACAACTGGACAGATTGTTACCAAAAAAAAAAAAATTCATTTATCTTTTTCAATACAATTCCCATACATCGTAATTTCTGGAGAGTTATCTAATCTTGCTTTTAACCTCTGACCTCTGCTTATTCAGCAGAAACTGTGTCTGCTATTTCTCAGAAACATGCACAAATGTGTGATTTTTTTGACAAATTAAAAAATGTCCTTAACGACAAAAAGGTCAACAAGTTCTGAACAGGCATTAACCTTGAAGGAGCTAAGGATACTCTCCATATTAACTGGCATTTGTTCCTTCACACTGAAGAGCTTCTCTTTGTTTTATGACTGAGCTACTCCTGAACTTTGTGGCAATAAAGTCTGCCGTTTAGTTAAATTTATGTTCTTCAAAAAATATTTTCATATACAAATATTTTACATGAAAAATACTAGGTATAGAAAAACAGCAATTTATTAGATTTACGATCATATTTCTGCAAACTGTTTAAAATTACATAAATTAAACTAGCAAATACCTTTCTAAAGACAAAATTAGGTGCAAGTACTTTCTCTGATGGGCCAAAATTAAAATGGTAAAGATGCCTTAGTCAACAATCCAACAATACCTTAAATATTTCAACAATGAAAAGTCTGTGAATGTGTCATTTTGAATAACCTGAGACCTCATTATGTGCATGACGACAAAAAAATTTAGCCCATTGCCCGAACAATAAAAGCTAATATGAAGCATGTTGAATAGACACTTCATCCTTAGTTCATCTTCATACCTGTACAAAGCGTACACAGACACTTGAAAGGTAAATAAATTGCCTATTTGCCATGAATGGAAATAGATTAGCCTAAAATACCGTAGGTTAAAAGTACATTATCTAATCAAAAAAAAGTTCAAATGATTCATAGAAAGAGGATATCCAAAAAACTTTAATTGAATTCACCACATAACCTTAGAGCTGCAATGAAAATCGTCGACTCTTCCGAAAATGATAAATTACCGATGCTATTAAATACTTCGCCATGAAATAAATTCACTCCGTATTTGGCAAATATTTGTCGAGATCTAAGATAATAAAGAATAAAATTCCATCGTAAAACATTTCGACATGTAAACAATAAACAATAAGGAGGTTGTGAACAAATCTCTCATATTACGCTGTCATGATTTCCTATCTGCGCGACCAATCAATCTCCAGATTGTATCTGGCCACACCACACAGTCACACGTCAATACCCATCTGTAGTACCACGCGAGTCAGCCTCTGTCGAGTCCACAACAATGTTTCCTCTCAATGGCTGCTTTATAACAACAACAACAAATTGACCTTTGTCTCCATGGAAACGTAAAACTGACATCTTGTTACACCATAAGTCAAATCTAAATCAGCTAGAAACTATTCTATAGTTCAAACAAGTATTAATTTTGTACTTTTAAGAAGAGAAAAGTGACTTATAAACAGTTCAATGAATAAAACCTGAACAGTAACCAAGTATCTTACATGTATATTTACTGAACATCTCAGTTTTCTGTTTTAACCCTTTCCCTCATATAGACTCATTTTGATGCACTCAATAGGTACCACATAAAGCCTGATCTGCAGAAAACCACAGTTAAACCTTACCAAATTTAATTACAAAATCCTCATTTCCAGACCACTGAGGAGCAGCAAACAGCATAAAACCTGATCAGCCTGTGAGTTACTCGCAGGCTGATCTGGTTTTATGCTGTTCGCATAGGTCTTTTCATGGTTTCCTCTATGAGGGAAAGGGTTAAGCACAATGTTACACGGATGCTGTCTGATCAGGGCCTCCTTGGTTTACTTATCAGATTTGTAGTCTGCTTGACAAAGGAATCGATCAGTCAATTAATATTTATTAAGTCAAAAAATCTGTACAGTCATGAATATTCATGGAGTAAAGGATTAAGCATTATGAGCTGTTCTGCTAAATTTCAATCAGCAGGTCTTAAAGCTTGGCAAAATTGTATGACAGATGATATATGGAAGACAAGTATGGCATAAATAATCTATATGTTTGGACTAAATAATTAAGTCATAATTAGAATGTGTTAGCTTATTAACTAACCAATTTAACATAAAAATCATATCATTGTTATAAAATAACAATCAATTTGATATTAGAGATAAAATTTTGTTTATGGATGTACTCTCTGTCCCATTGGGACCACGTGCTTGAAATAAAATCATCCTGATTTATTAAAATATATAATAAATCATACAGAAATTTCCAATTAGTCAAAATATATTAAACTTTAAACAGTTTAAAAGCTACATTAAACAGTATAGAATGCAATCTTTGCTTGATATTTCAGTTTCATGTAAAATTTTAACACAAAACAATACTCTGAAATTTCGTCATCGATAATCAATCAAACTTTTCAATTACAATCTTTGAAAATTCATGTTACATACAATGCCAGAGGGCGAGAGAGTGCAATCGTCAATTGCATTTATTTCACCCACGAGAACGATGAATCATTGTATGAAAGCCTTCTTATATATGCAATAATCTATAATCCGAGAACCAGAAAACTGGTGGCCCGATCACAAACATCAAATATTAATGACCTGTCAAGAATTTTTTTCATTGGTTCACCAAACACATGATTTTCATTAATTCTAAATGATATTTCCAGCCATCTTGTCTTTGTTTTCTCTGACATAATCGGTAGTCCTAGCGCTAATCGCATGGCTTATGAAAGGCCCCGAATAATCATCGCAATACCACAGTAGCTGGCATATAAAACTACAATGACTTAAGTACATTATACAACAAAATGAAGCATGTTGAAATTAAAGCTTTTAGCCCACAGTGTTATACAATTCATGATTTCTCATTACATTTTGTAGCCTACTGTGTTGTGACATGATATGCTCTCCATAACTTTTAATCTGAATTAAAGTGAATTATATTTTGAAGATAATTAATATAGTAACAGGCAACTTAAATATTTATATTTTTACAATTTGTATAATTCAGAAAACGACAGTTCAAGCTCGATGATAAACTATTATTCTGCAGCTTTTAACTGAGTGCAAACTCAAATATTATTGAGTGGGTTTTAACCCTTTCCCTCATATAGACTCATTTTGACGCATTCAATAGGTACCACATAAAGCCTGATCTGCAGAAAACCACAGTTAAACCTTACCAAATTTAATTACAAAATCCTCATTTCCAGACCACTGAGGAGCAGCGAACAGCATAAAACCTGATCAGCCTGCAAGTTACTCGCAGGCTGATCTGGTTTTATGCTGTTCGCATAGGTCTTTTCATGGTGTCCTCTATGAGGGAAAGGGTTAACTCATATAATACTGAGTGCCAACTTGTACTAAGTTGTGTATTATTGAGGATGTCTCCTATATTAATGAGGGCAAACTCATATATATTATTGAATGCACCTTTTATATTATTGAGTCCAAACTCATATTTAAATGAAGGCGAACTTGTATATTATTGAATGTGAGTTTGGCTGCCCCTAAACCTGGTTTAAGCACCCCCTGTTGGTCCTTTTGCTAACTGACCATTCCATTGCAGTTACTGTTGGTATTTTTCTATTTTACGTGATTTTTTGACTCTGGGTGTTTTTTTTTGTTGTTTTTACTTGCACCTACTTCTATCGCTGGTACATTTTGAATTACGTTGGATTTCTCATAGGATTCTTTTGTACTTCCTTATTGATACTTCACTTCTTGCATCTTTCAATAAAACAGAGACCTCCCTTTATAAAAGTGTCATCAACAACTACCAATAATGTGATTGTGAATAAGACTAATTAAATTATTAAGATAAATTTTCTTAGAAACACAAGTTCACTAGAATATCACTGAGTGTGATTAAATTACCTACAGCACAGAGCTTTTACAAAAAATATGAAGTCTAATCAATCTGGCAAGGCATTTATGGCAAATTCTAAGTCAAAAAGGGCCATAACTGTGTAAAAAGTTTACAGATTTTGCATATAAATTGTAATGAAATAAACAACTAAAACTAAAATCATCTAAATCTATTAAGCATATGATGAGTTATCAATCAGACAGGTACTTTTGACAATTTTTTAGTTCAAAAAGGGGAAATATCTGTGTAAAAAAAATGGATTTTGCCCAAAGTCAAACAATTTTTTAGGATAAACAAGTGTACTAAAATTAATATAATCTGCCAACCAATTCATAAATTAAGCCAACAAGCCATTCCTGAATACCACCCATCCAATTTTTTGATCAGGAATAACTGATAGGTATCACTATTTCTCTTGATTTTCATGCATCAATAATTTTCAAATCTTGCTATAGTCTGTTCAAATGATTGGGGTTAAACAGTTAACTACTCTACAGATGACTAAATCTTGAATTACAATAGGTAAAATTAATGTTCTTGTATCAATTCCATAAAACTTGTGTAATTACAATAGGTGAAAGATTTATTAGATTTTGTATCAATTAATAACATCAAATTTCAAGATGAGCTCTTTATCAGCAATACTTAATGTGCTCAGAAATTATAAATTTCCTTCCTCATCACAATTTACATGATGCATTTTAGCTGCAATGGCAAACCCAGAAATATTCCGACATTAAGTTCAGTTTTGATAAATGCACCGCCAAATATGAATTAGTACACTGATTTCCGAACACACTTAATTGAATAGCATTCTTATCTAAAACATTTTAAGCCTCCGGATGGCCGTTCCTGTCGAAGATTACAAATATATTCATAGGAATTCTTGAGTCATCCATTCTTAATACTATTTGCTTCACATACAGTCACAAGAATATTAATAAGATACACGAAAATTCTCTTCTTTTAAAAAAAAACTTCTCATTAACAAAACCCTCGTTTCAGTGCATTTGATAAAATGCAATTTTCCTATGTTAGTCGATTACTTTTATTAGATGAGCGTATTACCAAAATAAAATGAGATATTTCTCAACTACTGGAACAGGCTTATTTTAATAATCTGCCTTGCACAGCTTTAGAAAACTCTTATCAAATTGGGTTATAGAACAGCCCTGTCATAAATGATCCCGTTTCTCTAACTGTATAAAGTTTATTAGTTCTTTCTATTCCGTCATTTCCAAAATAATCAAATTTGACGCCAATTTTTATCCAGTTAAACTTTCATTAAAGCTCCTTCGAGACCTGAAAACGATGCTTGAATGCAAGCTCCTTCTTAATCACGATTGGCAATTTTCTATGGCAGACGAGTCCAAAAGCCCGAGAGCTTGGGAAAATGAAAGATCCATTGTTATTAATATTCATGTTCATAAAACTTGTCCGTAGGCCAGAAAATTGAAACCATTGCTGACCAATCTTTGTGCGTTCAACTAGAAACGTTTATCTGATTATGCAAATCTGTAACTTACAGCTCATTATTTTCTATTTAATTTCTGCTGCGATACAAGATAAGGTAATACCACTATCGGATGAAATTTCCCGTCACAAAAAAAGGAAACACCAAGTAATAATTCAAATAATCCAGAAGAGATTAATATCAATATCACTTTTATTGGGTCTATTTTGGTGCAGTTATTTCTGCAACTAATGAAAATTAATGGAACACAGAAGAAATTATGCTAGTTTATTTTTCACAATGTACAAAAATCATTCCATGCAATTCTTACTGAAAAGCAATTTCAAACATAACCTATGCATGTTTTTAAAACTAATCCACCTGCTAGATGCTTATAATTATAGGATTAGGCTTTGTATAAATATTTTGGGGTATATTAACCCTTTCCCTCATATATACTCATTTTGACGCCCTCAATAGGTATCACATAAAGCCTGATCTGCAGAAAACCGCAGTTAAATCTTACCAAATTCAATTACAAAATCCTCATTTCCAGACCACTGAGGAGCAGCGAACAGCATAAAACCTGATCAGCCTGCGAGTTACTCGCAGGCTGATCTGGTTTTATGCTGTTCGCATAGGTCTTTTCGTGGTGTCCTCTATGAAGGAAAGGGTTAAAGGCATCTGCAGTAACTTTTCTTGAAAAAAAAAAACAACATTAAAAATTGTAAAACTAAACATCCTGAAACATTTCAAACTCTTCCAACTTCACTCACGATGTCAAACTTCATTTCCTAAACGGATAAATTTAATAAATGTATGTCTACAAACTATTCTGTCTTTTTCTGTCAAACTACTCATTTATCTACCCATTTATTTCTTTTTCTTATCTGATTTCAAGATAATCTGTGGACATATAAAACACATCTGTCCTGGGTTTTATACAAATTGTACCAATATTCTGCAGTAAACATCATCTTCCTTTCCCAGAATCCATGATAAACCTATCTCTTAAACTGATCCCATCATTTTTTTCCCCCTACACGATTTCATTTAAATATGGAAGTTAACTGCACAATTGAATGATTTCTCCTCCCTTGTCATTCCAGGTCTGTTCCATTTCAATTAGCAATTACCCTAGCAGCAAGGCAGACTATTAGCATCCACATGGTAGACAAATAGCCAAGATATTGAATAATAAATATCTTTTTATAATGAGAGTGAGCTATTCCCATTAGCTTTCTTATCTTTGGAGTGACTACCC
The DNA here is from genome assembly GCA_021229015.1 of Solen grandis. Lineage (NCBI taxonomy): Eukaryota > Metazoa > Mollusca > Bivalvia > Adapedonta > Solenidae > Solen > Solen grandis. Next base: position 9,156,943 of record CM037782.1, read on the forward strand.
CTTTATCTTTGATAGATGTTTTTCACATATCGTTTTGAAAAAGCTCATTAATACTGCACTGCCGTCCACATGCCATGGATATGTAGATTTGGATGCCTTGGATATGGTGGTTATTACATTGCTGCATCCAAAACATATCACTGTTAGTCAGTCTCTTGTAGGAAGTACGTCTGAGACCCTTGAGAATTTGTATCTGAAGGTCTCTGGTTTGAGACCAAACATAGACATTCTTTTCCCTCTGATTAAAGCTGGAAAAGTTGTCAGTAACTTACAGATGCTACTTCTCCAGTAATCGTTCATTCCAGGAAAAGCTGTTTTTGAATAACAGCTCTTTTAGACCATATTATACAGTGCAACTCCATTATAATGCTATATTTGGGATCAAAGTCTAAATACAGCATTATTCTGGACCATATTATACAGTGCAACTCCATTATAATGCTATATTTGGAATCAAAGTCTAAATTCTGGACCATATTATACAGTGCAACTCCATTAATGCTATATTTGGAATCAAAGTCTAGATACTGCATTCCATAGGAGGGCAATTTAATTATGTGAAAATGCACCTTTAACCAATTAAATACCAAACAAAATGCAGATTGGACAGGGTTATATGGAGTAAGCATTATAATGGAGTGTGTTATAATGGATCTACAATAGACACAGAACCACATTTCAGGTGATTCTTTATTTATAGAAATTCTCTACTGAACAATATTCAGCCATTTTTACTTTTCAAAAGCCAAAGTAGATTCTTTATGCTTCCACTGTTTCAATTTCCAATATTGAAGTCCCCAAGTATTGTTTCTTCAAAGTCACTAGGATACATTATTTACATGAATTTAAAGTTTCTCGTCTAAAAATGGAGACAAACTACAGGGGACATTTAAAGAAAAATAATCCCAGCTTCTATTTCAAATATCCAACTGTCTTGAAATCCATACATAATGATCTCCATTCCTTCCTAGAAATAAATTTAATCATGTATAAGGCCCATTAAAATGCCAAGGGAAACATACATGAAATTAATCATTCTTTCTCATTCCGGGGCAACATTATTTTAGAATGATTGCAATACACTGTATGTAACTGGATTAAAATATCTGGCAAATTATTGTATTCTAAAACTAGAGGGGCGTCTTAAAAAACAGACTGCTTGGTCTACAATTGTATAATGGGAGACAAAAGAAAGATAACATCAGTGTTTTTATCTCAGAGGCTGAAATTAGATTTATGAAAATCTTAACTCAGTAGAACATTATTTTGACATGAGAACATTGATAAATTGTAAAACAGATAAAGGGATAAAGGTGAATCTGAGGGAACATTTCTTGATTGGTCAGAATCATGGATTTGGCATGGTATGTTGATGAAATAACAGAGAAATCAAATACTGATATTTGTAGAAAAATGTTACTTCCTATTATGATGCACATGCAAAACATGCAAGATCAGTATATACCTATATACACATTACCTGCAGTCAAGTGTTTCAGTAGTAATTTTTTTGTGTTCATGCCATTCTCACGTTATGAGATATGAATCATACACACATATACCTTAGTCCTTAAATGCAGGTTGCCATAACCTGGAGTTATGTCAAAAAATGATAATATTTTCCGTTGGTGACAGTCCTAGTTTGAAGGATACTGATAAATTCATATCAAGTTTTAAACCTATCAAACTCTGACCATGTGACCTATTTGAGGAATAACAACTGCTTTGAGAATTACCTCTGTAGAATCAATATGTCATTCCCTGACCCCTTCCACTGCAGCAACAGTAAACTGCAAACTTTCATTCTCATAATAACAAGGAACATTTCATTTTCTTAAAATGTTAGCTGAAAATGCCTCATTCCCTTATAATAATGTCTTAAATTACTGCATCATCTTCCATCTTCCTGCAGAACCAATTACACCTATTCTACTTATTAGGATGCAGCTAACAGCAGTGTGGCCTATAAATATCTCCAATCTTTTAGTAATGGTTTTGTAATGAAAAAGCCCAGATTGTATAAGCAAATGATTAGTAAAGCCATTCTCTGATCTATGGACATGAAAAATTGATCAAAATGGCAGACTGAGAGACTGGGAGGTATCAAATCCATCCTCAAGCAACTTGCTGTCCTTCAAGTTACAACAGTAATTCACTGTCTATAATAAGTAATTTCTTTAACGACCCTCCCAAGCAGACCTTGAGGGACATTAAAAAAGTACAAAAATTTCCTGACCTTTACCAAAGAATTAAAAAAAGAATTTTGTGAAATGCTTCGATTATTTTAGGAAATGTTTGATGATAGAAATTTAGCAGATACTTTAGTATATGTTTTTCAGATAGGCTTACAAGTCCAATCATCAGCAATTACAAAAAAACAGCCTTGACTGTTTTTTATTACTAAATTTTTTATTAACCATGCAGTCAGATTTACAAATACAAAGAATATTTTAAGAGCTGATTTAAGACCAATGCTAAACCTTAGAAGAGGATATATTCAATCATTTCACAGAAGAGGATATATTCAATCATTTCACAGAAGAGGATATATTCAATCATTTCACAGAAGAGGATATATTCAATCATTTCACAGAAGAGGATATATTCAATCATTTCACAAAAAATATCAATAAAAAAGAGACTCTATCATGATTATAGTTACAAAACATAATTTAGAAAGCTGCAATTTCCCACAAACTTTTTGAACACCCCCTGTTCTAAAAGCAGACTACAACATATGACTTTGCCCTTTAAGGTGTTGGTAACAGTTTCAGATATGGAAAATATACATATAATTGGACAAGAAGAAACACACAAATTATGGCACAAACTTACATTGTATTCCCGGTATAGCATTAACACAGTCGTAAGAGGTAAAAAATACTTAGAAATGCTATAACTTTTCACCTTCCTGTCTGACTCAAAGAAATGAATATTCTTTTTATTTAAATTATCCTCAGATTTCTCTTCTTAATGTCAAACGTTGCCATTATGGTTTTCCTCACTGGCGATAAAATCTTCCTGAGTTTCAGTTAATCTAATCTATTTGACTTCCAATTTTTACACCACAAAACAACTATCATAACATCATTTCCTGCATTATTTTGTAGGTGATTCAGAAATCAATGTTGATAAAGACAAATAAATATGTATATAGGTAAATACTCTGCCTACTCCAGGAGAATTTATAGACAATTCTACAGTACTGCTGATTTCAATATATCATCATCATCATCAATCGTCGTTGTCATCGCCGCTGCCATCGTCGTCATCATCATCATCATCATCATTTAGAAGCTGTCTGATCAAGGTCACCTCTATTTGTGTCATTTAAAGCTCAGTAAATAAAATTCATCAAGTCATAAATATGCACATGAATATTCACAAGTTCACAATACATCACCAAATGACAGTTACTTTTTCAAGACTGAGACAAACAAACATTTCAGAACCATAGCAGGTAGCTGATAAGCTTTGATACTGTTCACTGCTCATCAGGGTCCCATATTATTAAACATCATGATTTTACTTTTCTCTTAATTTCAGGTAACAGGTTTCGGGCATTTTTTTTTTTTTTTTTTTGAAATCTTAGCTAATTAAGATATCACAAATTTCTATTGTACCCAAAATGATGTAACATTACAAAGTACCTCATTTTTTTCTCCAAAAGTAAAGAGTTACCAGACAATTTAATTTCAGGGTATAATCGTTGTTATTAGAGAAAAAATATGTATGAAAATCTTAACTTTTGATTTTTGATAAAACAGGGCTCTGTAGCTTGGTAATCAGTAAATCCTGATTAGACATTGAAAAACTTTCAGTTTGAGCTGGCTTTCTTATGATAAACTATAGTGTAAAATAATGTAATAAAGGAAAAGCAAGTATTGTAACATTATGAAAAGCCTGCTCTACTTATTTTCGTAGAATGTCAGTTTGTTCTTTCATGACAAAAAGGAATACATCCTCAAATGTCTACAATCTTCATTATTATTATCATTACGATTTATTCCATCAATTTTATTTCCCAGACTCTCCAGGGGTCACCCTTGCAGACTGTTGCTCCGAAATTGTTGCGCGTTCAAGAGATATCGGTGAGAACAATCAAGTGGACAATCATCACTCATTTATCGATCTTTTTCACGATCTCTACTGTCAATCAGTGGTAATTGTCAAATCAGTATACACCCCGCCTCGTCCCCGGTAGACGTGAACTAAAGAGACAGTTTAGTAAACTCTTCCTTTATTCGGCCGCACCACTTTTACATGCTTATTTTTCACCATTCGCGACCTTCCCTTAAACTGATAATCTTCCAAATGAAGGAAATTATCCGCTCAGTGTATTGTGCTAGACAATCTTTTGAATCATGGCCTCGTCTTACACAAGTATTCCAATTTAGAGAGAGGGCCGTATTTGTAAATGTTAATAGGCTTATTATGCGTAATAACAACTAGTCTGCTCTTTTCCAATGAAAACATGAAAGTTACAAAAGTATTGTACAAGGAAGGAAATTAAGGACTAATGATAAATGTTCTGTGTAAAGTGCCAGGCAATTTGGCGGAGATATACTGAGAATGAGAAATGTCAACAATTTATTACAAAAGAAATTTTTTTTGGCATAGAAAGTTAGTTAGTCACATCAAATTCCAATACTCTACCAATTACACATGTTTTAATGACATTGTAAACGTTTCTCTCTGCTTTCATTAACAATCAAGAAAAGGTGCAGTTTAATTTGCATCATAATTAAAGACAAACCTTAAATGGCTAAAATTTTCAATGAATATAAGATTTTTTTCATCCATATTTTTTATCTTAAGATTTTATTCTAATTTTAAGTAACTAAAATTGTCTTCAAAAAGGATTTTGGTGCAATTTTCTTTAACTCTTAATATATTTACAAATAAAATTTTAAGATCCGTAATTTACATGTATCTTTATATGACGTTCTAATATTAAGTAACACAGGTTTCCTTTACATATGTTCTTTACCTAAAGGAATATATCATATAAATTAACTTAAACAGCTGTAAGATTTCACTTAGATAAATGTTAAGTTTAACTTAAACAGCTGTAAGATTTCACTTAGATAAATGTTAAGTTTAAGTAATGTTTTATGATATTGATAGGGATATTTCTAAGGTAAAACTAAAAGAATAACTCCAAGATTGTATGTTACTCTCTCTGATATTTTGATCTTCGTCATTTATTACCCTTGCTGTGACAGAATTTAAGTCATATAGTGACGCCCAGGTGATGACTCATCGTCTAATTCCCACGGCTGACTTATTCCATTTCACTACATGACATGTAGTAAGTCAGCCGGGGGAATTCGACGATGGTGATTACTATGTGCACAGAGGCACCCGGCAAGATCAGAATCACTGACCGACTTTACGCCAGTTGAAATGTTTTCCGCTTATTAAAAATCCAAATGACCAATATAAAAAAAGGCACATGGGAAGAACCACAGACCTACCTCAAGCCAACTAAAAGGCTTCCTCACATGAAAAATCTGAATAACTGGTGTCTCACGGAACTCAAACCCTCAACATGAATACTAAGTGACACATATAGAAAGTATTCCCAAGCTATACTGATGAGAAAGAGTAAACAACATGATTGTTTATTTGTTAAAACTGGGTTTTAAGTCCCACCAACTGTATTTCAGTCATTTGGAAACTAAAACAAAATACTGTACTATGAGGAACAATTAGAAAATTGTCACATCATGATGTTGAAAAATATTTTTTTTCCAAAAATGTTAATGAATGAGCTGGCATGATTTTAAAACACTGTCCAGAAAATAAATATAACAAAAGGAAAGAATATGTTAGTAAAAATCAAATTAACTGTCTCACCAAAATTACTTTCAAAGACTGGTTTTATATTTATGCATTCTAAACAGACATGTGAGACAGAAAAAGAGTAAAACCATTCTAACAGACTGGAACCATTCCCTTTATTTTCCTGCATATAAAAAGGGAATAAAATATTCAAAACCATTCTAAATGACATTATCCCCCTCATATCTCTGGTTTTCAGAAACAATTCTAAGATGGAATTTTGCAGCCCAGTCTCAGGATGGAATGAAATCCTATTACAGAGCTTTAAGAAAATCAAGTGATTGAGCAAAAAACACACCTTAGAACAAAGCACTTCCTTTGTGACTGGTTTAAATTTATAAAATAATTTCTCACATGATGTGGAATCTTGAAATGTTTTAGAACAAGTCTTGCAGAAATCACAGGGGGAATAACACATACCTCCACTAAAAGTCAATATCAAGCTGTCATTTCTAAACTTTTTTTGACATATTAGGGCCATAGATTAAAAATTTATATCATCTGATAACAGAATAATGACGACTCATTTCATAAAACTGATTCCTTTTCAACAAAACAACGCTCCACTGCAACAAAAAACAACATCAGAAATTACTGAGTAGGAATGATTTTGCATATTAGACTTCATGGCAAACGGCATTCTTTAAGTGAGAACCAAGTCAAAGGCTTAGAAAAAAAGTATCATGAAAGGTTTTATATGCAGGGTATTGCAGGCAATTTTTTAAGTCCGTGAGAAAAACAAAACCTAACACTCCCAGCTAGTGAGCAAGAAAACAAGAGCACAGAAAAGTGGGACATTATTTGCCAAAACGTCAGCTGTTTAAATCATCTTTTCAATTTCACTGAAATCCCTTCAAAAGTGAGAGACTCATAGTGTCAGTACAGTGGTGTTGTTTACATTTAAAGGCCAACTGACTTGATACTAGAGGAGCACTGTGGTCCAGGGGCTACTTATCTGACTGCAGACCCAAAGGTTTCAACCAAGACGCAAAGTACTGGTCCAACCAAGGAACTGTCAAAAGGGAGTAAGTAAGAAAGAATGGACTTGTTTCCTAATCTATGTATGAGAAATAAGTTTGTATAAAACTGACTTGATAAATATTACATTCATCTACACCGCATGAGGGGTTTCAATGAAATCCTTTCGAAAATACTGAAGGAAATGCATGTACAAAACTTTGCTACCAGACAGCCACTGTCATAACATAATGCAACCTGTTCAATGCAAGGAAAAAAAAACAAAAAAAAAACCTTTGACTGAAAATATAAATACAGTTGATTTTTATAAATTGTTACATATTGCTTCAGAAATAGCATATCATTGTTTTGCCACACATAAAAAAAATCTATTTCAATATCATCCTTGGTATTGCTTAACCTTTCATGCCATGAAATAGCATCATGTAAGTTACACATACAGCTGGTGCAAAACCTGATTAGCCTGTACATCGAAATACCAAAATAAAATTGAAAAGCATGAGGCAGAGATGCATCATGAAACACAATAAATATCTGTACAAGTTCTACAAGATGATGCTATATTTATTGATGCATTTGTTTCAAACACTCAGCTATCTCTCTCAAGTCCCTCGAGTATTTGATTACGATGACATTCTTGCTGGTATTCTACTGTGCTAATGGTTTCATCAGCCGGGAGAAACAAAACCTTCCCACAAAGGACCCATCTTACCGATGCATCAGTTTGGGAACTTTTCCCTCTGCATCCTTTTTTTTCCTTTTAATTAAGAGTGACAGTTGCAACCATAAATGAATTTTAAACATGTATAGAACCATTCTGTTTCCGGAAGAATAAACTTCAGCGTCGATCATGTTCATTTAGTCGGCAGTGTCTCTTCGATATTTTTTGGCAGGCAGGAAAGGGTTTGGGGAGAGAGAAAGGAAGGCACTCATCTAAAATCGAGACAAGGAAATAACTTAATGTAAGTTCAAAACAGACACAGTGGAAGTGATAATTCAATTCTTTCCCTGCGTCTGTGACTTATTGCATTGAAACAAGATGTTTACATACATGTTTGGAAGTGTGACAAAACACAAATTTGTTGTTGATTATTCAAGTTTGAACTTCCAGTATCTGTCTAAACTTGTCTTCATTAGTCCTTTAGTAACCCCATATAGGCTCATTTTTACCCAAAGTGTGGCAAAGAAAAATCCATTATTTTATATCCATCAAGTATTAAATTTGCATATGAATATTCATAAGATAAAGTGATTAAGCATGTCGGAGAAGTCTAACCTTGATTATCTCCCATGAACTATCACAGGGAACCAGTCCACAGCAATACTGCCTAGTATATACAATATTATATTATGTATATACAAGGGTAGTATTGACAATGAGCTGGTTCCCTGTGCCCACAATAACAAATGACACTCACAGACAGGAAAATCAGCCCAGAAACTGTCAAGCATCTTAATGGTTACATTTTTCATTTTGCTGTGGCAGGGGATCAAACCTGTGACTAAAGCAGATGCCAAATCTCTCTAAGTCTCCAGGACAGGTGTCTTAATCTTGTTCTTGACAGTATTTCAGTCATACAGCAAGTCCGGCTAATTACAGGTGGAGGATAACCAAGGTAGAACCAGACTAACTACTGGAACTATGAAAATTAATTTCTTTAAAGATCTAATTTTTTTTTCTGAAAACAGATTTAGCCTTGGGTCAAGGGGGGTTTAAAATGTTTCAATTGCAAATATTGCCAAAAATCAACTGATCATTATTCGATTTTAACTGACAATTTCATTTGGCAATCGGTTATTAAAGAAAACCCTGCAGAGGCACTAGAATTTATCAACATCAGTATGGAATTAATTTGTTTTTAGCTAACATTGCCAATGTTTTACTGGTAAAAAATGAAACCAGATTATTCAAGAGGCAAAAAAACAAGAAGTTAATTCTCACATGGTAAGAAAAATGCGTCTAAGAGCATTTAATGTCAGTCAGTAACATTAATCAAATGTACAGTACTGTCTATAAAAGTCAATTATATTCATCTGTAACTGTGAAATGAGATAATATCCTACAATGCAAAGCACATGTGAATAAGTTAAAGGTCAACACATATCCTGAAATAGAAATCTAGTTTTCATTCATAGTGAAAAAAAAAAAAAAATAAATCATCATTTATTAGTTTTGACATGTTTGTGTTTTGTCTGCTTAGGTCATTTGGAGACTGTTTTCATGATAATTAGAGCCAGAAACAATGCTGTCTCTCCGAAATTTCACACCACAAACAAGTGAGATTATACCACACCCAGTCAAATAAAATCCTTACTCTGGGCTACCCTTATATGAGTAACACCAGTAAAAATCATTTTTCTTTTCATGTTTAACCTATTTGAAAGGAAATATCAAATTATAATACTTAAACAATTTAGAAGCATTGGTTAAAACATTTCTTTTATATGACTTGGAAACAACTTCATTCTCCATGACAGTTTTTGTGTTGGACCAGTACTATAAAGTGGGGATGGCCATGAAGAATTATTACCCTCAATGGGGTTTGAACCAATAACTCCTGGTTCCGCAACCAATAACTCCTGGTTACACAACCAATAACTCCTGGTTACACAACCATGGAAGTAACAACAGCACCCTTATTTCGTATCAATGAAATACAGTATGTATCACACACTGAATTATTTCAAGTATTAATTGATTTTCTTATTTAAAACTGTATGTCTTTACAACAATTGGAAAACATGTTTTTCATAACTTACATACCCCTCTCAATAGTTCCTAGGTTGGACCAGTACTTTGTGCCTGGGAAGGTCACAGAATATTATTGCCTCCAACAAAATTCCATTCAAACTTACAGACTTCCGATCCACAGTCATTTAGTCTTAAAGTGGTCTTTAAATGTTTTTTATTCATATTTGATTTATTCTCCACTCTAATAACTTGTGCCATGTGGGATGGCAAACTGGAACAAAATACATATATTTGGTTGAACCTTTCTGTTTTAATAATCAAACAATCCCAAAACACTCATAATGCATCTGTGATATTTTAATCCCTTAAATGCCAAAATATATGAAATATTTACCAGTAACTAGTAGAAAATCAATATGACAGTTCATAATCATCCCCTTGTTTTGTTCCTAAAATATTGGAAACACTTCAGAACTATAACAACCAAAAACATCTTTCAGTGATTAAGCCCTACCCCTTAACCCTTTCCCTCATAGAGGACACCATGAAAAGACCTATGCGAACAGCATAAAACCAGATCAGCCTGCGAGTAACTCGCAGGCTGATCAGGTTTTATGCTGCTCGCTGCTCCTCAGTGGTCTGGAAATGAGGATTTTATAATTAAATTTGGTAAGGTTTAACTGTGGTTTTCTGCAGATCAGGCTTTATGTGGTTCCTATTGAGTGCGTCAAAATGAGTCTATATGAGGGAAAGGGTTAACCTAAATACACTCAAGATTTATCATGTTGATGTTTAAAAACAGAACAACAACATTATCTTATCATGAAATTTACCTCTTGAGAAAAAAAACTAGCAAGGCCTTGGTTTACATTCTACTGGTTATTATTTGGTTAAAATGTTGGTTGAACAGCTAATAAGTGCACCATTTTTCACCTTATCAGTGACAAGGGTAAGTAGACAGTCCCAGTCTATTTCATGTTGTATAAAACCCATCTGTTGTAGCAAGGAAACAGGGGTCCCAGTCTGGTATGAAAAGGGAGGGAAAATGTCGTCTGACATGTAAATCATGCAATAATGCGCACAAATTTCTTTTCAGAAATAAAATTGGATTCACTAATGGTAAGAGGTGTGTCACCTTTGATTATAAATTTGAGCACTTTAAAAACAGTTTCCTTTTGTCAAAGATAGTGATGAAACACTGATAAAATGCAAGCGATGAAAATTCTAATTTTATGATCAAAAGATCAAAACCTAGTTTTGGTGAATAAAGGGTGATATGGACCAATAGTGGGGTACATGACTGTGAACCTGAAATTAGTGACTGGAATCAGTCGAAAAAATATTCGTTAATTAATCAGAGGCAAAAAGATTGATTAATTGATTAATCATGATTAAATACACAATATACCATTCTTGCAGCAAATGCCTATTAAAACCTGCTTTTTTATATTTTTATTGTACAACATGAAAACAAAGTACACTGTTATAGATTATATAGATATAGATATGGTTTTGATTTTAATTTCTCAAATATTCAAATACATGTATAAACCTTGAATGGAAATAAAGTATAAGAGACGTACAAAGTGCAACTTTAAAAGTATCAACTTATTAAATCTATGGAATCACCCAATCAGATGTGCATTGAAATATCTACTGATCCAATTCAGGAACAATTAAGAATGTGTCACAGAAAAGTTAATGTTTTTTTTTAAAATAAACAATCTGTTTACAAACTTAACAAGAGGCCCATGATGGCCCTAAATCGCTCACCTGAGATAAATAGGTTGACCCAAGGAACATCTGTACCAATTTATTTTAAAATCTGGCCAGTAGTTTTGAAGAAGATGATTTTTAAAGTTTTCATATTTTTTTTCTTTTTGTTGCCATGGCAACAAGAGTTCTATATGGATCAAGTTTATTTCAGGAACTTTTGTGAAGGTTGACCCAAGGATCATTCCTGCCAAATTTAATCAAATTCTTTCCAGTGGTTTCAGAGGAAATGTTGATTATAGGTTTTCCCTATATACATACAAGGCAAATAAGCCCCGCCCCTGGCGGCCATGTTTTTTATGGATCGGAAAATTTTTAGCAACTTTGGTAGAGGTTGACCCAAGGAACACCTGTACCAATTTATTTTAAAATCTGGCCAGTAGTTTTGAAGAAGATGATTTTTAAAGTTTTCATATTTTTTTTCTTTTTATTGCCATGGCAACCAGATTCTTCATGGATCAAGTTTATTTTAACAATTTTTGTGGAGGTTGACCCAAGGATCATCCCTGCCAAGTTTAATCAAATTCTGTCAAGTGGTTTCAGAGGAGATGTTGTTTAAAGTTTTCCCTATATACAAATAAGGCAAATAATCCCCGCCCCTGGCGGCCATTTTTTTTTATGGATCGGAATAATTTTAGCAACTTTGGTAGAGGTTGACCCAAGGAACATCTGTACCAATTTATTTTAAAATCTGGCCAGTAGTTTTGAAGAAGATGATTTTTAAAGTTTTCATTTTTTTTTCTTTTTGTTGCCATGGCAACCAGAGTTCTACATGGATCAAGTTTATTTTAGCAAATTTTGTGAAGGTTGACCCAAGGATCATCCCTGCCAAGTTTAATCAAATTCTGTCCAGTGGTTTCAGAGAAGATGTTGTTTAAAGGTTTCTCTATATACATATAAGGCAAATAAGCCCCGCCCCTGGCGGCCATGTTTTTTTACGGATCGGAATAATTTTAGCAACTTTGGTAGAGGTTGACCCAAGGAACATCTGTACCAATTTATTTTAAAATCTGGCCAGTAGTTTTGAAGAAGATGATTTTTAAAGTTTTCATTTTTTTTTCTTTTTGTTGCCATGGCAACAAGAGTTCTACATGGATCAAGTTTATTTTAGCAACTTTTGTGAAGGTTGACCCAAGGATCATCCCTGCCAAGTTTAATCAAATTCTGTCAAGTGGTTTCAGAGGAGATGTTGTTTAAAGGTTTCCCTATATACATATAAGGCAAATAAGCCCCGCCCCTGGCGGCCATGTTTTCTTACGAATCGGAATAATTTTAGCAACTTTGGTAGAGGTTGACCCAAGGAACATCTGTACCAATTTATTTTAAAATCTGGCCAGTAGTTTTGAAGAAGATGATTTTTAAAGTTTTCATTTTTTTTTCTTTTTGTTGCCATGGCAACCAGAGTTCTACATGGATCAAGTTTATTTTAGCAACTTTTGTGAAAGTTGACCCAAGGATCATCCCTGCCAAGTTTAATCAAATTCTGTCCAGTGGTTTCAGAGGAGATGTTGTCTAAAGGTTTCTCTATATACATATAAGGCAAATAAGCCCCGCCCCTGGCGGCCATGTTTTTTTACGGATCGGAATAATTTTAGCAACTTTGGTAGAGGTTGACCCAAGGAACATCTGTACCAATTTATTTTGAAATCTGGCCAGTAGTTTTGAAGGAGATGATTTTTAAAGTTTTCAAATTATTTTTCTTTTTGTTGCCATGGCAACCAGAGTTCTTCATGGATCAACTTTATTTTAGCAACTTTTGTAGAGCCTCACCCAAGGATCATCCCTGCCAAGTTTAATCAAATTCTGTCCAGTGGTTTCAGAGGAGATGTCGTTTAAAGCAAATTGTTGACGACGGACGACGGACGACGCACGATGCACGACGCACGACGACGGACGCCGGACGAAGGGCGATCACAAAAGCTCACCTTGAGCACTTTGTGCTCAGGTGAGCTAATAACGTCAAAAACATCTTTGTAACTTAATTCTGTAACTCACACAACTTTTGAAACATCTTGCAAACTGCCTATGATTCATATAATAATAATATTCATTTTTTTTTTTTTTGGGGGGGGGGGGGGCTAAAATATCATAAGCAATTACTGCTTTCTTGTTGAAAATAAAACAGCTAATTACATTTTTTCTCTTTACAAAACTAAATAATTTGCAAAAGCTGAAAAAAGGATAAAACAATCACTCAGTATTTACTAAAAAAAACAAAAAACATTTCATTGTTCTTCACTGAAATATTTGTGGTGCTTGAACTGTTTCTTCTTGTACATTATTTTAACAAAGCCATGCATACATTTCCGGGAGTATGCATTGGTAAAGAGGACAAAATCATCCAATTTGGCCTAAATTAATGGCTTCTCCCTTCTTATTTCTGCCTTAACAGGAAAACAACAAATATAACAGATCATTAAAACTCCAGAATTATTTCAATAGTGTTTCAAGAATAGCTTTTCTTCTTCACATGCAAATTTAATGCTTGATTTTAACAGTTCCCCGTGAAATAGATTTTACAATGAACTCTTGATTAAATTGCCAACTGATCAAAAGACATTGAACTGTATTTGCAAATAGACCAAGTGCTGAAAGAAATAAAATTAAGGTGAGAATTAATCAACACATTAGATCATTGTACAAAAAAAGCAACAACTACTTTTAGCCAGATGTCTGTATTTATTTTGTGTTAATTAGCTTAAAAAAAAAAATCAAATAAAGGGAGATAACCATACTAATCACATGGACTGAGATCTATATCTTCATCCAATGCCATTAAACAAATGCCCATCTGATAAATGGACCAGATTAGTGCTTAACTTGTGTCTCCTCACTTTATGACGCCAGATGAATTATACATGCCATAGCTAATGTATAATTAATATTGTGCAATATGGACCTGCATTACACAGCTCCAAGCTCGGCTGATGTCAGACAAGATGGGGGCAACTCCTAGCGTGCCACTTCACTTTACATGTTTAAAAACCATGCTGAAGTAGAAAAACTGGGTGCTACAGATGTCTGAGATGTGGCAAACATGACACTTTTACATAGTCTTGCTATACGAGTTCAGTCTAATTCACTTATCAATTCTTCCCCCCTACCCGACAGATTTTCCATGACTAAATTTTAATAATTTGTTTCCACACATCATAGCCTCATTACGTAAGAGACTTCTTCCTGCGGTAAGAGGCATTAAATAAACATGACATTTTCACCCCGAAAGATTTTCGTCTGCAACAAAAAGGAGTTCATTCACTTATGGTAAATGAATTGTTCTGAATTATAGATACATCACTGAAAGGAAGAGAAAAGAAACATTAAAATGCCTATCGTATACATCATCCTGTCTTCGGTATGACCACAGTATCTGTACAGCTGTAACCATATCTATGGTTACTAAATATAAATTTATACCAATAACATAATCACCAGTTTCTTATTCTTGGTGACGTCTGCATGCATGCAGAGTTTGGATTAATAAGCACCAAGCTGGAAATCCACCAACAAATTACTTAGCATTAAGTAATACTTGAATTCTTAAACTAGATAGATACACGTCCCACCATATTTATTTTATTAAATTTTCAAGTACATGACTAATTTGAAATGAATTAATACCTTAATAACTATCAAAAATTTATAAGAAATGAAATATTTGGGAATTTTTAAAAGAGAAACAAGAAAAATGAAAATCGCCACTTAGTATTTAACCCTTTCCCTCATAGAGGACACCATGAAAAGACTTATGCGAACAGCATAAAACCAGATCAGCCTGCGAGTAACTCGCAGGCTGATCAGGTTTTATGCTGCTCGCTGCTGCTCGCTGCTCCTCAGCGGTCTGGAAATGAGGACTTCATAATTAAATTTGGTAAGGTTTAACTGTGGTTTTCTGCAGATCAGGCTTTATGTGATACCTATTGAGGGCGTCAAAATGAGTCTATATTAGGGAAAGGGTTAAGTGTTACTAAGTGCTAAGAATTGTTGGTGGAATTTGGCCCTGGTCACATATTTGACTACAATACTTAAGTGCAATCTCAGGCTTATACTCAAATATATGCTTAACTTAAGTTTAAGCCTGAGTTGGATATATGAGAAGTGTTCTCAAAAATCATGTTTGATCATATGAGAAGTGTTCTCAAAAATCATGTTTGATCATATGAAGAAGTGTTCTCAAACACTATCTCAAGCATATTTGAGAACAAATTTTGTCTTAGCTAAGATTGTGCTTAAAATGAAGAATAAGCAATCCACTGCTTATGGATCAAACATAGTTGAGCATGAGCATTTAAATATTAGGAAAGGTGTTTTAATATCTTCAAGAACTTGGGACGAGATTCTTAACTCGCCATATTGTTTTAATAAAATATGCAGTAAGCCTGACAATTTAAAATTGTGAATTTGAACAGGCTTGAGGTGCAGTTTACCAGTGCCAGACTTGCAGGCCTGTGCTAATTTCGATCATAATTTCTTTCACTGCTGTGGTCTTACCCATGATTCACCAATATTATGAATAATTTGCTTCATGTAATATGCCTCCTGCACTGTTAATATCTTACTGAAAACGATGTTCAGATTCAGGAATCTGTCATATGAAAGACCTGAATTGCATTAAAGGTCTCTTTTCATGATTTTTTTTTTTCAATTAAATTTATGCATAATTGTTTTGCGTTTTATTTATTAACTACAAAACACTGGATGTTAATATTCAGATCAGCTATTCCATGATTTGGAAATTTGAAATTTAAATATCTCTTAGGAATGGTGATACAGCTGAGATAAAAAAAAAAAGATTACAAAGATATTTCTAGATTCTGTTCATGCCCTGAGATGAGTTAACTGCCCTAAAGAACAATGGCACCTTTAGTCTTTACCACTTAAACTCTTTACCCAATATAGACTTAATTAAAAACTCTTGGCAACCAGAGAAGACCCTGATCATATAGGGATCTGCATGCTTGCTCATGAAATGTGCAACATGGAAGCTCAGGTTCTACATTGTCTGCACAGCAAAGAAAAATTTGCTGTTTCATTAGACCATTTAACCCTTTCCCTCATAGAGGAAACCATGAAAAGACCTATGCAAACAGCATAAAACCAGATCAGCCTGCGAGTAACTCGCAGGCTGATCAGGTTTTATGTTGTTCGCTGCTCCTCAGTGGTCTGGAAATGAGGATTTTGTAATTAAATTTGGTAAGATTTAACTGTAGTTTTCTGCAGATCAGGCTTTATGTGATACCTATTGAGTGCGTCAAAATGAGTCTATATGAGGGAATGGGTCAAAATGAGTCTATATGAGGGAACAGGTCAAAATGAGTCTATATGAGGGAACGTGTCAAAATGAGTCTATATGAGGGAACGGGTCAAAATGAGTCTATATGAGGGAACGGGTCAAAATGAGTCTATATGAGGGAACGGGTCAAAATGAGTCTATATGAGGGAAAGGGTTAAAGTATGTAATATAAGCTGTCTGATCAGGGTCTCCTCTATTTGTTCATACATTACTGTAGCTAAAATTCTTGTACAGCCTGCAGAACACAGAAAATCCTTTGTTTCATATACCATTTAAAGTTCAGTTAATGAACATTCATCAAATCATAAATTTGTACTTGAATATTCATTAAGTAAATGGTTAAAAAAAATTTGATTGATACAATCTTTTAGATCGTTTAATATATAAAAACTGATGGAGAGCTCTCATAAAGAAGGTAACGAAAAACCTATTTCCTGTTACCAATCAGCAGGTGATGATGCAAGTATTATTTCACTGTCAAATGTCACACCTCTTTCTCAAACAGAAGAAAACAGCTGATACAATCGAGAGAAATAAAGGCCCTGTTATAACCCCTGATCATATCTATCTGATCTTGTTACAAAAGCAGGTACTGAATAGTCCCAAGTTTGCCAGTCAGCATGGGTATAAAAACTGCGATCTGGTTACCAGCATACATATTGTATATCTATGCGAACAACATCACTATGTGGGTCTAAAAGATCTGATAAAGACAAAAACTTTAGAAAATGTAACAAATGTTGCCATTCCTCCGTGAAAGATCTGAGGGATAAAAAAACTTCTGTGTTGCTAAATCTTGATGGACTTAAACACCGCACACTCAAATCCAGCTGTGGTCATTTTCCTCTACAAGACAGGATTTAAGAGTATTTTATCACTTGTGTCAAATCTGTGGACTTCTTTCATTATTTGCAAACTTACCAATAGATATCTGGATACCTTTGTTGAACAATAATAAATTGAGGGCTTAACTATCTCCCTCCGTATCTATATGCTTACAGTCAAACCTGTCTTCAGGGGCCATGCAATCAAGGGAACTGGAGAAAGTGACTGTTTAACAGAGGTGGCTTCTTAATGAAGGTTAAACATAAAACAAAATGCTAATTTGGTATATCAAAATTGCTTGTTAGATGCAGGTTGACCACTTAATACAGGTGGTCACTAAAAAGGTTCACTGGATTGTTAATATTTTATATCATATCATATTATATATATCTTAACCCTTTCCCTCATAAGACTCATTTTGACGCACATAAAGCCTGATCTGCAGAAAACCACAGTTTAAACCTTACCAAATTCAATTACAAAATCCTCATTTCCAGACCACTGAGGAGCAGCGAACAGCATAAAACCTGATCAGCCTGCGAGTTACTCGCAGGCTGATCTGGTTTTATGCTGTTCGCATAGGTCTTTTCATGGTTACCTCTATGAGGGAAAGGGTTGATTTCTTAACTAGCCTTCAAAATATTTCTCATACCAAACTGTTTGAATATCTATCAGCATGCAATATTTCCAGTTAGAAATTGTTCATTCCAATTTCCTTTAACTTCATTGTTATCAACGTAAATTTAACTCCAGCAATTTGCAATTATATTTATTAATGTTCTTAAATGACATTAAATTAACTTAAATTAAACTCAGATGTATTCTCTATTTTCATCCAATTTAACTAAATAAGCCTATTAATTTCTTAATATATTAGAACTGATGATCAAAGATTTTAATTGTCTCCATCATCATACTCTACAAATTATAGAGCAAAATATTTGTGTATGTATATTTATTCTTTTTTTTTTTAAATAAAATAATGATCAGACCTTAAAAAAAGTATCTTTTCTTCAATACACAGAGAAAATTATTTCTTATTGTACCTTACTATTGACCAACATTTCTTAGCACACAAAGCCTCTCTGATACCAAATTACCTACTACGTATATCACTCTACAATTGGACAAGTCAGACAGAGTTACTTCCCTTATTTTCCATCTTCATTTCTCAAAGTGTGCAAGCTAGAGTTAATTCCCTTGGATTACCCACACACAGTTCAGACCAGCACCTCTACTTTAATCTGTTTTTTCCAACTGCCTGCCAAGTGCACTACATGGTCCGATGAATCTTGAAAATAAATCTGAACGGCTGTCACATCAGGATCATAGGTTCACATAATTAGGCGGGGTGCTGATTTATTGACAGAAAACCAGGTTGTCAATAATGTGTTTTCATATTTGTAATCAGGCATTAATGATGCAAGGCGATTCCATTGAGCCTCCATCAGCGGAAAGCTCAGTGGACATATTGAGATAAACTAGGATGCAATTAACGATATGTTCAAAATGAAGGAAAAAAATCAGGCAAGCATTCTGATGTTTCTAGCTCAGTTAGTTGTCACCTGCCAAATGATGGGGAACAGTATAATTCTTTAATAGAAGTGGAATAAAAATAAATCAATATCCTTATCTTGCTGTAGTTTTGAAACAAGTATTATTTTAATAGGATACAAACTTTTCACCTCAAGGAAGCTGTCATAAAAATGACCTAATTTAAAATTAATGAATTTTGTTTGGGCCGCAGCTTACTTTGAATTTCATTGATGGTTTTATCTCACATTCTTTTCATTAAATAAAATTAACGCTTACATTTGCAACTTGAATCCAAGGAATATATATTCATACGCTTCACCTTGGAAAAAGTGTTGAATATTTTATATTGAGTTTTTCAGAAGATTTTAGATTATTTCAGCAATATATTAGTGCATGTTTTATGTCCTATTATTAATTTATATAAAATCATACTTAAATATACCTTTTTATTATAAAAAAAATAAGGCCAAGTTGTAAAATAGGCAAATTTGAGTGGTAAAAGATAGGTATCAGCAAACAAAGTCACTGACATCTGGAGCTTGACAGGATAAAAACCTTGGCAGCCACTTCTAAGATGTTGCAGCAGAGTTTTATTTACGATTTGCTTATTGGAAAATTCTTTAACTGTTTGGAATATCTGATTCCAGGATGAGACTCATTAATCATATTGCCTTGTATTTCTATCTATTGTGTATACTTCAATCACATTTTGGTAATTGGTAGGAAAAGTTCAGTTCCAGTGATCTATGACCTAGCATGTGGATACTTGGGGAACCGTTAACTCTTTACCACTTGATTGGACCCTTTACTTCATGTACTGAGCAGGGAACCAATTAGCCCTTTGCTATGAGGAAGGAGCTGTCTGATCAGGGTCTCCTCTGTTTGCTCAAATTGGACAGTCTGCATGGCAAACAAAAATACCATTTTAAGTTCAGGCATTTAAAAGCTTATCAGGTTACAAATTTGAATGAATATTCATGAGGTTAAGGGTTTACATTGAGCCGGTGTACATGTACACCATGATGTCCCAAACCAAAGTCAGATCAGACTGAAAGAAATCTGTGGTCCTGAGGAGTAATGTATAAATCAAACCAGTCACCCTGAGTTACTTGCAGACTGATCTAGTTTTAAACTGTTGTACAATAAAAGAGGTAAATATCATATGGAAGATATCTTAACCCTTTCCCTCATACAGGATACCATGGAAAGACCTATGCGAACAGCAGGCTGATCAGGTTTTATGCTGTTTCTGTGGTCTGGAAATGAGGATTTTGTAATTAAATTTGGTAAGGTTTAACTGTGGTTTTCTGCAGATCAGGCTTTATGTGGTACCTACTGAGTGCGTCAAAATGAGTCTATATGAGGGAAAGGATTAAACAAGTAACTGGTGTTGCACGCAAATCGGAGAGGTGAATAATTTTTCCATTACCATAGCAACCAGAAACTTGGTCCAAGAAAAAAAACCACAAATGATGTGCAGAATCTCCATACCGCCATCTATTCATATACCACGTTTCATAATATTAAATGGTTTTGAAGTAATTGCGGGATCCAAATTTGTAAACATCCAGAGGGACAGACAAACAGAAGGACAGACAGCCGGAGGGCAAACCTAAAGTCCCCTCTGGTGTAAACACCAGTAGGGGGGACTAATTAAATATCACATTTTCTTTTTTTCTGTGGGGGGGGGGGGGTGTGTGTGTGTCTACAAATCATAACGGAAGTGTAAATATATCTAATTCCTCAGACGTGTAATTATTTAAGTACTCATGTCACATATTCAGGGCCATTGTTTTTCAATATTTCATTTACAGAGTGACACACTGCTAGAAAAATATCCCTTTCAGAATAAAAAAAATCTCATTTGTTTTAGTCTGTCTAACATTAAGTAATCATAGGATGTGCCAAAATTATAAACTGTTATATAGTGTTGAGTAGGACTTTTGAATACACAAACTTTAAATATACTACATTGTTTGACAGCATTAACCCTTTCCCTCATATAGACTCATTTTGACGCACTCAATAGGTACCACATAAAGCCTGATCTGCAGAAAACCACAGTTAAACCTTACCAAATTTAATTAAAAAATCCTCATTTCCAGACCACTGAGGAGCAGCGAACAGCATAAAACCTGATCAGCCTGCGAGTTACTTGCAGGCTGATCTGGTTTTATGTTGTTCACATAGGTCTTTTCATGGTGTCCTCTATGAGGGAAAGGGTTAAAGCAATAATATAACCCATGCTTTTTATTGATTAATAGGGTGCTGGATAAAATTCCATTCTTTCAGAAGACTGAATAATTTCTATGTTATGAAAAAAAAATTAGAACGGAATCCTAACCTTGCACATTTTGTTCACCTCCTCAAATTTCAAATCTCACTGAAATAAACTGCATGATACTTTAAGTATATCAGTTCTAACAAAAAGATTTCAAGTGGCAATTAAATATAAGATCTTGATTTTTCAGACAGCGATAATAAAATTAAACATCAGAAAACGAAGTGCTAAAGTTACATTTCAATGTTTACAAATCGCATCATTACGCTCTCATATTATGTATCCTTTGGGCGTGAATGCAGGAGAAAACAGTTATTTCCTGTAAAACTTACGGAGACAAAAAGGTATACAATCTTTTTAAGAAAAGCAAACATTTGCTCCCTTGAAGAAAACATGTTCAAAGAATGTGCACGACTTGTCAAAATATTTTGCGAAAGGGTCACAAAAAATGGATGCTCATCGGGATGTCAGTTTCTCTGTTGTGGGCTGTTAGTCACAGAAGGCCGCAGCTGGGTGTCAGGACATTCCGGGAGTGTGTAGGAGTGTCGGAAAAAACGTGAAAACGTCAGATTGTGAACATTGACTACGGAACACTGAAAATATGTAACTCAATTAGGGAGTTGATAAAAACGTTGGTGTGCGCATACACAACTTTGGTATGAAAAACTGGAGAGGAAAGTTTTGTGGGAATATCAGAAGACTTAGTTTAATACTCAAAGTGGGGGTCATCAAAATTAATAATTCAGATAAACAAGGCTGAATTCTTAATTTCTATAATTTTGTTTGAGTCATAAAACTTAAACAATTACTAATTCTAACATTCCTGAAAAATTTTGTTTGGGTTTAATGTCCAACCAACAGTATTTCAGTCATTTGAAGACTTTATCCTCCCTATGAACTTTGATCAATTTGGAGGGGAAAGGAATTCTATATAAATGCATTTTGTCACAAATCAGTATTTCAGGTGCAACCAGGGTATTCCCCAACTTATCACTTGAAACAATGACAATAACAAATCAACAACAACAACAATTATAAAAAAATATTCTATATATAGCAACAGGACAGAAAAAATATCATACACACAATTTTCAGAGTTAATAACTGGACAAGACACTTCTGCTTTAATTAATACATGTATTGAAACAGAATTTAAATCAAAGTATGAAAGATAGATGTAAAAAAAGTAAACCACAGACAAAAATGTACCAAAAATGATTCAAAACCATGAAATGCATCAAAAATCCATCTAAATTATGCTTTCAAAATTAAATTGTTCATGGGAGAAAATTATCACCATATTAATCAGACAAAAGATTGAAAATATTTTCCCAAAGTCTGTGAATCCTTGTTGCCTCTTGAACATGAAATATTAATCTCTCTAATGAAGATAAAACACTCACGAATTTTCCCACAATGCCGAGTCCATTTCATAAATATTTATCTAGTATTTGGGATTTGAAGACTAAGCCATAAAATGTGCAGGTGAGTTTCTATTTTTATTACGTCCTCGGACAAATTGGTTAACAAGCGAACACAATAAAACACTTTGCCGCTCCTTACGCCTCACATTCACGGATTATCTGCCGAGATACGGCATGAACTATGGATGATAAATTCGTACAACGACCAGAACCGATAATAGCGAGAAAAATGCATGAAATTAAGATGACAACCTAGTATTGATTGCTCCTCTATGTATGCGGAAAAAAAACATAGAAACAAAATATTTTCGCAGGTCCAAAGTGATGTATTATTTTAATTAAGATCTGTCATGAATGGGGACAAAGAAAAAAAAAGTCAGCATGGACTGATATATGAATAACTGATACCGAGATACATTCTGTAATAGAAATGGAAGGGGCACTGGCTATTTGGTGACCTTTAATCTGGAAGTGATTGATGAATTAAGGGTAAACCTTGTCAATCAATCACTCATTCAATCACCATTAAAGGCATGAAGTTGCTTCCTCGATACGAATGATCATGGTACACACAGTTCATGGTTACAAATTGGCAATAATGGGGTGTCGTAGAGGAATGAGAAAAATATGAGACAAAAAATAAAAAGCAGTAAAGACAGCATAGATCCATTATAATGCTGTCTTTGGAGTCCTACACAAGATGCCACCTTATATTGGATCTCGTAATATAAGTGTGTAAGGATGGTGGACAAAGTACGGATTTTGGGTCCATGGTCAAAGCTTTCTTATATTGGGGTGTGTGTTATAATTGAGCATGTTATACTGAACTCATTTATAATTGTTTCCATCATCATCATCATCTTCTTCTTCTTCTTCTTCACCATGAAAAGGGTTTTTTTTGTGTAAGAAATATTATACAATTGTAGACCCACTCAACATATCTAAATTACTTTATTGATAGTTATTCCAAATATCTTAATCATCATTTCAGGCTTGATCTCTTAGTTCCTCACTTTCTGCAGCTTTACTCAAGTTAGAAGTTGCAAATAACCTATCAATAACCTATTTGTTAAAATCAGAATTCTGCTTGTCCATCAAGCAGACATACACACTTGCTATATTTTCTACACTCACATGACTGACATAAAAATTTCATAAAATTGGAAGATGAAAATTGTATTAAAATCAGTTAACATTAAAGGTCATCCATATTTTTTCACTTCTTAAAAATTCAATCTACATGTAAAATTATTTAAATCAATATGTCTAACAACCAATCAAATGTCAAGGCACAGGCCTCATAACTGGACAAAGCGTGGACATCGCAAAAGGTGAGGAGAAAATTAGAGTGTATGATGAAATCTGATATCTCCCCATGTAAGTTGATATATATTGATATCATCACCTGTCACTCTAACTGCCCTCTGAGTGACAGCAATGATCATTAGTGATATATCCACCCATATACATATGTTAATTCATCTACCTTCCCC
The DNA here is from genome assembly GCA_021229015.1 of Solen grandis. Lineage (NCBI taxonomy): Eukaryota > Metazoa > Mollusca > Bivalvia > Adapedonta > Solenidae > Solen > Solen grandis. The sequence goes on from CM037782.1 coordinate 9,181,082, forward strand.
AGTTCATTGCCTGTGAAAAATTTTCAGAAAAATATGATTATGTGGAAATATGGTAGAGTAATGACCTTTCTTTATACGCACAAAGAAAAAAATAAGAAGAAAGAATTGTCTGTAATAACCATTTATTCATAAATAAGGAAAAAGTAATGAGAAATGATGTCCATATCTTTCATATAAAATCTTAGGATCAATGAGATTACATGTATTTACTTCAACCTAAAAAAGGAAATTCAAATATATAGTCTTATATGGCAATTCATTCTTCATATTAATAACATATATATCATTAACTCTGAAATTTGTTTCTTAAAATACACATAGAAATACCAATTGTATGGACAAAATTGAAAATTCATTATTAATTAACTTTGTAAAGTTTCATTAGAAATGTTCCATCTAGGCTATATATTGTGAACACTTTGTCTGTTTTAGACAGGTATAATTAATGCTTTACGTATCATGATAGAGATATGGTATAAAATCAAATTTGATCTTATTGCCCATATTCCATTCCATCACTAGATTTGAAACCAAGTTTTTACTAACATGAGTGAATGGGACTTGACTTGACTATTTGAGTTTACCGTCGCTTCGACAGTATTTCAGTCATATAGAGATGTCCAGCTAATTACAGGTGGAGAAAGACCCCGAATGCACGGCGGCATCCGGGTAAAACCACCGACCTACCGCAAGCCAGCTGGAAGGCTTCCTCACTGAATGGGAAAGGTGTCCCTTCTATAACCAGGAGATAATGGACTCCCAGGTAGTAATATACCAAAACTACAGCGCTGATTATTGTAAAATATACACATGCTGCAATTTCATCAATTTAAGGACCACAACTAGCTTTTTAGTTGCTTATATAACTAAGTCAGATATTGTGCTAATACACATTGTGACCAAGTTTGGTAAAGATAACTTTTCATTTTTAAGAATTAAAGCTCAACACTGCTATTTTTTTAAATTTTCCATCAATTCAAGGGCCATAACTCTAGAAAATCTGATATATTTTGGCTGGTTATCGAACTTGACGACGATATTGTGTCCATATACATTTAGACCATGTCTGATAAAGATGGGTTTGTGTTTGATAGAGTTAGGGAGCTGACAACATGAGTGGATGCCACCCACCCGGACGTGAATCCATAATAGGTCTCGTATAAAAAGTTTCATGCATTTGGTTTCAGCATGTAGGAGTAGTTCAAATACTGGTTGGTTCCATGTCAGGATAATGTGACTGGGTGTGGTATCATGCTACATGTCTATGGCATAATGTCACAGGAAGCAATACTTTATCCCCCTTTAAGACCCATTATTCTTCCATAGGCAGTGTATATTCTTCAGACAGAAAAGCAAAATGTTTGTTACAGATTTGTAAAGAGATGCAATCTGTACATGCTCAATGACAACAATATTACTACAATGCTTAAATAAGAAAGAATTGTTTACTTAAGATCATTAAATTGTTTACAAAAATATCTGATGTGCATATTCCGCATATGGTGTTTTCCATTAACCTTCCTTATGCCCCAATCAATGAATCACAAGTACATAAATTAATGACGTAGAAGATAACCAAATTGTGATTTGGCGATGGTTTTTCAAATTTAAAATACTTCTGATTACCGACCGTCTTCGGGAATACTCGCCAATGCAAAATGTAAACAATGAGAGTATTTTGAAATCTAAACAAAATATTAAATGGTGTAATTTGATCAAAATTTTCTGGGAGTTTAACTGTTATTTTAAAGGAGACATTTGCACATTATAGACTATTTGCTAAGTCTACCCTATGTCAATGTTATTTATTTTTCTTTTGTATGAATTCTTTATCATTATGAAATATTATGGGCCTTTAAATCTCTGAATACTACTCATACTTGGACATCAAATCCAAACAAACAAAAAAATGGCATCAAGGGAGTTAAATCATTACTTTTTCACCGCTACAAGTTTGTTTCCACAAGAATTTGAATTTACTGAGCATGCTGATTCTTCAGAGATTGGGTTTGCAACGCTCTGGTCGTACTTGATCATACAAAAGCATCCACTGATTCAATTTAACTCAAGGATGTAACAAACATGGCCATAAAACTCGGCATTTCAAGTGTTTGATTTGATGTATTTTATTTTCTGATAAAACAGTTGTTCAAGTTTCAGCGCCAGAAGCGTAATACAAATTCTGATTTCTGTCCGACCAAATTAAATAACCTTCCATTTTTTTTTGACTGATTAGGTTACTCAACAAACATCATTTGATCCTTTAGATTTCATTTTTATCTTTTCAATTGATTTCATCTTAACGCACATACTTCTTTATTATTTGTTTAATTTTCTTTTCAATTTGCCATTAACTTTGCTTTTCTGGTACTTCCCCATCACCAAATGTTTTGAGAATTTCATAAAAATTTAAATGAACCATATTTTTTTCTATGGCATCAGGAAATGATCATATTGTATAGGGTACATTTTTAGCTTCATTATATAATTACCCATGATTGTGTTTTATGCCCATGACACTTAAGAGAGATAGCAATTATCGAGCGACGGAGGAATTTTATTGCAGCACACATTTCAACCTCAAAATGATGATAAAATAAACATATTAAAACGTAATTGTCTCTTTCAAATACATAAATGTTACACTGGCAGAGAGATAGTCAAGTCTTGCTGGTAAACATGCAACACAGGTTAGAACTGAATAAAACAAGTTACTGGTGTTGCTCGCAACACTTGAGTCCCCTACCAGTGAGATGCATAATTTTTCCATTACCATAGCAACCAGAATTTTGGTTTGAGTAAAAAACAAAGTGACGTGCTGAATCTACATACTGCCATCTATTCATATACCAATCTTCATAATAATATCTTAAACAGTTTTTAAGTTAAAACAGAATCCAGATTTACGGACATCTGAACAGATGCACAGATGGAGGGCAAACCTGTAGTCCTATCCGGTGTAAACACCGGTAGGGGACTTATAAACACTGATAACAACAAAATCGGATTCAATCAAACCTGAAACTGCTACTCCAGTGGCTGCCATAGGTTAAATGACTGAAGGCCTAACAGTAGTGGGTTCAGACCACAAAGGTTCCATGACCTTCCCGATTGCAAAGGGTGAGAAAAAAGTGCAGACTGACCGGACTCAAACCCGGGTCCTTTCACTTACAGGGTGAATGCTCTACCGACTGAGCTACCCTGCTGCATACACATCATTCTCCCCTATTGTGAGTAACTGATACTTTGACAAGGACCAACTGGAAAGAATTAATATTGACTGTTAGAATTACTTCACCAATTGATGCAAAAAGAAATAGCTTGAAACTAAAACCTGTATAGATTGTTTTGTCTAAGGAGGAGGCTGCTTAGAACGCTGAGAGAAATTATTATTTTTTAATAATCCTGAGGAATGACATAGCCTTGGCTTAAAATCTGAAATCTCTTTATGTGATTTTGATATTTTTGAAGTATTATTTTTTTTCAAGATCACAGCTGGAACCAGACAGAAAGCCTTAAAACCCGGATCATTTCAAATGCTGTAATACATCACGTAGGACGATATTCAATGCTTCAGAGAGTGTACAATACATCAACATCCTGTAAGTATTTTAGTATTGACAGATCTGTAAATACATGGCTTGTTTAAAGACAATAGTGAGATATGATATTTTCAACACATGTGGACATTTCATATGCTTGACCATCAAATATTCATGACGAAATATATTTGGTGCCTTCACTGAGAACACAATGTATCCCATGGGACAATGTGAACACACCTTCAGCATTATGGACCCATTCTGTCCGTCTGCTGCACTGCTAATTAATGAAAACCTCCCTGATTTTCTACCAGTCATATTTTTCATTAAAATGGGACATCAATGATTAATGGCTGATCGGAATGATAAACCCACTCAACTCCAGATATTTTTTGTTCCGTAGCTTGAAATTTAAGCAGATAATCCGTCTGGAACCCTGACGTAGATTGGAAAATATTCAAGGCGCCCCATATTAGATATCAATTTAATGCTTGGATACAAGTAACAGGAATTACAAATTTGGAATTCTTTACTGCCGTGTGTTCAAGATTCATTAGCAGTTTTTTTAACCCTTTCCCTCATATAGACTCATTTTGACGTGCTCAACAGGTACCACATAAAGCCTAATCTGCAGAAAACAACAGTTAAACCTTACCAAATTTAATTACAAAATCCTCATTTCCAGACCACTGAGGAGCAGCGAAAAAGCATAAAACCTGATCAGCCTGCGAGTTACTCGCAGGCTGATCTGGTTTTATGCTGTTCGCATAGGTCTTTTCATGGTTTCCTCTATGAGGGAAAGGGTTAAGCACAATGTTACACGGATGCTGTCTGATCAGGGCCTCCTTGGTTTACTTATCAGATTCTATGTAGTCTGTAGTCTTTTCATGGTGTCCTCTATGAGGGAAAGGGTTAAGGTAGAACTAAGGTTCCTGTTGCAATGGCACTTGATGCCATTTCTGTGATATTTTTTTATTGACTGATTGACTATAGTGTCAGGTCTGACCCTTTACCTCATGAATATTCATATACAAACATATGACTATGAATATCAATTTTCTTAGGAGGGATATATAACTATGTATTCTCCTTTGCCAAGCAAACTGTGTAGAATCTGAGCTACAATATTGTATGAGCAAACAAAGGAGACCCTGGTCAAACAGCACAAGGAAAAAGAAATCTGATCTGGTCATATATCGGTAGTCGAATACCCTAACCCTTTGATTCTGGATGAACTATCTAAAAAAAACGGAGCGTTTGCAAGTGACTTGCAACTTTCTTAAACACATAGGAAAGACATTTTGGAATATTTTAACAGTCATGTCTAATCTTGAACCCAGGACACTCAGATACTGTCCAGGCACTTTACTTGAGTTGAGCCATCATAAAGCGCCCTGCGTCATCATACCAATCACATGAGGTTTCATAAGAATCTCTTCAAAACTATAAGGAGGTGCCTACACAAGATTCTGCTGACAGACAGGCAGACAACCGGTGCCCTTACTTGGTATAACCCTTCAGAAAATTCCCAGAAACTTTTCATGTCTCCTGATAGTTTCCCATAAATTGAAAAATTAACGGAAACAAGCTTCCATACATAACAAGACAAAAGGAAAAATAAAATATAGAAATAAAACATTATAAAAATTCAATTACACACATATGCATACTCTAGGAGCCTTGTGCCGTATTGTTGAAGTCTCAATTCTCTCTTAAAATATTTCTCGGTTTATTGTTCCTTCTGGCTAGAAATGACTGCAAACATCAGAGTCTGTTTTTCACTTCTGCTTCGTTTCATCCTGTTTCGCTGAATGGAGTATTTATTTATATTTTTTTTCAAGGCTTTGAAATTATTCAATGTAAGAACCTTGAATTTTAACCAACAACACATGTAATTTTACAAATAGCAAAACTTCCAAAAATGGCAACTGCTAACTCTTAGCAGTAAGTAATATCCCCTTTTAAATTTAATGTGACATGCGTTTAGAATGCCAAACTGTATGCAACAGATTGCTTACAGTGTCTTAGAATTATATATCATGCTGTTCAAATGAACATTTACCGTCCCTGGTGGCCGAGTGGTTAGAGCTTCCGCCTTGGGAGCAGAAGATTATGTGTCCAATCCCTGGCTGTGACATATCAAAGTCGTAAAAATGGTACTGATATAGCTCCCTTGCTTGGCGCTCAGCATGTAAGGGTAGTTCCAGGACTGTTTGGCCCGGTGTAGGATAATGTGACTGGGTGTGGTATCATGCACATGTCTACAGAGATACTGCAGTGTGGCAGCACTATATCTGTCTCAAGTAGACATCGTCTCCAAATGACTGAAATACTGTCACTGGGACATTAAACCCAACAAACAAACAAACAAACAAACAGGCATCCTATGCTGTAGTTTAAGTTATACATGATCATCATGGTTTTATGATACTAAGACAGCTTCATAGCTGACTACAAGTGTACGGTTGCATACGCTTTGGCATACTGCATGAACAAAAGCTTTGCACCAGTCAATACCTCTGTACAGCAACACCTCTCAGTAGCAACACTTTTTGCACTCCAGCAGATGTTGCTGCTGAGAAGTTCCACTGTATATTGGGACCCTGTAAAATCAAATCATACTGGAAGCAATGGCAAGTATTACAGTGTTCTTTCTGTATCTTCAGGAAAACAGGGGGTTGCAAACTTTCATAAATCCTGACCAGACTTCCATTTACTGATTCATAATTAATATTCAAAAATATGAACCATATACTTTCTTTGGATCAGGATCAGTTTCAATCGACACATTATGATAAATACTCAAATGCCGACCTCTAGTCCAATAAATCAAAATATCTTTAATTCTGATGTCAGCACACAAACATCAGGTTTTTTCCCCTTGCACAGTCCAATGATTCTTCCCCTTGATTGGGCACAGACTGGTACTCATTCCTTTCGATTCTCTCACCGGGGTCAAATAAACCCATTTATCACTATACCAGTCTGCAAAATCTACCACCCTGCATTTTTTCCCCAAGAACCAGTCTGAAATTCCTGAAGGAAATTAAGACTGGAGGGGTTTAATTTCTCTTGCCTATATGTCTATCCTAAAATTGATAAATACAATCCTGGTTAAAGGTGGCTATGGGATGGGGAACTCTAAATGAATTGCAGACATTAGTCTGTAATTTGCTAACACCGAAATGTCTTCATCCTCAACATGAACATTATTTATAACAAATTGCTGTGATAAATATAAATAATATATAGGCTGTGAGCTCCTGTCTTCAACAGAAGTTCTTTGTCCTCTTTGTGATTCCAACATGCTTTGATTTTTTTTTTTTGTTACCAATGAATGATATATGTTATTTTTTGAGTTTTTGAAGGTTTGTTTGTTAAGGGGAGGTAACTCTTAAAGCTATACTTATGCCATACTTTTCTTTTTCTTTATGTATTTTAAAAAGATCTCTTTTCAAAAACAATATAAAAATATATCAAAAAAGATTTTCGGACTTTGTTAAAAAACAATGATAAAACTCACCCCTAAAAAAACACACATTACATTGATTTGTACCAGAAAGCAGAAAAACGTGTTAAACCCACATAAAACTGGGCAACAATGCACTGATGCACATAGAAAAGGATGACTGTTTATAATGCAACTAAGCTGAAGAACAAGATGACAGCTCAAGAAAAACAAGAAACTATGGGATACCGGTAGAATTTCTACAATTTCAATAAGAAAGAAGATACTGAATAGAAATATTTTAACGACTTTTTTGTGGATAAAACATTTATCATTTAAAAAGAAAAAAAACAGAGTCACTGCAGACTGTTCCAAACAAAAGAGAATAAGAACATTTCTAAGAATACCCAATCAAGGGCGTCCCCAAAACACAACCCCTTCCAACCTACCATCTCCAGCCAACAATCCTAAATGTCACATCACCTTTTATTAATCAAACAAGCTTAAAGCAGCTTGTTTACAGTTGATCAGTAGAAAGAAAAACAAAATCTTTGTCTTTGGAAAAATAAATTCTAATTATAGTTTTTACATTCTCAATATAGGTTCAATACACTATTGCAAATGATGGAGAAACCACCCATTTTTTATTTTTTTTTTTATTTTACAATCATGTAAAGTCGCGTTGGGTGACCACGTGTCTGTAGATGGGTATTGATTTCAGTCATATAGCTACGTCCAGCTAATTACAGGTGGAAGAAGACCCCGAACGCACTGAGGCATCCGGGTAGAACCACCGACCTACAGCAAGATATATATCGTCAAGTCATACGTTTTCATGCACATAAGTTTTCGCGCACGATCTAGTTTCTGGAATTCCTATTTACACAAGCTTTGATTATGTCATTAGCGTCAGTATTTTCTTTATCTGATTTGCGACTATAGACAGATCATTAGATGTAAGGAAAGTAAAGTTGTCAAGAGTAAAAAAAAAGGAAAAAGATTAGAGGCATAGCCTGTTTTAAAGCAAAAAGCTTATTACTTTTAAAGCAGTTTATTATTCACCCCCTAAAATTTTTAATGAATGCATTTCGAGAATGCATATTTTTATCGTCTGATTACCGCAATCTGTCAAACTGGTCATGTGATTGTGATATGGTATATTGTTGTGTTTTTGGAAAGTAACAAGCTTTAATATTAGAATAATTCCTTACATGTTTTTATGCTTTTGACATACTCTAGGTGGTAGCATCAATATTAGCAGGAAAAAGTGCTTCTAATCCTACATGAAAAAAAAATTAATACAAATTTAATCTGCAATATCAGAACAATTTTTTTCTCCATTTTTATTTACAAAATCAAGTGGTATAGCCCACTTGACATATGCCATGTTCAGAGTAGAGGAAATTCATATTTTTATTTTAGTGTAAATAAACTTAATATTTGTGTGATTTTACACTTAACTTACAACTGAGATAATTCAAGTATTGGAATCAATATTTAGCAATGCTGAACGCCAGAAAAAAACCCTTATTTATAGCATGGCATGTAGTGCACGAAAACATATGACGTATACACAAGTTACCTAAGTTTGGGGTATCCCCTAAAAATGTCTGCTACTTCGTGAAAATACAGCCTACACTTATGATATTTTGTTGAAATATAGCAAATACATCTAGTTGCAGCCAAGGTAGTTAAACAGTTAATTTCAATTAAAATAATATCATCCGCAACAAGCTAAATTCATAAGTGCGTGAAAACCCATGACTCGGGATAGTTAAAAATCAAATTCTTAGTCAATGAACATCTGTGAACGACACATTGCAGAGCAGTATCAGTGTAGCTACAGCCATGGCATGATGGGACAGGGTCTAACTGATTTATTAATTAATTCTTAATTGGCTGTAACTCACTCAGTATCAATTTTTTCACCCATTTTTGCATCAATTTAAAAATAACAGGTTACGAAGCCATATATCTCAGCACTGAAACAAAAGGAGGCTGAAAAATTTATACTTCATAATTATGGAATGTAAGGTGGTAAATTTTCTACAAAAATATTCATACACCTCATAAATTCAATTAAGCAGACGCAATTCCGCTGATGATAAGTGGCAATCTCGCACAAAAAAATTAGTTACCTCGCACAAAAATTAGTTAACCCCACACAGCGTTGCAGGAGAATTTTCCGAGGAAAACTATTTACGGACCTTATTACACTTGTTAAGTAACAGTTTTTCCCAATAAATATATTCATGGGCGGGGCATAAAACTAGCAATAGAACATTTTTACCATATATCAAGGTACTGAAATGAGTTTCTTAAGTGGCAATATGATACAAAGAAAAAACATCAAAGTACTGAAATAGCAGACTGCATATCAAACCTTCATAAATATCATGATAAATTACACTAAACATTGCGGATCAGATCCTAAGTCTCAAGGGTATGCGAAAGAGGAAACAGTACCAGCAGTTCTATTGGTACAGGAATATATGCAGTGGGATTGGTTTCCACTTGTCAATTTACTGGTAAGGTCTCTATTTCTTATAGTTGTTTGAGCTAAATCCAAATGTACCTACACCAATAAAGTCTCTCAGTGATTTTCAATCGCAAAATAAAAAATGAGTATTGTATATACCATTAGATGAAATCTAAGTAACAAGCTTTTCTTGTTCTATATTTAGCTCACAACAATGTCAATATGAAATTAATATAAGCCATGATATCTCTATTATTACTCTATAGTAGGTTTCAGAACACGCTCCACCCACTTTTCTCACTTTATTAGCATATAGCAACCTGTCTGAACATTTAAGGGGGATTTCCTGTATGTATTCTTTCATAAAATAGTTGAGTAAACTGAAACGGTTATTTAAACATCATTTAAGGCCTTTCTCTGATGAAATATGGGAAAATATATTATTCTCTTTTAAATTTCAATATAACATGCAAGGACTTTAATGGCATGCTTTGCTTACAGTTCTTGTGTCTTCCTTATGTTGTAAATAAAGTCTCACTTAGTTTCAAGGCTTTTTCTGAACATTATATTCAACAATCAATATCAATCTTAATTCATAACAATTTTTCATAGTAGCATGATTTATAACACAGTTCCATCAAAGCCATTAAAGATAAATGAGGACTAAAATAATTATTTACATTTTAAATCATGTTTAACGCTTTTAGTTCTTGGACCTTTACTTAGTATTGTCTAATAAATCACTTTTGATCTATGGACCCCAAAAAATCTACAATTTTCCACATAATTTCTTTGTTTTTTTTATTCCAGTTTTATTCAAATTAGGTTGCTATGGTTACAATAGTTATGCAACATTATGATGCTTTCTATATCAAAAACTTAATCAAACATCGGAACCTACATCTCTACTGCGTGGTTTATATAGCTGACTTTAAAGCACCTCAACTCCAATCTAGGAAATCTAACCTCTTTCATCAATCTGCGTAAATAAAATAATGTACAAATTTACATTTGCAAGTTTTCATGTTAGACTATAGATCAGCCTAGTTTTTGCAAGAATATGTACCAGTTATTTTAGATTTTTATCTGGGATTTATCTCGAGATTGGATATTTTGTGACACATGATCATAGATGTAAGGGAATAATTTCTGATTAATTTCAACTTTTTTTTTTTTTAACAGATTTTCTTCAATTCATCATTAACCCTTTCCCTCATATAGACTCATTTTGACACACTCAATAGGTAACACATAAAGTCAGATCTGCAGAAAACCACAGTTAAACCATACCAAATTTAATTATAAAGTCCTCATTTCCATACCACTGAGGAGCAGCGAACAGCATAAAACCTGATCAGCCTGTGAGTTACTCGCAGGCTGATCTGGTTTTATGTTGTTCGCATAGGTCTTTTCATGGTTTCCTCTATGAGGGAAAGGGTTAAAGAAACCAGTAATATTGTCATAATAGATCAAATAAAAGGAGGCTTTAAAGCACCTTGTTTAAAGATGATCGTTAGAAATTTAAAAAAAAAGCCATAGGTTACATTGCAAGGCAAAACACTATTTTCGTAAATGCCTATTCCAAGGAAATCGGTTAAATATAGAATACGGTATCCCCAAGCAGGTGCTTGCAGTACCACATGACTCATTCTGCAACATGACGTTTTCACTAGTTCTTGGTATTTTCAGCCGGTGAAGTGAGTACATGCTCGCAGAGTGAATGTGATCAGTCAGCTGACAGCACATGAAAATAGATTTTCAATATATAGGTTTTATCAAATGATGTTTGTAACACTGTTGGCCATGAGACCACCATATTTTTTACAATCACAGAATGTTGTATTGGGTGACTATGCATTTGTATATGGGCATTGCTAGAACTCAAAGATATTCTTAGCCGTTGACCATCTATAGACGAGCTGTTTGTTTGTTTGTTGGGTTTAATGTCCTACCAACGTATTTTAGTTGGTGACGATGTCTACTTGAGACAGATATAGTGCCACCACACTGCAGTATCACACCATTGACATGTGGCATGATACCACACCCAGTAACATTATCCTGACTATGGACCAACCAGTCCCGCAAGTACCCTTATATCCTGAGCACCAAGCAAGGGAGCTATATCAGAACCATTTTTAACAACTTTGGCTGCTTTAACGATGTATTCTCATATAAAACTTTACCTAGACTCGAAACCCAAATATGGCTTTATAGTGGAGCAGCACAGTCCAACAATTATATTGATATAATGAAGCTGCACTGTAAAACAAAGGACCTAAACTGTATAGCAATTATAGCGTTTATATAATGGAGATGCACTGTAAAATGGACTTCACTGTACAAAAACTATAGCATTTACACTTGTGCTGCACTGTACAACAAATATAGTATTATAATGGAGCAATATAGCACTATAATGGAGTTACATACAAATATGTCATCACACCTTTGAAATATGGAACTGTTGGTCAAAAGCAGCCCCTCAAACCATATATTAAGGCTTGTTTAGCTCCCTTGGTTTAGGGACAAGCCATTTTCACATGAAAAATAAAACTATTTCATATATAGGGCTATTTATGCAAATGTCATTTCCTTTGAAATAAGGATTAAACGATCTAATCTATTTTCATGGATATTACAAAGAGCATCATTCAAATTTAATGGACCCTATATCTTTTTAATTGTAAACATACATCTATATTATAGTTAAATTTAATTTAACTCCATTATTTTCAAGTCATTTTGAATTATTTCTTTTTTATATCTACACAAGACAAAAATAGTGCTACCTCATTGCAATATCATGTCGTATACAAGTGACATGATACCACACTCAGTCACAATTCATCCAGACTGAACCTTCCATTATATGAACAATTTTGATGAGCTTCAAGCAAGGGAGATAAATCAGAACCATTTCTTTACAACGCTGGTATTTGTCACATCTGGGGAATGAACTTACAACATCCTGTTTACAGGGCTGATATTCTGACCACCCTGTCAGAGAATTTAAATATCTATTTACATGTATAATTATGAAATATATGTATGTATTTTGAGAAAAAAATGACAAGAATTTGTCACTTATAGTACCTCCCCCACCCCTGAAATATAGCATGTCAAGGGCATGGGGGAAAATCTTGCCAAAAGGTTCATGAATTTTTCATGATTTTTTTTTCATGAAATGCAAATTTTGCCTTTCATGAACTTAAGAATTCATGAAGTGTAAAAAAGTTGATACGTTAAATTGATGATAATATTTTGTTCATTATCTATTCGTGAACTTTTTAAAAATCTATGAAAAGTTCAAGAAGTAGGAATTCTTCAAAGGAAAGTTCATAAACTTTGATAGTTGGTTCATTATTTATTCATGAACTTTTGAAAAATCCATGAAAAGCTCATGTAGTCGCTTCCACTCACCCTACTTAAGAAATCAAAATATTCAAAATAACCTAATAAATTAGATTGATATCCTTAAAGTTCATACAAAAACTCCCATTTCATTTTTTCACCTTAATAATATCAGTAGAGAAACATTTCTAAAAGATGTCAGTTGGAAACCTACAAATTCCTATAAAACTTATCTATACAGCATCTCACAGTGTGTAATCCAATCATATTTACTCCATCAGCATCATGCATGTAACTAACACCTACCAGACGGTGAAGAAACAACTTTTTTCACCCATAAAACAACAACAACAAAAAAATCGGCAAAAAAATCAAGAACACGCAATGTCTTGATTACTGTCTAGATATATTGCTGGAAAACAAGACTGCCACACTTAGACCATTAAGGTTGTATGGCAGACAAATTTAGAATTTTAAGATTTATTTTTTCATATTTTTCTCATATCCATATCAGCCTATGAACATCATTTAAAACAATCAAGCCCTGAACTGAAAGCAATTCTGTCTACATCATTCTGTTTTATTTCTTTTAACTTAAAAACTTGGACTCCTAAGATAATCGAGTTTCGCTATTGTTATCATTATAATGTTTTGTGAGTCTTTATTCATTTTTTTTCAAAACTTCCTATGGTTTAATACGTTCTGATGTGAGATTTGAAAACTTTATCATATACTGTAATAAATAACAAAAAATTGACATATTCCAGATATTAACTGCTCAAAACTGAGAATTCCCTCAACTCCAATCTAGAAAATTTAATCTTTCTCATCAATCTGCGTAAATAAAATATTGTACAAATTAACATTTGCAAGTTTTCAAGTTATGCTATAAATCAGCATATTTTTTATTGAAATATTGTGTCACTGCAAGCATACGTACTAGTTATTTTAGATTTTTTTCTGGAATTTATCTCGAGATTGGATATTTTATGACACATGATCATAGATGTAAGGGAATAATTTCCGATTAAGTTTACGAGAACTTTTGTTTTTTCTGTTAATTTAGATGCTTACCAACCGATTTTATACAATGCATCATCACAGAACCCTGCAAGAATACATGCATGCAATTTCAAAATCTTTTTTTTAACAGATTTTCTTCAATTCATCATTAAAGAAACCTGCAATAATGTCATGATAAATGGAATAAAAGCTGATAATTCTAAAAACTAAACAATAAATTCTAGTTTAATGATTAATAAAAAGAGCATTATCAGTATGTAAATTTAGTTATGAAATATAAATATTCTGCCTTAACCCTTAACATGCAAAATTTCTTAATTGGACTTGTCCCTTATTTATTTTGGACTGTGCCATTTGTAGCTTATGGGTGCTTGCTGAAAATGCATTGACAGAATTGTGAACAGTGCAGACCATGATCAGACTGCATGGATGTACAGGCTGATCTTGGTTTGCACAGTGGTCCAAAAGCATGTCACAAGAGCCCTTAGCATTGTACAGGTTAAAGAAGTTTCCAAACCCTAAACAAAAGACTGGATTTGATAAATTACTGTAGGAATCCAACATTTGAAAATTCCCAAAAATCCTCTTAAAACAATTTTGTCTTAATTGCCGTTAAACCTGAAGCCATCAGTTGTTTTATCTAATAATATCTGCAGCAGACGGACTAACTGCTTAATCCAAACCAGAACATCAAGGACCTATCTCCCCATATCTTTACTTATCTAACTTCTTTGACAGCAGGTGTTATTAGGCCGATAAAACATAATCACTTTCTGACACGTCTTCCTCATTCACATCCAACCAGGTTTTGTGTTCAATGAAAAGAGGCTTCTTTAACCCTTTCCCTCATATAGACTCATTTTGACGCACTCAATAGGTACAACATAAAGCCTAATCTGCAGAAAACCACAGTTAAACCTTACCAAATTTAATTACAAAATCTTCATTTCCAGACCACTGAGGAGCAGCCAACAGCATAAAACCTGATCAGCCTGCAGGTTACTTTATGTAGAACAGCCCTAAATGACAGGAATTCTGTTGATGGGAAACAAGCAAACAACAAACATATTCAGTGACAGGGTGAAGTAGAGAAATAAACAGTAACAAACCTAATCAGCCTGCAGTTAGTTTGCAGGCTGAACTGGGTTAATATCAGTTATCCCTCTTCTTTTCACGCAGTCTCTCCACCAATGTTTCTCATGAATTAGTTTCTGTATCCACAATAACAACTTTTACGCAGTTTTATGGTAACACAAATATTACAAACTTCGCTAAACTTCCGTGCTAATAAATATAACGGGGTAAAATATTTATTATATCACAACATTAATCAATCTGTGATGAAGAGAAAATAGGGCAGCTTGACAAAATGCAAACACTATATCAATCTGGGATTTATTGTATTTTGTTCATCTGGATTTCTTTCTAAAATAAACCCTGTGTACATTAATGAAGCATCTCTAATGTGAAAACATGGAAAACTCTGGGAAAATTAGTCAAGGTATTGTTTTTTTTACAGTTCTTATTAAACAATATTTGTACTTTTCCCCCTGCTCTGATTTTCACAGTCCTAGACTACATAAAATGCTGTTCAGGCTAAACGTTATTGTTTCTTTGATTGCTTTTGTTTATTGTGCAACCAGATATAGTTAAAGTGCCAACTCACTGTGATTAATTAGAGCAATATACAAATGCTGTAGACATGTGGCATGGTACCACACCAAGCCACATTATCCTGAAACCGGGCCAAGCAATCCTGAAACTACCCTTATATGCTGAGCGCTAAGCAAGGGAGAAATACTATTACTATTCTAAAACTTTTGTTTATCATGACTTCCTAGTTAAAGGGCAGGAGCCCGATTCACTAAACTTCAAACGAAAAAAATATCTTCATTAGCGTAAGTTCACAGACGTAAAATAATATTTTTCTTGTGATTTTTTTTTTTCATTTAAAAAAAAAAAAGGTTTGTGTTTGTTTAATGCAATGAAATAGGTCAACCTTGTTTTATTGTGAAAATAAGATTAGACGCTATAATACTATTAATTAATAATTATTATGAATTTTTAATTTTTGATTTTAGATTTTGAGATTTCAGATTTTGAGATTTTAGCATCAAATCATTAAGGTTTTGGGTATGTAATTTTAGGAGTGTTGTGAAATATCAAGTTGTTTAATATTACAGAATTATTGCCACTTAAATTTTGAGTATCATAGAAATCACACTGAAAAGGAAAGTGCTTTTTGTTCAGTATATTACAAACTCAAAATGATAGAAAATAAACTGGAAAGAAAGTAAGACAAAAAAGGAGAGTAAAACCAGGAAAAGAATAAAAAGAAATTAAAGCACAGTTCAAGGCCTACTTTTAATGCCAAATAATAATAGGACTGGAGACAAGGAGGCATGCGGCCAAAATATTATCTTTATCATCATCAGTAGCAAAACAGCAGTTGTTTTTTTCTTATCAGCATTTTGGCATCCACTCTCATACCGTGGAGAACATACAGATATCCGAGTCAATATTACAATGTAATGAAGACCTGAAATAAGTGGCTCTTGGCAAAAAAATGGAGGAATGCCAAATGTGCAGTGATGTCATAACTATATCATTAATTTCACCAATCTGTCACTCAAACTTCATTAATTGCCAAGTTTGTAGCATATTCTTTGATTCACTCGAATCACCTTGGGATGATGTATTTAACCGTCAATTTGAAGTCATTTTCGACATCCGCAAAAAATCTTACGACTGCATTTCTTCACATACAAGCTCTATTAAGTCATTAAAAACGCATGAATTGTGTTTTCTTCATTACTTCTGCACAGCTGGGGATTGAACGTAAACAAAGATTTCCAGCAAAATCATAATTCAAAATTACGGCATAGATTGCGACAACGCCATGTCAGAATACAGTCTAATAGCACCACAGCCTAAGATCCATCTTAATTACCCAAATGGGCAAAAAGACGGAACATTAATTGGATTTTCCACATTATTACATAGCTTGTGGTTTTTGTTTGTCTGTAAAGCAAGGAAAAAAATCACAGAGCGTCTAACCCTGTCTCATGCCTCTTCACTAATCTGTTTGTGCAATGTTGGAAGATGTTTCATGAAAAGATTTTGTTGCTGTTTTTACATCCCACCAACAGTATTTCAGTCATCTGGATACAATGCCTATTTGAGACAGACATAGGGCCAGGGGTGTAGAACTCGTAAAATTATCGCTCACCCTGCCTAGC
>CM037782.1:9198266-9212756 GCA_021229015.1 Solen grandis
AGCGTATGCCAAGAATTATCAAATGTAAATATCAGAATAATGAACATGAAATGTTTGAAAATGCATTTGAGGAGACTTTTTTTATTACACCCAGGTACCATACAATACAGCTTTGAATCTTTGAGGGGCTAATAAATTGATAAATGTATTATATTGTTTATTATTTTTATCTATTTTTCTATATCTCCCTTTTTATGTACATTCAAAATGCTTTATGTGTGAGCCTAGCTACTACTAATGCTACTTTAACAGCAGCTTATATCATAACATTTATTGATATTGCCGCTCTTCATAATTTTATAGTCATTATAAATTCTACACCAAGCCGCAATTCCGGTATGCAGCCGCAATTTAGTTTTTCGAAAAACAAAACCCCCAAAACAGAGGATTCCAAATATATTAAAATGGCGGCGACTTCACCGTCAAATTCAACCACCTCGGTAAATTGTGTATTTTAAGTAGATTTCGTCAGTATGACAAGTTCAAATGATTTAACTGTATATTTATGTGGGCATAAGGTTTCTATTTAAATCATGTTTTGAAAGGCATCCTTGAAACACTTTGCAAGGGGTTTAAAAAACATACGTAGACGGATGAGTTTTCAGTTTCTGAGTTAAAAATTGTTGATTCGGAAACATACTTATCCCTCTAGATTGTTCCTGTAATGTACCAGTAATTTGTGCCTGGTTTTCCTGGTTATCGTGCAAATATTTTTGTTTTGAAGGTAAAAATCCTGAGTTGTCTGGGAAAACCAATTGTGCAAAGATGTCGAGAAATAGAGGACATTCTTAAAAACAGCAGCCTGAAGGTAAATATCAATTTACTTTTCTGATAAATAAATGAATTGTTTCCATAGTTGATATGACTATTTGCTCTTTCTTTTGACAGTCACAACCTGTGTCCCTTTAATGAGATACTTTCTAAAAGTGGTGGAATTTGCACAACTGGTAAGAGCATCGCTCAGTATTTTTTCCAAGGAGAGATGTCCTTTTGGAATGAAATTTTTTTGAAGAAAATCAAAAGATTTTTCCTGTCATAGTGCTCCATTCCGATAAAATTTGCCTCTTACGAACATTTTAAAGTTATACTGAAAATGAGAGATATTTGTGATATTGCCAAACTGATCATTTACCCTACTAAAAAGCGCCATCCAGGATTATGTGCCATCCATGCGCCATCCAGGGTTCTATAGCACCACCCATTTTATTACAGGTTGTATTTGTATGAAATTTCACCAGTCGCTTTATAACAGTATTTTACATCATATGTGCAAATTTCATTGATATATTTAATTTTTTTGATGTTTAAATCCATTTTCAAAATTCACTACAAGACCCCCACTACAAGACCCAGTGGGGGACTTGACTCCGTCCAGGGTTTGAAGATGCCACCCATGTTATTTCAAGTCGTATTTGTATGAATTTTCATAAGTTTCTTTAAAATAACATTTTACAAGATCTGTGCAAATTTCATTTTGGAACGACCGAAATGTCCAGCATCTGTTCAGTATATATATAAATTTGTTTGGTACAAGACCCATTCATTCCCAAAAGAATGAAAAAATCACTGATATGTGGTGTCTTTTACTTTATTTGTGTATATTTCCAGGGCTCAATATTTTTTTTTTTTCCTATTTGCAAAAAAATGTGAGTGCCTTTAATTTTAACTTGCAAATTCCCAGACCTAAGTCTTACTTGCAAATTATTTCACTTTCATGGAAATAATTTCTGATGGGCTTGTATATATTATCAGGATCAAGGATCCTAAAAACCGATTTTTTACCGGTTTTGACCGATTTTGATCTCAATCGACCGGTTCAGATTTCAAAAAGTACCAAAAAAATCGGTCGAAAAAAAATCCATAATCCTCGTCTAAAACTTTCAAAATCGGTCCAAACGGTTCATAATAGTCTCTCTTACACACCAATTGACCTACTTCTTGAATTTCCGGTGTGCCCTCGGGGGAAGTGTCAGTGGGGGTCAGGCAGGGACACCCGTCTAGGTCATTATTGGGCAGTTAAGATGAATGGATTGACGGTTGGGACTTAGCGGTTATTTGGACGGTACCATGTAATTATCTATGCCGTAATAATGGACCATTGCTTGTTTGCAAACTGTAACCGGTCGACTTTTAAATGCGGTAATTAATGACAATATCAAAGTTATTGACAAAAAAAATATATAAACACAAAGGCACATAATAAACAACACCAAAACGATTGTTCCAACAATTTATTGATTCGTTAGAGTCATATACAGACCGTCATATACATGCACTTCCGGTAAACAAACTTTCGATTTCGTAGAGGTAAATATTGCAGAAAAATACCTTATTATGCCAACAGGATGCTGAAATATAATAAAAGATCTATTTTCACACTGCAAATGATTCAGGGTATGTTGATTGAAAATATCAATGTTATTTTTTTTTTTCGGTAATGTTTTTTTTCGGGGGGGGGGGGTACGGAACGGAATTGTTGTAAGGGAGGGGGGGGGGGGATTTTGCCGTCGACCGGTTGAGATTCCAAAATTTTAGGATCCCTGATCAGGATCACTGTTTCATAAATTAATGGATTTTAAAAAACACTGTTAAAATTTGCGTAAAAAAAAAAGGAAAAAGTGATTGTTTAAGCCATTTTCACTGGCATAAAATGCAGTTCAGTTGGTTTAAAACTTGGTTCGCAAACTTCATTTTCTGCTTGCACTTTGCTGAAATGCGAGTGTTAATTTTGAGCCCTGATTTCATTGGTAATAATTGAAGAAAAACCATTAATTTTAATTTATTTTTATTGCAGGACATAAGCAATGTACTTCCAAAGCTTATAGAGCATATCTATGGCTATGGTATAGAACAAGGTTGGAATTTAGATGCCATCACAAAAGCCCAGCATCCTCAAGACTTCGATGCTGTGTTGAGATTCCTTGCCCCAGATGGTCAATTGATGAGTCTGGTGTACCAATTGCAGATTGACCCATCTGTAACTTATGACTTCCCTTTTGAAAGTCTCCCCGTAAGGAGTTTTGATATACAACTTTCTGTCACTTGATTTTACAGCAAGATAATTCAACACTCCAGAGCATTTGAAAAAATATAAAAAAATCTGATGGGCAAACATCATGAAATTTATGATAATAAAATACCACTTGGCTATGTTATGATATTGCGGTGATTCAAATTGTTGACACTTATTTTGTCCATGAATCCGGAAAACATAAAAAAATTAGGAAGGGACTCCTGTTATGACATTCCAGGTGTTCCGTTGGCGCACCTACTTTTCCCTTTAAAAGTAAATTGAACAGCCACAATTATTGCAAATTGATGTAATCAACTGCGTAACATGTTTTAAGAAGTAACCCTCTTTGATAAATTGCAACTTTTCAACCCTTGATTATACCGTCATATATCCAAACAAAGACCAATTAAACAAAGATTGGCAACTAGTCTAAATCTCACAAAAGCACATTACAATTTGTCCAGTTCTTGTAAAGTCAAATTTACAAATATCATAATCTTGTATTCTACTCAAGATACATGAAAGTATATTATATCTTATTATAGAACATAATATTACCATCAAAACGATACCATACATATTGTTGAGGTATAAAAATGTTTCATGTAAAGTAGAAAAGTACCAGCATGATGATGACTATCTAAAATGTGTGAATGTTTTTTTCTGCTACACTGGTTACATTTAACCCTTTCCCTCATATAGACTCATTTTGACGCACTCAATAGGTACCACATAAAGCCTGATCTGCAGAAAGCCAAACTCAAACCGTACCAAATTTAATTGTAAAATCCTCATTACCAGACCACTGAGGAGCAGCGAACAGCATAAAACCTGATCAGCCTGCGAGTTACTCTTTTCATGGTATCCTCTATGAGGGAAAGGGTTAAATCATAATTTAAAAGAATTTTTGAACAGTTTTTTCACACACTCAGCTGCACATAACAAAATACTTATCTCACTGATGGCCCAAAGTAAATTTTTACCACATGCAGCTAAGTGTTTGGAATTTTCCTCAATATATTTTGTACAAAATTGCATGTGATAACTAAGAATTACTTGATATTTTGTAAGATTTATTGATTTGAAAATCATGATAATTTGTAATTTCAGATGCCATCCAGAGAAATGATCAAGGAGGGAGGACTGCCAATGTTTTATGTGAACAAACTACAGTTCCAGAACTTTGCAAAACCTGTCCTGACACTGGGTATCCTTTGTTATTGAATAGGAAGCAGTTTTGTTTATGATATAGATTTGTTGACTTAAAAATAATTGAGAAGCATTTGAAGGTAAAAATAGATAGTACCAGTATGTAGAAAATATCATATTTAAACACCAATTCTAAATGAAATATACATGGATGATAATTCTAAGGTGTTTAGAATTTTCATCATAATCCTGTCAAGGTTGAAGACAACTTTTCATTAGTCCATTATTGATACATTATTGAATGACAGTGACACAGTTTGAACTCTTCATCAGATGAATTATCACAAAACATGAGCACCATCTGGTTGTAGGTCGGTGGTTCTACCCGGATGCCTCCATGCATTTGGGATCATCCTCTACCTGTAATTAGCTGGACGTCGCTATTTGACTGAAATGTTGTCGAAGCAATGGTAAACTCAAATAGTCAAGTTAAGTCATCTGATTTTACCATTATTGTACATCTGAGGTATCGGTAATGTACTTTTCCACTTTTTAGCATTGAAGATTGAAGCCTTGCTTTCCCATTCACGGCTAGGTCAACTTTTTACAAACAAAATCATGTGTTCCCTTATATAAATCTGGTCAACTATCCACTACCTATTATCCCTGTGTAACTATTGGACAGTCTGTAAGTCAAGCTGCAAATTAGTAATTAAAGGTTTCAATAATTTTAGTCTTAGAGATATGTATTAATACACAGTATTAAAATCTGACTTCAGTGGCCTAGTGTTTAGTGCATTAACAATGGAGGCAAAATGTCAAAGGTTAGATTCCTGACTTCTATAAAATATCACTTTATGGTTGGAGCATAGAAAGGAAGTTGCAAATGCCATTTTTTAACCCATTTTGTGTTAGTTTGATTTTGTTTGTTTTACATCAATTGCAAATTAAGTTCTAACAACTTTAACCATCACTCTAGATGGCATGAAGTTATAAAGGTTATTATCATGGAAGAAACTGGAGTACCAAGCAGAAGAGCCATGAGAGTTAATGGTAAACACCTGCCCTTCAAGAATATGAGTCTTGGATTTTTTTCAAATTCATGCCATTAGATTAAGCACTATCAGTTACTGTCTTGTTGTCCACAGTTTCTTTATCTTCCTGTACATATCTAAGGCTTTATGGAAACTAAATGCATATAGATTAATAGAAGGAGATTGAACAGTTTTGTGCTCAGCCCTCGATATTTACTATTGGATAATATGATAACATTCCTTAACTAGAAAACAGGTGCTTTTGAGTTGTACCTGTTTCATTTCTGCTACACCCTAGTGTCACCCAAGTGGCAGTCCAAGACCCACAACTGGAACAATATGAGTGAGATCTTGTACCCTTGTCTGCTAGATGAATATGTGAAGTACTTCCTTCCACTGAAGCCGCGGGTGCTGCCCAAGTTCCCACAGTCCCAGTCCGTCCCAGTAAGGAGCCCGGTTGTACAACAAACACCATACAGGTACCTATAGTTGAAACCTTTTTCTCCATGATGAAAAAGAGAGACAATGAGATAGAATGTGTTGCAAAAGTCATAGCAGTTGTAGTAAATTAATTAACTAGCAAACCTTTGCTATGTTTGTGATCCTGATCACCTCTTAATAACACCCAAACTCTGAACAAAGTTCAGTGACTGGACTCTGAATTTATAGAGAATTCAACCTATCAACAACCTCCAGAGAAAGGTAATTTTTCTGTTTCACTTTAACCCTTTCCCTCATATAGACTCATTTTGACGCACTCAATAGGTACCACATAAAGCCTGATCTGCAGAAAACCACAGTTAAACCTTACCAAATTTAATTATAAAGTCCTCATTTCCAGACCACTGAGGAGCAGCGAACAGCATAAAACCTGATCAGCCTGCGAGTTACTCGCAGGCTGATCTGGTTTTATGTTGTTCGCATAGGTCTTTTCATGGTTTCCTCTATGAGGGAAAGGGTTAATGACATTTGTTGACAGGTTATACTGTATGTTATTGTTTCACAGCAGCAGTAAAGGTTCTCCAGGTTCAACAATCCAGACAAGGTCAAGGTCACAATTTGGTCTACTGAGATCCAACCTTCTTTCTTCACCCAAACAACACACACAAAACTCGCCTGGAGCTGAGAAACTGGAAGGAGAAATATGGTGGTCAGAGACCTTCATTCAGGTTAGTCTGACTTGTCTGTTTTCCCTGATACACAAAATTGTCCATTTGACTTCCAAATTGTGTAAATGATGCCAAAATATTTCGAAATTTGTCTCTTTGTCTCTATATCAAGGGGACATTTGTCCCCCACTAGAAAGTATCAAGGGAATACCCTGGGTTGTTATTGTTTAAGTGCCGGTACTAGTCCTGAGAATATTCTATTACTTTCATAACCATGATCCATTCAGTTAGCAAGGTCCTGTGATAGGTACAATTCTTATGTTTGGTTGAATAACTTTAATTCAAGCTGACATTTTACATTGTAAGTTCTTACAACTTTTCAAACTAACCTTGTTAAACATTCCTGGGATGGACCAGTACTGTGCAACAAAGACTACAATTTTATATGAGCAAGCAGAGGAGACCCTGATCAGACAGTAATTCAAACAAATCTATATGAGGTAAAGATTTAACCCTTTCCCTCATATAGACTCCTTTTGACGCCCTCAATAGGTACAACATAAAGTCTTATCTGCAGAGAACCACAGTTAAACCTTACCAAATTTAATTATAAAATCCTCATTTCCAGACCACTGAGGAGCAGCGAACAGCATAAAACCTGATCAGCCTGCGAGTTACTCGCAGGCTGATCTGGTTTTATGTTGTTCGCATAGGTCTTTTCATGGTTTCCTCTATGAGGGAAAGGGTTAAGAAACTCTTATTGTGAGCACCACACAACATTACTATACCATTATGAGCCTTTGGTCTCCTCCTTTTGCTCATATCAAATTGTAGCTCAGATTTTACACTGTCTTCAAGGCAAAGAAAAATCCATTGTTTCAAATACAAATTGAAGTTCATTAAATTAATACACATTAAGTCATGAATTTATACATGGAAATTTATGAAGTAAAGGGTAAATTTAAAGATCATGGCTCCCTACCATGCTCAAAACATAACTTTCTCATATACACTACTGCTGGACTACAGCACCCTAAGTGAACAGAATAGAACCTGATAAGCCTGTCTTGGCGTATTTACTCTTTAAAAAAGAAAGACTGATATATTTAAGATTTCTAATGTATCTTACATAGCCAATTTAAGGAGGACAGTTATATGTGAATATTTTGAATATTTACATTAATTTTTAACTTTGTACACTAAGAAAACAGCAAGACTAATTACTTGATGTTGTGCAGTGACTGGGAATGATATTTTTTTAATGTAACATCTTGCATTTCACAAAAGTCTATGACGTTCATTTTGAAGTGACTTCTTAAAAATGTCAATGTGACATTTTCTGTTTAAATGTGACTATGGCACAGTGTCACCTTCTTTCCCAGACAACGTGGTGGAGCCATTTTGGAAGAATATTCCTTATTTTTTCTCCAATTATAAATACTGCAGTAAACTGCAGATTAAACAATTATTTTACCGTCTATGTTTACTTCTCACAGATATGTATAGTATAAAGTGATGACTCAATGCTTGCAGGTTCTGGCAGAATTCTGGCTGAACCAAAACTCTTTAGACCATGAGAGAGGCATTTCTCCACATTCCTTGGTAAGTGTAGCACAGTTGTCTGTAGGCCCCCCCAGGATGTTTTCTGTTTATACACCTGCTTCACAAAGTTTAGTGAGGGCTATACAGGAATCAGTCATATTTTCTTATCCCTATTAAATTTTTCAGCTCACCTGAGCACAATGTTCTCAAGGTGAGCTTTTGTGATCACCCAGTGTCCGTCGTCATGCGTTGTCAATTAATAAAGTAAACTTGATCCGTGTTGAACTCTGGTTACCATGGCAACAGAAAAAAAAATCACGAAAAATTTAAAAATGATCTCCTTCAAATGTACTGGCAAGATTTCAAAATGTTTTAGCACAGATGTTCCTTGGGTAATCCTCTACCAAAATGCCAAAATTATTCCTATCCATAAAAAGACATGGCCGCCAGGGGCAGGTCTAATTTACCTTATACCGGTATGTGTATGGTGAAATCTTTAAATGACATCTCCTCTGAAACCGCAAGACAGAATTTGATAAAACTTGGTAGGGATGATCCTTGAGTGAACCTTCACAAAAGTTGCTATAGTAAATTTGATCCATATAGAACTCTGGTTGCCATGGCAATGGAAAGAAAAAAATATGAAAACTTTAAAAATTATCTCCTTCAAAAATACTAGCCAGATTTCAAAATGTTTTAGTTCAGATGTTCCTTGTGTAACCCTGCACTAAGATTGCTAAAATTATTTCCATCTGTAAAAGAACATGACTGCCAGGGGCAGGGGCTAATATGCCTTAAATATACAATTATAGTGAAAACTTTAATCGACATCCCTTCTGAAACCAACAGAATTTGATTAAACTTGGCAGGGATGATCCTTGGGTGAACCTTCACAAAAGTTGCTAAAATAAATTTGATCCATGTAGAACTCTGGTTGCCATGGCAATGGAAAAAAACAAAAAACTTTCAATATCGTCTCCTTCAAACTACTTGCCAGGTTTCACAATGCTTAGTACAGATGTTCCTCGGGTAACCTATACAAAGGTGTGCAATCCAGGGCCTGTATGACCCTAATGTTTATACTGTTGGGTCAACAGTTGGGAAGGGTGAGTGATATCTTTAGGATTTTACACCCCTGAGTGATGGCTCTGAATGACTTTAGGAAATAACACCCTTATGCCTCAGCCCAGTTTCTTGGAGTTTTTGCTTGTAATTATATCTTAATGCAGAGCTTTTGAAGAACTGTATATGTAAGAGATGTAGCATATTTATGAATTTTAATCTGTTATCAATGACTTGTAGATAAATTTATTAAGCAATCAATAGCTATGTTGTGTATTTTTCCTTTATACTCTCAATATTCATGAGAATGATTATCAGCTTAATTAATGAGAAGCCTGATTTAAACAAGTAGTCCCATAGATTTCCTGTATTTGCACATGGTCTTACCTATGATCTCCTCCAGGTGTCGGGCTGTTTCTTTTCCCGACACTTTTGGGAAATGAACCATATTTTAATGAAGGGAGAGAAAAAATTCATATTTTTAGGCTCAGTTAATTTGGGTATTGCATATATATATATAATAAAATAAATGTATTTTGGCAATAAATATATGATTATCACATTTTGAGCCTTTTTCTGTATTTTTCTTTTTATTAATTTTAAAGGAAAATGGGGGCATGAGTTGCTTTCAAGGATATCTGTGTAGTAGTTTCCCAGTGACTATTCTAGGATGCAGGATTCTTGCATTTTCTTCAAAGGTTCCGCATGAATTTCAAATCACCTGCGTGAAAATCCCACTTGATATCCCACAATGAGAAGGAAAAAAACACATATCACCAAGGCTATCTGTCACAGCTACATTGGTAAATCCACCATACTAATTCATCATGGTATTTGCTTATACGTGCACCAGGTGGTATAGGTTACCAGAATATAAACAACAAACATATTTTTGGTGCATTAACATTATAAGCGCTATTATTCAGTAAATGTTTTTTCGTCAAAAATATTATGAATTAACCATTCTATGATCCTTTGTGCAGACAAAATGTCAAAGCGACAAATGAAAGTATTCAGAAAATACGGCTTTTGTCAGTCCTGACAGCAAAAACATTCCATCATCTAATCAGTTACAAGTGCTGAAGCAGTGTGGATATTGAACAAAAACAAGCAGAGACCAACATAGACAGTAACACTCCCTGTCTGTCGAAAATAGAAAAGATACGACTGCATATTTGATATGTACATCTAGGTCATATATTAAAAGGGTTTTGAACATAAAATGTGTTTCAGTGTAATCCCCACCTGACTTTAAAAAATTCCCTTCTGTTTTTGGATGTTTGGGGGGGAAATCCCCATAAACTTTGAATCCTAGAATAGACACTGGATTCCTGTTTTAGGGAAACTCAATTGTTTGATTATACATTATTGTAGTCGGCAGGATATGTAAGCCTTTCTTCCCCGCCAGACCCACTACAGTGCCTTTTTGTGAGTATAGACATGACCCCTCTCTACACGAAGGCAACAGTTCTGCGAATGCTTGTTTAGACTGTTTTCATGACTGTTCATTGCTTCTGTTCATGATTCATTGTTTATGACCAGTACACTATCTACATGTGTTACATGTTATTCTGTATTCTAGAATGGGCTTGGCCTACTGTGATTCTGTCTTGATTTAGCAGCTTACTTGTGCTTGCACGATTCATTTAGCTTTATGCATGCTTATTATATTTAAATACTCAATATTTGTATACCATACCAGCACGTGATATGGAAATGTATAAATAGGTCCTCTGCCTCAAATTGGTGATGTCCAATATTTTGGACATTACAATATCACTGTATTTTTATTAAAGGTTGATACCTATATATAGGTCAAATAAAAATGAAACAATTTCCCCCAGAAGTTAATTTTCAGTCTCTCAAGTAAAAATTTTTACTCTGTATCTTTGTGTTTAAAATAATAGTTTATGGACAACTTATGCAGAAGAAATACAGCAGTATTAAATGAAATAATTGATTGAATGCTTCCGCAGGTATGGACTCATATGCAAAAGTAATATCCCAGTACAATTTTTTTTTAGCAGTCCTGGAATTACTCTGTTTGTAGGTTACAAATATATTAGTAAATATCACAATATCATCAAAAATACATGTATAGCAGCATAAAGCAATATCAATATTGCCTGCAATATCTATCTCTAGCTTCAACATACCAAGATATATGAAATGGTAATGGTATAGTAACATTGCATGGTGCTGGCCATAAGTGTTACTTAACCCTTTACACCATATAGACTGATTTGGAATCAATGTCTGCTGATCAGGGTCTCCTTTGTTTGCTCATATAAAATTTAAGCTCAGATCGTACACTGTCTGCAACTCAAAGAAAATTCATTGTTTCATATACCGATTGAAGTTTATTAAAATAATCCTCATGAGTCATGAATTTGAATATGAAGCATAGATTCGATAGAACACATCATGGGGTCATGGGGTTGATCCTCAGCTGTGATGTATTAAGAAATATCCTATTACGTGTAGTACTGCTATTGTACCCTTGCTTGGTACTCAGTGGATGACTGGATGTGGTATCATGCTTTATGGCTTGATATTGCAGTGTTGCTGCACTATAGTTTCTCAAATAAGATTTCTTCAAGTGACTGAGCTACTAATTTAGTATAAAAGCAAATACAACCAAAAAGGCAGACCTACCAAACATTACACATGTATGGTTTCTTTGCTCTGTGTTTTTGAGATTTTTATATCATAAATTTAGTTGTCTGTTAAGTAGATTCTCTCTGATTTTTTTTTTTTTAAATCTTTATATATTTATGAACATTAAAATCATTATTTGCAACAAGATTGAAATCAGATTTCCTTTTTGTGTTACCTTCTGTAAGCAGAGATGACACATAGGGGTCACTTTTCTGTTGTCCATCCATCCATCCGTCACACTTTTTCTGTCACGCTTCAGCAGGTGACATACGTGTTCCAGAGAACACTCTTGTTTGAAAAAAAAAGGGGGTGGGGGGGCTGTAGTGTTCACTGTTGCTTTATGATTGTAGTAATACATATATATTGTGTATAAAAAAAAGTTTCATAAAACATATTTTGCAACTGCCCCCATTGCATATCATTTATATTGGCACGCATTACATGCATTAACTTTATCTATTAAATGTACTAGTATGCACATTACTTCAGTGCTATGGGCATTCATATTTAAAGTGCACAGAATTTCTCAGTAGTCATTAATTATTAATTATGTGATATTGTTGAAGGAAGAAAGAATGTTCATGGTGAGTAGAATCAATATATTGTGAAGCTGCACATTTCACCTCAGTACACCAGTCTTTACCATGTTTTACAACAGGAACTTGATTATCTAACCTTTCTTTAACCCTTTCCCTTATATAGACTCATTTTGACTCACTCAGTAGGTACCACATAAAGCCTGATCTACAGAAAACCACAGTTAAACCTTACCAAATTTAATTACAAAATCCTCATTTCCAGACCACTGAGGAGCAGCGAACAGCATAAAACCTGATCAGCCTGTGAGTTACTCACAGGCTGATCTGGTTTTATGCTGTTCGCATAGGTCTTTTCATGGTTTCCTCTATGAGGGAAAGGGTTAATACCAGTAAGAGGTTCGTTAGCATGTAAAGGAAGTGTTAGTTCATTGATAGGATAATTTTACTGGGTATGTTCCTTGCCATTTGTTTATGTCAGAATAGTATAATGTATCAGTGTCATGTAGATAATGTCTCAAATGACCAAGAAACTGTCAGTGAAATGCTACACCCAGGCAAACAAACAATTAAAATGTGTTGTAAACTGAAGAGGTTGTGATAGTAAATTATTAAAACAAAATAATGATGTTCTTAAACTCCAGAAAATGTTAAGTCTGGATTATCCAAGATTTCAGTGCAAGTGTAAGAAACCTAATGACTGTGATAACAGGGTTAGACATTTAGTGCAATGTACACATTATCATTATAAGTTTTGTCACACTGTTTACATGTATGGTCAGGAATGTTTGTTACAACTAACATGCATGTTTCACAAAAACTAATATTGGAAGAAGATACTAGATAATTATGGTGTAAATATATATATATATATATATATATATATATATATATATATATATATATATATATTATTGGTGACTTTCATATCTTATTTCTGGACAGTCCCAGATGGCCGAGTTGTTAGCATCTGCCTCTTTAATCCCTGGCCGCAACATACCAAAGTCATAAAAATGGTACAGGTTCCTTGCTTGGTGCTCAGCATATAAAGGTAGTTCGAGGACTGGTTGGCCTGGTGTCAGGACATGTCTACAGAGTGATACTGCAGTGTGGCAGCACTTTATCTTTCTCATGTAGACTTAGTCTTCAGTTGACAATACTGTTAGTGGGATGTAAAGTTCAATAAACAAACATTTCAGAATAGCATACTTGTGTTACCTGTAACTCACTGATGTTTCACCAGTACGACCTATGTTTTAAAATAAGTTTGTCTGACATTTGTTAGTATTTGGTCTTCAGATACTTCAGTTTTCTCCAGTCATATAAAAATCACCAAAAAGTATTGCTTTCTTTCAAACTTTTGTTAAATTATTAAAGTTGAAACTTTATAGATAGAATTTAAAGTGCTGTAACTCTTCGCTACATAGAGCTGTATCTGTCACCTTACTTGGGTACTTGTTAGAGTTTTCTTCTGAATTTACTTGTGGTAGATAAGTCTTTCTGGTACTGGCTATACGAAGCAGTTTACATGTTGTGACATCACAACTTTCTGAACCAACCAAAGGAACTGGGAGCAAATAACTATAATTCACATTCTATGAAACCCCTTGTTTAGACTTAAAATGGCTATTTACTGTAGAATTAGAGATGAGTTCGCTTGAGACAGTATATTGTGTAGTAATATTTTTTGTCATTCATAGATTTTTTTTTAATTATTTTTCAGATTCTTAGATATTTTAGATTGTTTATTGTTTAAAGATTTGTTGTCTTTTGTAGGGCCTTTAATCAGTAATGAAAATAAATACATAAGTCAAAAGATAAAAAAAAAGTGTTCAGGCATTGAGTTATCTTGTAACGGGCTCTCCAGTAGTGCATAACAAAAAATTAGAGGAATGAAAATCACAGAAAACTAGGATAGGGAAAAAAAAAGGAGAAAAATTATAAATAAAAAGGATTTTTTTCTGAAGGAAATATGATATCTTTGTTGTTTATTTACTTTATTACCATACCTCAAGATGTTAAGAGTGTTCAATTGACACACATCATTTGCTTTCATGGTCACTTTGAAGCACAGGTTATTTTTTTCCAGTGAAGGAAGTTAACTTAATTTCAGACCACTCTTTCTGTAAAGGAACCTGTTAACATCTGCTAAATTCTAGACTTTATCCGTATACTTGAAACATTTTTAGAAAACATAGAATGCTGGAAAGCCTGAAGTTACCGTCTGTCAGAAAAAAAATCCTAAATGCTTGAATACTGGTATTGTTACTTTCCACATTAGTATTAATTGGTTGCTTTTCATCTCATATAAGTTCAGTCTGCTATGTTTCATTAACAAATAACTTTTCATTTTTCCTCCCGATGTTCATTTTGTTTGCATGCTTTGA
>CM037782.1:9212856-9262856 GCA_021229015.1 Solen grandis
AAGGTATATATTATAGGATGTTGTAGTATATTTATAGGATATATGTGGTATATATTGAGGTATATGTATGATATATGTGGGTATATATTGTAGGTATATGTTGTAATATGTAGATATATATATTTAGGTTATGTTTTAGGATATATTGTGTAGGTGTATGTTGTAGGTATATATTGAATAAGTTATATTTCCAAAGGTATATATTGTAGGTATATGTTGTGTGCACCGGTATATGTTGTAGGTATATGTTATAGGTTTGTATTTTGTAAATTCTGTAAAAGTAATATGAAATTTTAGACTAAAAAGTGTATAACTGAATAATTTATTCATTAATGTAAAAACTACTTTTAAGCAAAAATAAATTTTATGTATATGACAATTATGTAGAACTTTGTAGCTTAATTTGCCAAAAACAAAATTGGGTGGTTAGGAACAAATATTTTTAAAGTTACAGTTTTTTTTTATTCGTTTCACCTTATCTCCTCTTCTTAATTTTCTTTGGATGTTTCAGTAATACTAAAAGGTCTAAACCTATGTTATCCCAACTTTTTCTTGTATTTAGTCTGGTGTTTACTTTTTAGCTTATGCTGCTTTCATTACATGTTTTCTTCAATACATATCTATTTACCTACACCCCACTAAAGATAACTGAAAAAGAAAAAAAGAAAAAAAAGATGAGGATGCCCTTGTCACTTGTCATAAAACATCACCACTGGCAGAAGTAAGCAAACTATTAATTCAAAAGGAAAGAATTTGGTCATTTACACGGCTCTTTTTATCACCGCAACATTTGAAACAAATGAAATAAAGAAAGAAAGATGGAAAAAACAAGGTCTAGATATTTTCACCTCTGGATGTGCTTTTTTATATTTTCGTCGTGCGTATGAGCAACCTTATCTGCACGACCGTCGTGCCGATAGACACTGCCATAATTTAAACAGGCTAGTTTAATGATTAAAATGTAAAATTTACAGAAAAAAGTGTGAATTTTACAGATTAATGTGTGAATTTTACAGAAAAAAAAGTGTAAATTTTACAGAAAAAAAGTGTGAATTTTACAGTTTAATCTGTAAAATTTTACAGTTTAAACTGTAAAATTTACAGAAAAAAGTGTAAATTTTACAGATTTATGTGTAAATTTTACAGAAAAAAAGTGTGACTTTTACAGTTTAATCTGTAAAATTTACAGATTAATGTGTAAATTTTACAGAAAAAAGTGTGAATTTTACAGATTAAAGTGTAAAATTTTCAGAAAAAAGTGTGAATTTTACAGTTTTAACTATGAATTTTACAGATTAATCTGTAAATTTTACAGATTAAAGTGTCAAAATTAAAAAAATAATAAGTGTCAATGTGGCACTAATACGCTTCCGTGTAATACTCACATCATATGTGACATTTAAGAAATTTATCTATTAGAACATACCACCTATTTTAAAGAAATTTGAATTTGTGGGAAAAATAACTTTTAAAAACAATGCACCCACCCACTTTTGACAGTACAGCGCTACCTTAAACTGCCTCTTGTACTTACACGTGTACATGCAGTTTTAGTATGTTCGGTTATGTCGGAAAGAAGTGTATGCGCTTTGCAAAGTAGTGAAAAAATTTTTTCAAGCATCCCTAAGTACGTAAAAGAAAATCATCCAATGCAGTTAAATATAATAAAAAAAATAGCAATAAACTAGGTGTAAAACATTTTTAAAAATAATTTTGACCAACGAAATTATGAGACAGGATACTGTACCAGTCGAGATTTTGCAAAACATGATTTATTGCAAAGACTGCGGTTCGATGTTTTCGGTCATTAGTAACTTACAAAAACATGTCAGAGCATGGTGTCTAGCGGTGTTGAAAAGAAAAGCTGAAAATCATGAAGATGACCCTGCGAGTAAAGTAACTGCGATGATGGTTCTGATAATGGAAGTTCTATTGATGAACAAGACTTCATGGAAGACATAAATGAATATTTCGAGCCATTAGCCATAAAAGCTGGTAAGAAAACGGAAACAATTTGGGATGAAAAATATTATGAATATAGAAATAAAGGATACTCAGAACAGAAAGCCCGTTTAAAAGCCTACGAGTTTGTCTTTGAAGAAGATAAAAAAGAATTCATGCGCTTGTATACAGATTTTTTTTTGAGAACAGCGGCACAACTAGAAGAAGGTGTAGTTCATCAGAAAATTCTCCGAGAAATTTCGGATTCAGACAATTAAAAGAAAGTAATCAAATGAGTATTGAAAGAGTACAATCATTGATTCGATGATGTCATTGGTCACGGATAGATTCAGAATCTAGTAGTGATGACGATAAGTTTATAAGGGAGGGAAACTAACAGACATAAATAAAAACTAATAATGAACGTAGGCAGATGGTCACAACATTTTCGCCTCATGGCGGAAGGTAAACTACGTCCTTATCATAAAGGACACTACGTTGTAGAATAAATACAGACTTGTGGCGCGTCTAAAGAACCGACCATTCAATTTGTTACTCCTGTGGCATAAGCAGTCGAATTGGCTAAATCAGAACTCAAGAAACAAGACTCTCCTCCAAAGGAAAGAAAGACTACTTCCATGAAAGTCAGAATATGAGTTCTCCTGCGAAATCAAACAAAAGGTTTAGACCACCAGGAATTCCGGCCAATTCAACCTTCTATTCTGTGTATGAGACTATGGACAGTATAATTGTAGAACAGAGACTGTATATTAAAAGAAACACAATGCGTGTTTGACGAATTGTATCTCTGTAAAATAAAATAACATAATAAATCGTCTTTGTTTTCAGTAGCAATAGGATCTGCAAAGAATCCATTAGAAGCGAAACCATTCATATAAAAAGACACACCGTTGAGGTATCGATAGCTCACTCTAATACCGGTATCGTGAAGATCAGTTTTTTTATTAATCTATACAAAATGCCTTAACATGAAAATTTATATCACAACAGGTGTACAATAGTAGTGGAAATTAGATAGATTTACAGAGAAAGAGCGAGAGAGAGAGAGAGAAATTACAGAGGAGAAAATTACACAGAGAAATTTACAGAGAGAGAGAGGTGGGGGAATTTACAGAGAGAGAGAGAGAGAGAGAGAGAAATTACTGAGATAGATGGAGAGAGAGAGAGAGAGAATAACATGAAAATGTATTTGTGTATACACATGTATAAATGTGCGTGCACAATGTGTATGTACTTCATAAAATTTTATTCAAGTGTAAGTATAATCATATACATACTCCCCAGGAATTAAGAGAGATAATTAAACAAATTTACTCATGGATCAGTCTTCTCCAAGGGAGGTCAATAAGTGTGTTCTCCGGAGTATACCAAATTTAAAGCAAAACGTATTTATGCATAATGGGTAAGATTTTTTCTTTCTGTTGGTATATAGGTCAATGTGTATGTGATAATGAAATGTACTGGTACCTGCTTTAAATGATATCGATATTCGCAAAGAAGTCATTATGTTTAAATGACGTGTACAGACATGTTTAAAAATATGTTCCATTTCCTACACGTCTGAATTAAAAAAATTTTTTTTTTTAATTTAAAAAACATGTTCAAAAATTATGTTTTCACAAAACTGTTTAATATATTTTAATTAAATTTATTCCTTGTATGTATGGTCCATGACCCTGATCAATATTCTTTTTATTTATTGAATCATTATCATATGTTGTTCTTTTTATATCATTATTTTTTTTAATACTATCTTGTTTTTAATTTTTGTATAGTCCCCATCTAGGACTGAGGACCTGACCCTCAATGTTCGAGATTAATCCCTTTGACTGAATATACAAGTCAGCTCTGTATATTACTGGGACTTTCAATACAATCAATATCTCAATATGATCGCCACACAACCTCATGTTCATTATTTCCGCCATGCATTCACTATACAAACATTAGAGTCGAAAATAAAAAGACCACCCACGCATACGTCATAACTATATGAAAATGAGTTCAATAGTTACCTACATGACCGCACTTTTACTATAAATAGAAATGCCATCCATCAACAAAATGGTTGCTAAGCATAAGTCATACTCTACATGTAAATGCGTTCCTGTAAATAGTTACACACATGACCTCATGTTTACTATAAATGGACATGATATCAACAAAATGGCGCCCGTTTGTTTGAATGCAAAGGGGCACCTATACTACTTACGATATTGTATAGCAACATGGTTATGCCGCTCACGACATAAATATATAGCCTTCATGTTTCAAAATATATTATCTAAATCTGTGGTAGTCGCACCATATTGGGCATTCGGGACAATTGAAAAGATAACAAAAAATGTATCTTTTCAGAAATAAGAAACAAGAACATACATGTTAAATGATTGTTTTAACCCAAAATACTTGAAATGTGACATAAATTGCCATTCTTCTGCTTAAGAAGCCTTATTCAAAATATAGCCTAAACCTATATAACTGAGATACATTTCATAGTTGACACAAATTTATAAGTAGTAAAAAAAGTACTTTTTGGTTGATATTGCCAAATTTAAAAAAGTACCATAATTGTTGTTAAACCTAAAATGATTTATCCAAAAATTCTTATAAAATTCATTAACATATTTTTTCTTTCTAAATTTGAACTATTTGATACAGATATGATGGTTTAAGATAAAAATGACCCTATTAGAATTTCGAACCCACGACCCCCAGTTTCAAAACAGTTGATGGTATTGGATGCTCTTCAACTTGAGATAAGGCATTCGGGTGCGACCACCTTAAAAAAGCTATCACCTTTCGTGAGATCATTAGAAATTTCCTCACATTTTAACTGTCGTAACGACATGATTTAGGTCAACAAACTAAAAAGGTTATGTCATCATAACAACATCATAGGCTAGTACCAAGATCCTAATGTCATAATTATACAAAGCTACATAATTATGTTGGCGAGACATCGTATTTTTTCCTCGATGCTATGATATAAGACGAAATGTGGCGACGAAATTGGTCGACTTGTCCATCACTTTTCACGTCAACTCGGGGGTCAATTAACGCTTCCATAATTCGGGAACATAATTAATACTTTGACATGATGGTATTTTAACCTGACAGAAACTGAAAATTTTTCTAAAGACAACATTCGAACAACATAACTTTTAACTGGACTACATAAGACATTCGCGGCTTTTCCATACAAAACGAACGATAACTCTGCAATGATGCGTAAGCGGGAAAAATATCAATGAATATACTATAAATGAAATTGTCTGACGTAAGCCTGTGGTGCGCTAAACATAGAGTGCAGCAGCTTAAGTACCCCTAGTAAGTTTTATGCCTTTGGTTCTATGGCAAATACAATTATGTTGTTCATTGAAATAGTATTGACCATCACATCAAAATGATAAATTAACTACAAGATTCATTTGATGTGGAAAATCAATTAAACAGTCACTTGACCTTCTTGTTGAACGCAACATTAGGACTCCCAGTCCTTTGATTTGTGGTTGAGATAGACCACTTTGGCGGACGGCTCATTCTCACGCGGCTCAAATCACCCTTTTGGCATGTTCTATCATAACATCGTGGTTGTCGACATTAATTTAATGTTGAGACCGCCGTCGGATCATAATAATGTTTCTCTTACAAACATAATATAGCAAATCAGCCATTGACATTCACAGCAAAACTTTTACATACATTCCGCCCATGTTTTAAGAATATGAACTCTCCTAATTAGAATAATTGTGCAAAATAAAACCCCAAGACCTCCCGCTCCCGAGCAGAAAGCACTAGGGGTGTCATAACAGTAACTGGATGTTTGATATTGAACTATATATCATTATATATGTTATAAATAACCAGAGTGTTGTCACAGTAAAATCCCTACACTAATCATGATCAATATTCGAATCCTACATAAGTTGTCATTTTGATACACTTATTTAACCCTTCTGTGCCACTTCTTTCAAAAGTGTGAGTATGTGTGTGTATGTGTTAATGGGTGAGGGCTATCCAGTGAGCCCATAACTTATAATTCTAAGCAAACAAACTGCAAATACCGTCCCCGGTGGCCGAGTGGTTAGAACGTCCGCCTCTGGAGCGGACGGTCGTAAGTTCGATCCCTGGCCGCGACATAAGTCGTAAATAATTGTACTGTTATAGTTCCCTTGCTTGGCGCTCAGCATATAAGGGTAGTTGCAGGATTGGTTGGCCCGGTGTCAGGATAATGTGACTGGGTGTGGTATCATGCCACATGTCTACGGCGTGATACTGCAGTGTGGCAGCACTATATATGTCTCAAGTAGACATCGTCTCCAAATGACTGAAATACTGTCGGTGGGACGTTAAAGCCAACAAACAAACTGCAAATACACTTTAACTGGTATGTATGTTCGGTTAATGTATGAGACATTGATCACGGTATTTCTACCCGAGGTGAGTGTATATGGTTGCGCATCCTATGTCCCCAGCCCCATATAAATGGCAAGATAATCACACATTATCCGAACACTGGGATAACCAGTCCTGAAAGTACCCTATGTGCTGACCACCAAACAATGGAACATATACCAGTATCATTAACGAATTTGGCATGTAGCGCCCGGGAGGCGAATCCACGCTGACCATGTGGTTACGGAGAGTATGCTCTAACAATTCCGTTCGGTGGTATCTTACGAGATAGTGAACAAGATAAACAAGAACAAGAGAACACTATTGGTGACATAATTTATATAACGATCTAATTATGTATAACACAATTAATCAAAATGGGACATAGTATTGTATTGTTTACCTCGATGGAAATAATCATTGTATTTCTGGACCTTTCAGTCAAGCATGTTCAATATAAGGGTCAAACCAACCACAAGGGAGCGGGTGACTTTGACCACACCACCGGAAGATATGAATTCTTCCCGACGCTCAAACCGGTCTCCAAATAAAGACAGGCAAACTTTAACTCTTCTTTTATCAAGCGAATGTGATTCCCCAGGAACGCGGAGAAACTCGCCGTCCTCCAGGAACAATTTGTGAGCAGTCAAGAAAATTCTTTGATCGTAGTCAATATACTCGTCAGGGTTGAACATTACTTGGTCGCAAATATAGGATCTAGTGATCACAAGTTTTCCATCTGACTCCATTGTACTCTGGTACGGGTAAATGTTTGTAACCAAGTGAATCGTTAGGTTTGATACAGGATGAAATTTAGAAGAAACATTTACCCAGGCCGGATTATGAACTTCTTGACGTCCCAAGGACCTCCCATACCTGTAATATATATATTTGTTGAAATCTGCGGTTAGCATGTACGTTGATCCATTTATACTCATTTTCCATTTCTCGGACAATGATTGTTGAATTTTTTCCAAGACTATATTTGCGGCTTTCTTCGTATTGAAGGAATATAGACCGATCACAACATACGAGACGCGGTCCGTGTCCGGGACAGCACTGTAGTAGACATGCGCTTTCCAGTTTTGTAGTTTATGCCGATGTAACCACGGTGTGCTCTCTGAACGTTCCGAAAGTGACATGGCTTTAAACATGGAAATTGGGATTGCCTTTCTCTCTTCATCTAGTCTAAGATAAATTGAAAACGATTTGGCGCCCCACGTCCTGCTGAAGAATATACATTTTCCATCTTTATGAACACGCCCTTCCGGACAGTGAACCCACCGGCATATTTTCTGCAAAAAAGGAACAGTTTTGTCACAATTAGCATCATTATATACTTTAACATAACGTATAATATTTGTTTTTAGCTCACCTGAGCACAACGTGCTCAAGGTGAGCTTTTGTGATCACCCTTCGTCCGTCGTCGTGTGTCGTGCGTCGTCAACAATTTGCTTTAAATAATTTAAAATTTAAATTCATCTCCTTCAAAACTACTGGCCAGATTTCAAAATAATTTGGCACAGATGTTCCTTGGGTCAACCTCTACCAATGTTGCTAAAATTATTCCGATCCGTAAAAAAACATGGCCGCCAGGGGCGGGGCTTATTTGCCTTATATGTATATAGAGAAACCTTTAAACAACATCTCCTCTGAAACCACTGGACATAATTTGATTAAACTTGGCAGGGATGATCCTTGGGTCAACCTTCACAAAAGTTGCTAAAATAAACTTGATCCATGTAGAACTCTGGTTGCCATGGCAACAAAAAGAAAAAACATGAAAACTTTAAAAATCATCTTCTTCAAAACTACTGGCCAGATTTTAAAATAAATTGGTACAGATGTTCCTTGGGTCAACCTCTACCAAAGTTGCTAAAAAATTTCCGATCCGTAAAAAACATGGCCGCCAGGGGCGGGGCTTATTTGCCTTATATGTATATAGGGAAAACTTTAATCAACATTTCATCTGAAACCACTGGACATAATTTGATTAAACATGGCAGGAATGACCCTTGGGTCAACCTTCACAAAAGTTCCTAAAATAAACTTGATCAATATAGAACTCTGGTTGCCATGGCAACAAAAAGAAAAAAATATGAAAACTTTAAAAATCATCTTCTTCAAAACTGCTGGCCAGATTTTAAAATAAATTGGTACAAATGTTCCTTGGGTCAACCTATTTATCTCAGGTGAGCGATTTAGGGCCATCATGGGCCTCTTGTATAAAACAGTGTTATAAACTATCACTTCAGAATACTCATATATTTATCACAGAACTGTTATTTTTCTTGAACTTCATGTGTAATCTAGGAATCAAATTCTTTATGGCATAAATTTTGATGATAAAGATAAAATACTCACTTAAAATATATATGTTTTTTTTAAAGTAAAAACTTTTATATAATATTCCATGAAATGCTATATACATGTGATAACATGTTAGATACTCACCGATACTCACATACTGTTTGTAACGTTACATATATTGTATATATTCATACGATGAGTTTTGTAACTTTTAACACAACATTTATTGTTTTAAAATTTAATAGAAAAAATGGTAAAATAAAATTCGAGAGTCCTTTTAAGTTCCTAAAATAACAAATTGAAATTGAGTTTCATTTGATTTATTCTTATGACTGTTTTATTAGGGTAGATTATATATTAGAACATTCGAAAGGGGTTATTGTCTTAGACCTTTTTGTCACCCCGATACTATATTAGCCATAGAGTGACATCCAGCAGACGGAGAGGCATTCGAGTAGAAACAATTTAGAGCAAGCCAGGTAGGAGGATTCTGCTCATGATAAATCAGAGTGGCCAGACAAGGAATTAAAGAGCTTATTTGTAAGGCATTGTAATAAACACTGGCATCAGAACTGCAGGATTGCCTTTTTCATTGAAATTTTGATTACGATTGGAATCTGACATAACTTTCTTACGGAGATCGTAACTTAGTACAAATGTATGCTACCATTATATTCAATGCACAGTTCGATCAGTCTGATATTCAATTAACACATGGAATAATGAATCATTGCCAAGAAGGGATAACGGAAAGTGTCAGCCACTTGTACATCTTTATAAGTCTGCTGCACTATCAAGTTTTTTTTTCGCGATTTCGACCATCTACACATGCAATCTGTCGATGTCAATTTCACGCCGTTCAATCAGATCGCTTTATCAAAACAGCCCCCAAATGACGTGTTATCGGCTATCTGCTGAATGCAACATGTTCGAAATGTTACGAGTACGATGATAAGGGAATCACAATTCCGAGTATGGTTGACCAACATGTTTTCGGGGTATATAGCAAGTTTTCGGGATATTCTACCTTTACACCGTTTTTGCGTGAGAACGCGATATAACGAACTGTTTTTGATGTACCATGTGATCAAAGCAAATGTCACCATGCTCTAATATTCTAATTAAGACATCATGTGACTTCTTGTGTTCATGCTAAGTAATGATTAAGATGCCGGTCCAATTTATTTAGACCTTGAACTCCTATTTGAATAGCTATTTGGGTGGTCAAACTTATCTGAATTATTTAAATTTACACATTTTCAAAAATCCCACTAATACCTTAAAATAGGTTTTAACAAAAACTACAGAATAGTTTTTACGCAGACAGCAAAAAAAAAAAAAACGTCGCCATTTCCCCAAATATACGGTGGCATAGAGGTGACACGCACTTCTCTTTTCTATGTCGAGGGAACGAGATAAAAAGTCGAGGGAACGAGATAATAAGTCGAGGGAACGAGATAATAAGTCGAGGGAACGACTTATTATCTCGAGGGAACAACGAGTTAATTATTTCGAGGGAACGACTTATTATCTCGAGTGAACGAGATAATAAGCCGAGGGAACGAGATAATAACTTGAGGGAACGAGTTAATTATCTCGAGGGAACGACTTATTATCTCGAGGGAACGACTTATTATTCGTCGAGGAACGAGTATAATTAATAATCGTCGAGGGAACGACGTTATTATATCTCGACGGCGAAGAGACATTATTATTAAAAATAATCGCATGATGACTTAATTTTAATAAAAATATGGCGTATTTTAGAGGTTTGAAAAAAAGCTTATGCGAGAAGGTTTCGTGTGTAAAGCAAATGTCTACTGATTAATATGTGTAAAAATGTTTCAATTACCCTCATTTTGCATCAATGAAAACTGTCATTTAGTTTTAAATGAAAAAAAAAAAAAAAAAAGATCGGCGAATGGGGTGGATGTAAGGTCAGCAGTTTTCCCGAATAAAGTTTGGTTTTTTTTTCCGACCGTTGATGCCAATCAGGAAAAAAAATCAGAATAGCATCTCAGACGAAATAAAGACCCTATATAAATGTCTAATCATGATAACATTAATTCCCTGAAATGGAATTTTGATGCAAATTAAACTGATAACGAACGCTATGTGGCTTGCGGAAGGTCGGTGGTTCTTCCCGGGTACCTCTGTGTACTCGGGGTCTTCCTCCACCTCTAATTAGCTGGACATCCCTATATGATTGAAATACTATCGCAGCGACGGTAAACCCAAATACAATAACAACAACAGCAACAACGAACGCTATGTTCATAATGAGAATATCCCGAAAACGTGTTAGTATTTTTAGCTCACCTGAGCACAAAGTGCTCAAGGTGAGCTTTTGTGATCGCCCTTCGTCCGGCGTCCGTCGTCGTCCGTCGTGCGTCGTGCGTCGTCCGTCGTCAACAATTTGCTTTAAACGACATCTCCTCTGAAACCGCTGGACAGAATTTAATGAAACTTGGCAGGAATGTTCCTTGGGTCAGTCTCTACAAAAGTTGCTAAAATAAAGTTGATCCATGAAGAACTCTTGTTGCCATGGCAACAAAAAGAAAAATAATTTGAAAACTTTAAAAATCATCTCCTTCAAAACTACTGGCCAGATTTCAAAATAATTTGGTACAGATGTTCCTTGGGTCAACCTCTACCAAAGTTGCTAAAATTATTCCGATCCGTAAAAAAACATGGCCGCCAGGGGCGGGGCTTATTTGCCTTATATGTATATAGAGAAACCTTTAAACAACATCTCCTCTGAAACCATTGGACAGAATTTGATTAAACTTGGCAGGGATGATCCTTGGGTCAACCTTCACAAAAGTTGCAAAAATAAACTTGATCCATGTAGAACTCTGGTTGCCATGGCAACAAAAAGGAAAAAAAATGAAAACTTTAAAAATCATCTTCTTCAAAACTACTGGCCAGATTTTAAAATAAATTGGTACAGATGTTCCTTGGGTCAACCTCTACCAAAGTTGCTAAAATTATTCCGATCCGATATGTATAAGAAAACTTTAAACAACATCTCCTCTGAAACCACTGGACAGAATTTGATTAAACTTGGCAGGGATGATCCTTGGGTCAACTTTCACAAAAGTTGCTAAAATAAACTTGATCCATGTAGAACTCTGGTTGCCATGGCAACAAAAAGAAAAAAAATGAAAACTTTAAAAATTATCTTCTTCAAAACTACTGGCCAGATTTTAAAATAAATTGGTACAGATGTTCCTTGGGTCAATCTCTACCAAAACATGGCCGCCAGGGGCGGGGCTTATTTGCCTTATATGTAAATAGGAAAAACTTTAATCAACATTTCCTCTGAAACCACTGGACAGAATTTGATTAAATTTGGCAGGAATGATCCTTGGGTCAACCTTCATTAAAGTTCCTAAAATAAACTCGATCTATCTAGAACTCTGGTTGCCATGGCAACAAAAAGAAAAAAAATATGAACACTTTAAAAATCATCTTCTTCAAAACTACTGGCCAGATTTTAAAATAGATTGGTACAACCTATTTATCTCAGGTGAGCGATTTAGGGCCATCATGGGCCTCTTGTTTATGTTGTCATGCTGATCTACATTGGAATGAACGCTGCTTTGTTTAGATCGAGATGATTTTAAGATGTGTACAGGGAATGACAAAATTGATTGTTGCACCACTTAATTCCATTTAAATGAAAATTTTAATAATATTTGATATGCAAATATGGTGCGATCTCATTAGTGTTTCGAAAACTTGTTAGTCCATCATAAAATGATAAAAGTTGCTATGTAAAAAAGGGTATTAATTTGACGGTATCTCTATGTATAAATGCCGATGAAATTTGATTTGATTATCATTTTACAGCAGTAGAATGTTTGAGGTTGATAAGTCTAGTCAACAAAAACAACAAAAGACCTACCACGCCGTACGATTGACTTTGACTTTTCCAATAATTTTACTGCTTTCCCGCTTACTGTAGAAAACAAAAGGCATTGTGTATGCCAATCAGAACGTAGCTCCGCCCCTTGGCTTCACCTGGTTATTGATTTTTTCTCAGTCCTCAGTTAACTGTCGGCCGAGACGGACTTTAAAAAATCATTATCCCTATAAAGGGTGTCAGCGGTGCGTTTTGAAAGGTTTTGAAATGACATTCGAGGATGTTATATAATTCCTACATGAAGAAGTACCGCAATTAAAATGGCTAGATGTCGTTAAAAGTCACACGTTCGTAGACCATGATGACAACGACAAATATCACGCCCCGTTTGACCACAGGACACCGATATTCAGTTAAAAATCTATAAATTTATATATAGAGGGGTCGATTTTTTTTTTTTGACTGAATATCAGGTTCCTGTGGTTTGACAGTAACTACGCCACACTGCTTTTGCTGTGTTTTATTTATTCAAGAGACAAAATTATTCTTGCTAATACACCCCGAGTTTAAGTGCCACCTATTTCGTTTGAAACTACATAGTTGTCTATTTAAACTCATTCATTATTTCCTCGCAAGATTACACGTGACATATATACATGTATATACCAGCAGTCAATATTCATCATTCCGCGAGTTATAAAACTGCAATGTGTCAACACCGGTCTGAATGAAGCTAGTGACGTCAC
Source organism: Solen grandis (assembly GCA_021229015.1). NCBI lineage: Eukaryota > Metazoa > Mollusca > Bivalvia > Adapedonta > Solenidae > Solen > Solen grandis. Next base: position 9,226,138 of record CM037782.1, read on the forward strand.
AGTCTCTATTTATAGATTGATAAAACTGCACTTGATTCCTCTCGCTAAGGAGGCGTGGTTTATATTCGTCAATCGAAGCGACATTCTATTTGACAGGCGCTAAGGTCGAATGGAAATATCGGTTTTTTGTTGAAGTGTAAAGTGGAGAAAAGTCAAAGTTAATCGCACGGCGTAGTAGCACCCCTCTTCCCCCGCCCCCAAACACACACACACACACCATTTAAATTTATGTTCGCTAAATATATGATACATGTGTTCTGGTCTTGGAATTTCATCTGGTCTGTGTCATCTTCCTGTTTCGATATTGAATCTCTATGAGTTAAATGCTCTTTTACATTTATGTTTATCTGTTTGATTGAGATATTAATGAAATTTAAAATCTACATAGGGGATATAACTCTAGATCAATTATCAAATTCAGATTAAGAGTTCTAAATAAAAAGATCGTTTGTCCTTTCTTGAAAATACAATCAAACCTGCCTTAAGCTATCAGTCAAGGGAACAAGAGAAAGTGACCGCTTAGCAGAGGTGGTCGCTAAATAAAGGATAACACATAACAAAATGATACAGTACGGTCATATTGAAACTGAACGCTAAATGCAGGTTGACCGCTTATAGTAATGCTAACTTATAATACTAACAGAGTAGTATATACAATCGGTAAAATGGGTAGAAAGTGCACCTGTTTTATTGCTTATCTTCTCTGTAACCCGCCGATTACCCTCTCGAGCCCATTCGTGGCCCAGACCACCCTGGGCGGGACACTTCCTCGCCCGGGGCTTGCTGGAGGATGAAACGGGGCATTCTCGGGAGCCCCGCCCCCCCCCCCCCCCACCCCGGCAGCTGGGGCGGCCCTCCGGTGGCCGAGGACCTTTTGCGGTGGCTACTCGGATTTCGGCTACCCGTCGTTCATTTCGGATTGCCAAACGCGCCCTAAATACTATAGCGTATTTTTTGCCGGGGCTACTCGGATTTCGGCTACCCGTCCATCTCGGATTGCCAAACGGGGACCTTGTTATTGCCACCGCATACAGACAGTTCCTGCCCCAACCCCCCGTGTTGCCGTTTTCGGGCCTCTGTACGACGCCGTCGCAGGTTGGAAAGGGAGGGACTGGAGCCACCGGGGCCGTTTTCTGTTCCGAGACGACTCGGCCAACAATGCACGCGATTCGGCCCATAAACGCACGCGATTCGGCCCATAAACGCACGCGATTTGGCCCACCAACGCACGCGATTCAGCCCACCAACGCACGCGATTCGACCCACCAACGCACGCGATTCGGCCCACCAACGCAAGCGATTCGCACCACCAGCGCACGCGATTCGGCCCACAAACAAACGCGATTCGGCCCACAAACGCATGCAATTCGGGTTTCTTTACGACACCGTCGTGGGTTTTGAAGGGGCAGACTGGGGCCACTCGGTCCTGACGCGCTGCAGACGACGCGAGTGCAGACTTGGACACACCACTGCAGACGGCGCGAGTGCAGACTTGGACACACCACTACAGACGACACGACACCCCCCGTCCGCTTGTATGCCGCCTAAGGGAGAGCTACCACCCCCGCCAACGGCCGATGGACAACCCGGACCGCCGCCAGTGACAGGTCCAAGATACAGCCGCCCGATCCGATCCGGTCCGGTAAACTCGATCACTCCAATTAGAGAGAAGGTAGACCAATTACCATCGGCCCGAAAGCGAAACAAAGTAACCATTGCAACGTTCCAATCTATGGGCATTCGGTCCGAGAAGGCCGTAGCGGCCCACTTCTTGCTTGAGAATGCCTACGAGACTAATCTTGTGCCGGATATCTCCCGAGTCGACTACCTGGCCGGGCACAAGGCATGGACCATATTGCTGCCCCTGTCCGGGCTTTCGGCCTTCGTCGACGTCTACGTGTTTTGCTACCTCCTGCTACTGCGTCTCGGTACGTGGGAGGGGGGAGGCGGAGGCGGGTCTACTGCACCACTGGGGAGGGCGGGGCCGCGAAAAACAGGGTCGGCCGGATCTCCCTCGCTGTCTGCGAGAACGTTGAGAAAGCCCCCGACGGGACCCCTCGCGGCCACATACAAGTGGCGATCCTCCACACCATCGCGGCCGAAAGAAACATCCAAGGGGGTCGGATCCGGGAGACCATCGCCAGGATCAAGCAAGACACGGACAGGAAGGCCCTCGCCAGGTGGCGGGAGATCTACCCCTCGCACGGCCCGTTCGCCTTCTTCGTGGTGAAGGTGGACGTGTCAGAGGTCCGCATGGCCGACCTGCAGGCCTCCTTGCCGGACTTCGAGCGTCAGCTGCTGGCCTCCGGCTACGGACTCTACTGAATCGACTACACTCGAGAACCTTCCGGGGTCCTCGATCGGCCGGAGATAGTGGACCAACTCCTTTCGGTAGGCTTCTGCCAGCAGGGCGACCGCGACTGCTCGATGTGAGGGGACCGGCCCACGCTCCTATCCAACACCGACACCGTTGGGAACCACGTTTTCACCTGGGTGCAGTCGAGCGAATGCGGCTACACGGTCCGTACAAAGGTGTACAAGAAGGTCGTCGCCAGGCGGGGGTGGGGGGGGGGGGTTGTACGGGAATCGGTCGGGGGCCACCTGGCGGACTACGTCGACTGCCCGAACGAGCAGCGGACCTTCTTCCACTCAGATTTTCAGGACCGCGGGTGCACCCAAATCGAAGTCTCTCTCTACGCCTGCCGAGGGAAGGCTTTGTCGACCTTGGTAGAGGCCCTGGCCCTGGCGACGCCGCCGTGCCCGCCGAAAGGAAGTGGTCTGTTCGTGGTACAGCGAGTCCTCGACCGCGGCCTGGTCCTAGCCGACCGCCCGGAGGAGTCTATCTTCGTCGTGTGGTATGCGCACGCGAAGACGGAGAAGGTCTCGGGCGTCCGGGCCCGGCCCACCAAAGCCAAGGTGGACAGCGACACTGCTTGGGATGGGGTGGTGTAGTGGGCGGCGGGGGACTCCGAGCAGACATCCTGGGGACCTGCGAGGAAGGAGTCGAATTGGTCCCTCTCCGGTGCTATACCAAGGGATCAGACGCGCCAACTATCCTGGCCACAAGCAGGGGACCCACGCAGCTCCAACCGAACGGCCCGGACCTGGCCTCCCTCCTGTCGCCCTTGGCCACCGTCTCATGGGTCTGGAGGGCCAAGAAGAGCCAGGCTCTCGGCGTGGAAGTTCCCGCCTACCCCATATTCGAGGTCCCCGAGATCTCGCAGGACTGAACCATCTCAACCCTCTCGACAAGGAACCCGGATCTCCAGCTCCAAGAGATATGGTACGCGGTGAACACCGAGGAGGCGGGGGGCCTGGGCAAGACTCGAAGCAGAGCGGAAACAGAACACTAGGGAACTCGAGCGTCTCGCCATGCTAGCAGCTAGAAATAATACCTACGTCCGGCTGTCGGGAGAGATCCACTCTCTTCGCCGACGCCCTATCCCTCACCATCACGGAGAGGGTATCGGGGCTGGCCGTGGAACAGAAGTGGACGGTCCTCGGCGGCGACGGAAGAGTCCTCCCCCCACCCCCAGGTCGTCGTACAGCGGACTCTCTCACCGCATTCGACGGGGTCGCGGGACGAGGTTCCTCCCATGGTGGTCTGGGCCACAAAGGGGCTCGAGAGGATTCTCGGCGGCTGCGAGGAGCTCTTCGAGAAGGAGACGGACTCAGTCGGCGATTGCTTGCTAGCCGGATTGGTAATCGGACTTTCCTGGCGGAGGGCTTGCGGGAGGTCTCGTGGAATCACATCCGCATCGTACAGGCCCCAGACCCCCACCGCTTAGAGGCCCTCCAGGCCTTGGCCTCAGTGATTGCGAAGCCCAGCCATGGTCGTCTCTGCCTTTATGCCTTTATTTTCCCTCAGAATCCGCGTCGTGCCCGGCTCTTCCGCCCCCACTCGATCCAGCTGTTCGAAAGTCTCCCACACTCTTGGCGGCTCGCTCTCATATTTCTTCCTAGCTTCTTGAAACTTGTAGTACTCGAAACGGGGGCAGCCCCCCTTTTTGTGTTCTAGTTTCATTTCATTGTACAGCTACTTACCGTTGCTTCCCTGCCTCTAATTCGCACTCTAGCCGGGCTGGTGTCGCGTTGTCTGCAGTGGTGTGTCAAATCTGTACTCGCGTCGGTGTCAAAGTCTGAACTCACGCCGTCTGCAGTGGTGTGTCCAAGTCTGCACTCGTGTCGTCTGCAGTGGTGTGTCCAAGTCTGAACTCGCGTCGGTGTCAAAGTCTGCACTCACGCCGTTTGAGTGGTGTGTCCAAGTCTGCACTCGGTCGTTGGGGGTCCCGACTCACGTGGCCCCGGGCCGAATCGCGTGGTTGGTGGGCCGAGTCGCCTCACAAGTCTAACTTGCGTCGGTGCTCCAGTCTGCACTCGCGACGTACGACTGTGTGTCGCGTTGTTGGTGGCCGAATCGCGTTGTTGGTGGGCCGAATCGCGTGCGATGGTGGGCCGAGTCTCCTTGCAACCGTAAAAACGTCCCAGCGACCCCAGTCGCGTCGTCTGTGGTGATGTGTCCCCTACACTCGCGTCGGTGCCCCAGTCTGCACTCGCGTCATCTGCAGTGGTGTGTCCAAGTCTGCACTAGCGAATTGTCGCAACGTACGACTGTGTGTCGCGTTGTCTGTAGGTTGCGGCCGAATCGCGTGGTTGGTGGGCCGAATCGCGTGGTTGGTGAGCCGAGTCGCCTCACAAGTCTAACTTGCGTCGGTGTCGTACAGACCCGAGTCGCATGCGCTGATGGGCCGAATCGTGTGGTTGTTGGGCCGAATTGCGTGCGTTATTTGGCTGAATCGCGTGCGTTTGTGGGCCGAATCGCGTGCAATGGTGCCGAGTCGTCCCGCAACAGAAAGCGGCCCCGGTGGCTCCAGTCCCTCCCTTCCAAACACGCGGCTGCGTCGTACAGAAGCCCGAAAACGGCAACAGGGGGGCAGCAACTGTCTGCATGCAGTGAGAATAATAAGGGCCCCGTTCGGCAATCTGAGATGGACGGGTAGCCGAAATCCGAGTAGCCCCGGCAAAAAATACGCTATAATATATTATGGCGAGGGATAGGGAGTCTTCAACGAGAGTGTGGATCTCTCCCGACAGCCGGACATGGGTACTATATCTGTCCGCTAGCATGGCGAGACGCTCGAGTTCCTTGGCGTTCTGTTTCCGCTTTCCTGGCCCCCCGATAGACCCCTCCGGGCGGTCGGCCAGGACCAGGCAGCAGTCGAGGACTCCGGTCAGGTTCTCCCACTGCTTGACAGGTGGGTGTACCACGCACAGGCCACTCTCTTCCGGCGGGCCCGGCGGCGTCGCCTGGAGACTTCGATTTGGGTGCACCCGCGGTCCTGGAAATCTGGATGAAAGAAGGTCCGCCGCACATGCTCGTTCAGGCAGTCGACGTAGTCCGCCAGGTGGCCCCCGGCCAACTCCCGTACCTCCCCCGCCTTCTTACCTCCCCCGCCTTCTTGTATACCTTTGTGCCGACCGTGTAGCCGCCTTCACTCGACAGCACCCAGGTGCAGACGTGGTTCCCCACGGTTTTTGTGCTGGACAAGAGCGTGGGCAGGTCCCCCCACATCAAGCTGTCGCGGTCTCCCTGCTGGCGGAAGCCTACTAAAAGGAGTTGGTCCACAATCTCCGGCCGATCGAGGACCGCGGAGAAGTCTCGAGTGTAGTCGATGCAGTAGAGTCCGTAGCCGAAGGCCAGCAGCTGGCACTCGAAGTCCGGCAAGGAGGCCTGCAGGTCGGCCATGGGAACCTCGGACACTTCCATCTTCACCACGAAGAAGGCGAACGAGCCGTGCGAGGGGTAGATCTCCTGCCACCTGGCGAGGACCTTCCCGTCCATGTCTTGTTTGATCCTGGCAATGGTTTCCCGGATCCGACCCCTTGGGTGTTTTTTCCGGCCGCGATGGTGTGGAGGATCGCCACTGATATGTGGCCTCGAGGGGTCCCGTCGGGGGCCTTCCCAACGCTCTCGCGTCCGGCCAACCCTGTTTTTCGCCGCCCCGCCGTCCCGGTGGTGCATGACCTGCACCCCCCCCCCCCCCCCCCCCATCGTAGGTCTGCCCATTGTGCCCGGCCAGGTAGTCGACTTAGGAGATGTGCGGCACAAGATTAGTCTCGTAGGTATTCTCCAGCAAGAGGTGGGCCGCCACGGCCTTCTCGGACCGAATGCCCATAGATTGGAACGTTGCCCAAGTCGCGTGCGCCGGTGGACCGAATCGTGTGGTTGATGGGCCGAATCGCGAGCGTTGGTGGGCCGAAGGGCGTGCGTTGGTGGGCCGTATCGTGTGGTTGGTGGTCGAATCGCGTGGTTGGTGGTAGAATCGCGTGGCTGGTGGCCGAATCGCGTGGTTGGTGGGCCGAATTGCCTGCGTAGGTGGACCGAGTCGCCTCGCGACAGAAAAAAGGTCCCAGCGGCCCCAGTCTTCCCCATCCAAGTCCGCGATGGTGTCGTACAGAGATCCGAATCGCACGGTTGGTGGGCCGAGTCGCGTGCTCTGGTGTACCGAATTGCGTGTTTGGTGGGCCGAATCGCGTGGTTTGTTGGCCGAATCGCGTGGTTGATGGGCCGAATCGCGCGGTTGGTGGGCCGAATCGAAGTGCCCCCGCCAGGGTGGTCTGGGCCACGAATGGGCTCGAGAGGATTCCCGGCGGGTGCGATGAGTAGGTGCACTTTCTACCGTTTTCCCCCACTGTAGTTGCAGAGAAGATAACCAGTAAAACAGGTGCACTTTCTACCCATTTTACCGATTGTATATACAGTTCTATTAACAGATATAAAGGATTCTGACAAGTTTGCTGTACGCTGCTTGTTAATACGGCCTGTTTTAGTAAATTTACAATTTAATGTCATTAAAATAATTGTTAATAATTAAATTCTGATATTAATTCTGAAATAAGAGTTATTAAGTAAGATATGTTTTATACAATAGAAAATAGATAGAATTTAAATAATACAAATATCATTCGCTTATCAGTAGAAATATTAAACACATTTATATTCAACAATGGAACTTCTCTCAGAAATCTCATTTGCTGTTTAGTGTTGTTATAACATCATGTTTAATGAATGGAGGTGTTGTGTGCCTAATTTCCAGAAATGTCTAGTCAGTGTTTAACGCCCAATCTACTTACGCTGATTGTATCATATACTTCCCCGTTATGACATTGTCCGCTCGTTTTATTCATCATCGAGTCTTCTTCATTAACCTGGTTGGGATAAGGATACCTTTCTATGCTCTGCAAAATATCTCCATCTAAAATTGCATGAAATGAAGCTTTGAATCCACCTTTTCCATCAAACTTCTCATCAAAATCGTAGTTCACACATTTGTCAGGGACTGAAAGATACTTGTTATATAAACTATCGCACAGGAAACAATATACATTGGCATAGACCTCTTCGAATGCATAATTTGTGCTGTAAGTTGCATTGAATGACTCACATTTCCTTATCAAATCGGGGTCGGTTTGCAACAGAATACTTTGTCCATCACAATTGTATTTGATGTTAAAACAGCGTGACCCACTGATATCATAGCCAGTTGGCGGTAAGAACATGAGGAAACATTTCTCCAGCGTTTGGCCCGCTATGAGCTCAGCCAGACTGATCCATGGAGACCATTGACTCTGCTCTGACGTCACGTTCTTACAGAGCATGGAAGCTCTCCACGGCTCTGCATCATCAACACCGTTACAATCAGCACACTGTCTGTTGGTGTAAACATAACCCGAGCTAACTGAAAGTGTCGGATAAAAATTGTGCATGCTTAAAGGTTTTCCATCGGTGCAACTATGATTTGCATCCTTGCACTTATTAATCATGTTGAATGAAGGTAGTGGCCACGAGGTAAACGGTTCAATGGCAGGTACTGTGCAAGTCATTTTATCCCCGAACTCGTCTTGGTCATTGAATTCTCTGAAACAACACTGTTTATGCTGACAACTGTGATGACAATGGCACTGCTGGCAGCACGGAATCCACCCCGATGGTACGTGAGACATGGGCTCCGTGTCACAGAAGGCCGTGTACGGACAGTATTCCTGAAGGGAAGCTGGAAGCGTTTGGTTGGTGCCATAACGTTGTAACCCTCCGATGACAATACAGAAACAAGTAATCAACAAGGATAGATTATTCATCTCTCAACACAAGTATCTGAAACAAAAGTGTCCAATAGCTTTTTAACTATATAACGAAACTATATCAGCCTGTTCTAATGAAGAATATTGTAATGGTTATGTTTTCCCTGTATTCTGTTTTAGTAATTCGTGTTTGTGCAATAGCAGATTATATACTGACTCCTGGATTGTTTTAAGGTAATGTATGCTCAGAAATAACAATTAATTGCATTTCTTCTACATGAAATACTTTATTGCTTATCATAAATGTGCTAGATTCTAAATCATTTTCTGAATTAATCTTTAAAAAGGCTTAATTTATTGTCATTAATTTGAAATAATGATCTTAAAAATCATTTTGCTCGACTATATACAATGATTAACGAGCCAATAAATAAGGAAGTTAATTAAGGGAAACTAAATATCGTCATAAGATCTGAACTTAAAACATTTAAAGCATTCAGTAAAGATATATTACTTTGGTTTCTCGTGTTTCGTTTATTTTCTGTCAAAACTAAATTGATATATGAATTTTCTTTCTACTGATACCTATTACGTGGAGAATAAAGAGTGTACACTCCTAAAACAAGAAAGAAAAGAAAAAAAAAGATTACCCGATAATCAGTATCAAGTCTAGTTGTCCATACAACACAGTTTTGACCCTTTGCTTCGTAACTGCTGCATGTATATTTTGTATGCATTAAGTATTTTCTCTCTAGCAGTTGAATTCAGGTGTGAGTGATTTAAGGCCATCATGGCCCTCTTGTTAAAATAATACAAAATCGAGTTTTCCAGCTGTATTACATGATTCATTTGAACCATTAATAAATCAGGTTTTGATCAAATGCTGTTTTTCCCCAACTTGTATTTTTTTCACATCATCACTGAATATGTTCACCATAAATGAGATAATATATTTTTCAGTCTTAAAAACAATTTTATTTATTAGAAATTAGGAAAATAAATGACATCCACAACAACAACGCCAACAGAAAATATTTCAGAGCTTCTTTTTCTGATAGCAGCAACAACATCTACATTGATTTGCAACACTGTGTTGACTTGACTATTTGAGTTTACCGTCGCTTCGATAGTATTTCAGTCATATAGCGACGTCCAGCCAATTACAGGTGGAGGAAGACCCCGAATGCACGTAGATATCCGGGTAGAACCACCGACCAACCGCAAACACTGTGTTGATGACGATGATGATGATGCTGACGACGACAATGATGATGATCATCATCATCTTTCAGAAATGAGCTTTATACGGCGATATGCATCATCTTAACGTTTACAGCTTACGGTGAGCTGTATCCTGTGTAAGCTGTATACGGTTTTATAGTCGACGTATACAGCTAACGCGTAAGCTGTATACGAGGTGAGCTATATACGGTTTAACAAGACAGGATCTCTGCATTTAGCACAGACAGCCTCTTTGCAATCCATTGGCTTCTCTTATTTTTTACGGAAAATGGAAGAAAGGAGAAGTGTCCTTACCCCTACTTGGTGCTTTCATTATCGTACTTTGTATGTAATTTAACAGATACAAATCTATTACAAGTTTGCTTGTTTGTTTATTGGATTTAACGTCCCTCCGACAGTATTTCAGTCATTTGGAGACGACGTCTGCTTGAGACAGATATAGTGCTGCCACACTGCAGTATCACGCCGTAGACACGTGGCATGATACCACACCCAGTCACATTATCCTGACACCGGGCCAACCAATCCTGCAACTACCCTTATATGCTGAGCGCCAAGCAAGGGAACTATACCAGTACCATTTTTTACGACTTTGGTATGTCGCAGCGTGTATTAAAAGTGTGTATGTGTAACTTATTTTTATAACGATCTTAACTTATTTTGTCAATAAAATATAAAATATTAATTTCTTCTAGTATACTGGTTATTATAATAATTCTCATGTTTTTAACTGAATCGTTTATTGCAAAATGTACGCGCAAATATGTGCCATTCTTGCATTTTCCTTCAAAAACTTAGAAGTAAACAAAAATTATGTATCCATTAATTCTAAGCATACTAGGTGCTAACGTTATCAGCTTACACATTTCCATGTTTGACAATACGAAAGAGAAAACGTTCATTGATTTATCAACAGTATTCATTCTTTTTAATTTAATCATGCCTTAGTTGGTAAACAGAACTTAAACCTTACACAAAAGGCGAGAGTTTGATGCATGTATTTAACTATGATAGTTCAATGGGTATGTAACTTGCATATAATTTGGCAATGTCAATTAACAGAATTTAGTTATAAGCGTGATTCTTAAGATTATGATGGTCGCGTAGAACAGATACATCACTGTAAAATTACTAAATATTACAAATGTAAGATAAAGTAAGACTTATATTAAAAAAAAAAAAAAAAAAAAAAAAAACCTTATACTTTTTGATCGTTTGATGTTCACCCTTTCTATTGACAACTGGAATGCAGGTGACGCAGTTGTTCCTAGTTGTCGGTCGTCTGTCCGATCGTCACAACTCTATATATTTTGAATGCTTAAAAGGCATTCATAATACTTGGGTCAAATGTCCTCTAATCACGATTCAGTATTAACACTAAATAAAATAAATACACCACGGCCGTGTATCTTTTATAAAGATACTTCTTGTTTAATATTAAAGGGGATGACAATAGTTGTAACATTGGAAAATGCAAAATGGACTAATTGAAGAAAACTTTCAACCTGTGTATACTAATAGTTTAACTGCGACCTGCGTGGCAGATTTTAACAAATTCTACGATTTGTGACAAACGATTTGAAATAAAAACAGATCACAATTCTAGGACTTAATAATATGGTGCTATCAGAAATGCACAGGTTAAACGAGTCACCCTCCCCTTATTACTGCACACACCTATGGATTTATCTTAGCCTAGAGACATATACCATGCTGTTCACGTGCTGTAGGGATAAATGAACATCGTAGTTTATACGGAAAGCACGCCAGACTACAACGTCTCACTTCTTGAGCGTTCGTATAAAAGCCACTCAACATTCACTCGAAAGAGAACTTGGATAACTCTAAGACTAATAAAAGGACTTGACTATTTGAGTTTACCGTCGCTTCGACAGTATTTCAGTCATATAGCGACGTCCAGCTAATTATAGGTGGAAGAAGACCCCGTATGCACGGAGGCATCCGGGTAGAACCACCGACCTACTGCATGCCAGCTGGAAGGCTTCTTCACATGAATATCCGAATGACCCTGCCGGGATTCGAACCCACGCGGTGAGGGGCTGAGTGAGTGTTCCCTCTCGGCCACGGAGGCCCCTAATAAAAGGAGCCATGTAGTTAAAATAGCGACACATTCCGATTTTGTTGCTTTGTAACACCTATGTAACGTGGCTGCGAGGCTAGTCGAGCCCCTCTGTTCTTAAATGTAGACGTAATTTTGAACAATACGTAGAACCAACTGTACGGTGATCCCCAGAAATGTAACTATTTATAGATTTTGTTGAATTTTCCTTAAATTCTCGTAAATTGATTATTTTTTTTAATTTATTTTCAAACTACTTTATACTAATACAGTGGAACCTCACTATTAAGGCCACGTATGGGACCGTGCACGAGTGGCCTTAATTTGAATGTTGGCCTTAATAGCAAGGTTTCATAAAGTCAAAAGGGATTATGTCCCTTATGTCCCTTTGACACATCAACCCTACACTTGTGTGTTATGTATTGTGTTTGTTATGTGAGTTTTGTGTAATCAATTGATTATTCAAATAACTCATTAAATAAGCCATTTTAAGTTTCGTTTTTATAAGTTTTATTTTTTTAAATTGTTAAAAAGAAAATCTAAAAGAATAATTGCATCCATATCGGAAGTCATTTTGGCATAGAATCCGAAGAAAAATCACATTGTTTAAAATTAAACTTATGATCAAGGTTGCTGTTAATGATAATGAATATTGATTCATGTTTTATACCTGAGTCTTTCCATTGCCAAACTGTTCAGCTAGAACACGATGAGATTTACCATGGCTATCCTTAATCAATGAAATTTTGTCTTTGAGAGAAAGTTCTTTACGTTTCTTACTCATGGTTTTGATAGTTACAGTGAACGTAAGAAATGCAAAATGAATTCTGAATGCATTTCATGAAGTGCACATTATTTATCATCGTGTTTTTCTCACGTTTAATATGAATATTTACTAATTAGCTATAAAGTTTGCAAAATAGGCGTGCCGACTATCAATTACCCATAATCATATGTCCCTAATACTTTAATTAAAGTATTAAATTACCGTCAGTTTGATTTCGATGTTGATAATGACGATGCATCGAAAACATAGCGTTATCAAACGCCTTTTGTTTGTCAAACGAGATTAGGTCAAGGGTTATCACTCAATGCAATCAAGATTATCAAATCAACAATTCATTTCTTGAAGTTATTTTCTTTCCGGTCTAAAGTAATGGACGCAATATTTTTCTCGCATATGAGGAGCTGTGGATATCTTTCATTTTAATTTCATTAAACTGATTTTGGACTTTTGAATTTTACATCGTGAATATCTTGAACTGATCAAAAATGAATGAAGGAGTGAGTGATCATGAAAATAGTGGTTATAATACGATTATGACGACAAACAATCGCTTCGACCCGCTCTCCACAAAAGAAAATGGCGGTCATGTTTTTGTTGATAAGTTCATAACAGTGAATGGACTAGAGTGGAAAACGATCGAAAACGTCAACGCACCAGCACAGGCAGTCAAACTGGAGGTAGTACAATTTTTCAAACACCCAGTTTTGAAGTTTACAAAACGATGTCTGTCGATGATAAACTGTCAGTTATGTTTTATGAAACGAGTAACATAAACAACAAAGTTGATGAATGTTTGAGTATTCATAGTAAGGTACATGGCATCGAACGACAGATGGATGAACACATGAATAGATTGACACTTTTAGAGTACAAGTCGATAGATATTGTGGCTAGAAGCCGACGTAATAATCTTATCTTTGGTGGCATCTCTGAAGAGAGAAATGAAAACTGTTTTGATCAAATAGCTGATTTTCTGAAAGATCATCTAGATATTGACCGCTGCACAGATATGTCTAGAGCGCATAGACTGGGGCGCTACAAGCGGGGTTCAGACAGGCCTTTTATTGTGAATTTTGTCAACTCTAGAGATACGGAATATGCAATCTCGAGAGCAAATAAATTGAAGGGGACAAGATATAGCATCAATCGTGACTTCCCTAAAGAAATTACAGATGCCAGGAAAGTTCTATGGCCAGAGTACAAACAGCTCCGTCGTGATTGGCCTGACAGCAAAGTCAGTATTGTGTATCCGGCCAAGCTTGTAAAAGACGGAAAGGTGGTAAATGACATGTTCCCCGATTGGAGCCTCATACTGCACGGCGACCGTGTCAAGGTCAGCAAACCGTCTCAAACCACTACAGCACGTGACAATCGTGAGCACAACTCCAGTACACATCGCAGTGGTAGCAATTCCACGAAGGCCAAAGGCAGATGTAACAGGGTTGAGTAAATTGGTGTTATATGACCTTTGGAGTTATTTCCCTTTGGTTGAGCTTTGTTTGACAAGAGTGACTTCCCTTTTATACTTTCCCGCTTTGGAGTCATTCTGCACGATTTTTTACAAGAAGCAGGACGCTACTCTTAATTAAATTGTATTGTTCATTATTGGTCATTGGTTTGGTAAGTTTTATTCATTTGTTATTCATAATCTATTCTTATTTATTGTTCTTTCTGGTAATTGCAATGGGCAGTGCTTGTGTTATTTTGTAAATATTTCCTTATAGTAATTTGGAGTAAACTTACAAGTTCTATGCTTTGTTTAAAAGCCTACATCTCAAGATGGTAGCATTTATGTTCAAAACCATATTAATAACCAGGCATGGAATGTTATATTGATTGCTAATATTCCAGAGTAATCCACTGCATGAGACATCTACACCTGTACTGAGAGAGAGAAGTTAGAAAGGCATTCAGCCCAAAGTTGGTAAGTCCTGTCAATGTATTGTTTCTGTTGTCTGTGTATGTTAAGCAACCTGCTGCAGATGTATTGTAGAGATCTGTAAGATGGAAACTGATAATGTCTAATGTGTATTCTATGATATTGTATGCTATTGTTTGTACTGATGCTCTTAACATCCTTTTAACTGTGTTATATGTTTAATATCGTCTTAGGGCCACTGGACACACAATTACTCATTAATATATATTATTCAGAAGGAAAGTTATAGCAGTAGAAACATTTGCCAATTTGTATTGTTTGTTTATTTCAGAGTGTTTCTGCTCTACCAGGATTAGGAAGCCTGCTGGAATATTGAGAACATTGTGATGAATGTGATAGTGGATATATTCATGATAATAAATGCGTGAACATGTTCTTCAGCCTCAGTTTAATTGTACTGTAGGAACCCGACACTACCCACATATATTACACAGACAACATCGGTCCCGACGACAATCTCCGTCCCCAAACCCATCCCGAGAAACACGTAGACACGCCCCAAGGAGAAGTCCATCGCCGGTACGTCAAGCTTCCAGACACACTTCTGGTGTGAACACTGAAACTTTCAGACGTCCGTGGGACACCGACCTAGTTCCTGATGCCCGTTCCTCGTCTAAGTAGGACATTCGGGGGGATTCCGTCGCACCTGAAAAGAAAAACAAAAGTATAAATATAGGTTCTTTAAATATTAATGGGCTAAAAAGGCGCATAGATTATCCAAACTTTGTTGATTTTATAAAAAAAGTATGATATATTTTGTGTCTCTGAAACGCATACCGATTCCCCAGATATAGTTGACATTCCTGGGTACACATTTATTTCTAAGCATAGACACCAGAATTATAAACGTAAATCGGGAGGTATAGGCATTTACGTCACTGATAGGCTTGCGCCACTTATTGATGTTTGTGAAAATAACTCGGGAGTATATTCTCTGGATTGAAATTAAGAAAGGTCCTTTTTGCCTTGATGAAAATATCGTTATAGGTGCCATATATCTGCCGCCAGAAAATTCACGATTTATTACTACCGATTATCTTACAGAGTTTGAAAATGAAATTGCTGGGAAATGCTGTACACATAAGTATGTTGTGTTTTTTTTTTTTTTTGGCAGGGGATACTAACTGTAGGACAGGTAGTTTGAGAGATGATGTCCCGGCTGACTCTCATCTATGCGATATGTTTGATATTGATGTTGAGTTTCAGGCAAACTGAACAAATACACTATTTTGGAAAGTTTATATGTCCCTTTAGAGAGATGTTCAATGGATCATAGAACTAACACTCACGGCCTCCGTTTGATAGATATTTGTAGAAATAATAACCTTTTTATATTAAATGGGAGAATATCAAATGACAAATCCAAGGGCAGTTACACTTTCAGGGATAAATCAGTTATTGATTATATAATAGCATCAGCTGAATGTTTTGAATTTGTATGCAAGTTTGATGTTATCCAAACAGATGCCCTCTTTTCCGATGGACATAATGCTCTTCACTTAACAATTACCGTCCCTAATATCAAATACCGAAGTGAAAATGCTCAATTTTACGCCACCTCACGTAAGTGGGACAATAGGTTTGCAAGTACTTTTGTTGAAAACATTGATCTTGAGCAGGTTAATACACTTACCAATCAACTACGCTCCAATGTGGCTGACCCCCAGGCAATTGAACATGCTTCAAACCAGCTGTCACATATATTCCAGATTGCGTCAGCCCGGACTTTCCCTGCAAAGAAAACTTTTATCGGTAAAAAGCATGCAAGTGACAAACCATGGTTTGGTCCTAAATGTTTCCAAGCTAGAAAAACTTACCATAACGCTAGAGATGAATATAGAAAAAATCCCACACCGGACAATAAAGTTAGGTTACAAAATTCTAGTAAAAGTTACAAGAGAACAATGAACTATTACATTAAAAAAAATAAGTACTCACAACAGGTAAAACTTCGAGAATTAAACGAAAAGAATCCAAAACAATATTGGAAATTCTTAAAAAATCTTGATACTAAGAAAAAAGCTAGTCCAACACCCACTATACATGAATTTTTTTACTACTTTAAGCATATAAATGTAAACACAATTGATGACCAAACGTTTGAAAATAACTTTGCAACTGGTATAGCTAATAATACTTACCTAAATTCACCAATAACAGAAACAGAAATTTCAAAATGTATCAAGAATTTAAATAACTCAAAGGCTTCAAGTCCATATGATAATATTCTGAATGAATATACCAAGTCGACAAAAACTTTATTCTTGCCTCTTTATCACCTTTTGTTTAATTCTGTATTGGAAACTGGATATATCCCAAACACTTGGTTAAAGGGCGTAATCATTCCCATCTATAAAAACAAAGGTGACTCTAAAGATCCTAGTAACTATAGGCCAATTACCATATTGAGCTGTTTAGGCAAATTGTTCACATCCGTCCTGAACGAGAGACTATCCACTTTCCTTGATGATTTTGATATTCTAGAAGAAAATCAGGCTGGTTTTCGGAAAGGATACTCATGTGCTGACCATATTTTTACTTTGCATTCCTTGATTGAAATTCTGAAAAAAAGAAAGAAAAAAACTCTTTTGCTGTTTTATTGATTTTTCTCAGGCGTTTGACAAAGTATGGAGAGCTGGTCTATGGCATAAGTTAATTCAAAGTCCAGTCAATGGGAAATTCTTTGATGTAATCAACAACATGTATAACAAAATAAAATCATGTATTCAACACGAAGGTCTTTTATCCAATACATTCTGATCCGAAATCGGGGTCAGACAAAGTGAAATTTTGTCACCTGTCCTATTTTCCCTATTTCTTAATGATTTACAGTCTTATATGAATATAAATGGTTCCATTGGCGTTGAGCTCAATTATCCCTCAACTCTCTTATTATGGCTTAAGCTTTTGATCTTACTCTACGCAGATGATACCATTTTATTCTCTGATTCAGAAGCAGATTTTCAGTCAAGTTTAAACACTTTCCATAATTATTGTAAAGCTTGGCACCTCAAGGTTAATGTCAGTAAAACAAAAATTATTGTATTTGGAGCTCGACAAACAAGAAAATTTGACTTTAAACTTGGAAACCACGCAGTTGAAATCACAAAACAATATCATTATCTTGGTGAAACTTTTTCGAGTAACGGATCTTTTTTAAATGCACGTAAACATATCTCCCAACAGGCTACAAAGGCTATGCACTTATTATTTTCAAGAGCAAAAAACGCATCTTTACCATTAGACCTAATACTTAAATTATTTGATCATACAGTTCTCCCAATCTTAACTTATAGCAGTGAAATATTTGGATTCGAAAATATAGACCTATTAGAAAAAGTCCATAATAAATTTCTTAGAAGAATAACGAAAGCAAAACAGTCAACACCGATTTCTTTTTTGTATGGAGAACTAGGTAGATACCCCATTTCTGTAGAAGTGGAAAGTCGTATGATAGCGTTCTGGAACCGTTTATTACTTGGAAAAGAACAAAAAATAAGCTTACAAATTTATAAGTACATGATAAACCAAAAAGAATGTAAGTTTAAGTGGATAGAAAAGATTAAAAACATTCTAATATCTGTCGGGCGCCCTGACCTCTGGGAAAATCAATTTCAAATAAACAATAAGTACTTACATAAAGAAATAAAACGAATTTTGATAGATAAATTTAAACAGGATTGGCACGCAAAGCTCCAAACTTCTAACAAGGAAATTATTTACTCAAATTTTAAAGAAACTGTACATTTTGAAAACTATTTCATTCAACTGGAGGAGAAATATTATATTAACCTCTTTAAATTAAGAACAGCTAACCATGCACTTCCTGTTGAGACTGGTAGATATTACGACACACTGTTTGAAAATAGATTGTGCACTTTGTGCGACAAGGGCCTGGTCGGTACTGAAGACCATTATCTATTAACCTGTGAATATTTCAAAATGGACAGACAGACATTCCTTGATCCTAAAACCATCAATATCCCAAGTTATCATATTACATTCAGAACCCTGATGCAATCAAAGTCGGTTATTGTTTTGGAAAATATCAGTAAGTTCGCCTCAATCATTTTTAATAAATTTACATAGAACTACGTTAAATGCTAATACCTCTTCGATCATGCTGTTCTTTGTTGATATTCACGTTCCCTTAATATAAAGCGTTTGACTTACTATTTGGAAGCATAATATAGCAACTTCGATCATATTTATCTTATATAAACGCTACAGTTACTGTTAATATACTTTAAATACATTGTGTATCTTAAACATTGCCATTTTCTCTTGGGTATATATATTGGAAGAGCAAAAAGTCACTTACCTTTACCCGTCTTCTTCCAAATAAACACGTTTATAAATGTGTATAATACAGTCACTCTATTGTTAATCTTCGGAAATGTTTTCGGACATCGCCTTTATTTATGGCAGTATTGATATAAGTAACAAACATCCTCCCCCCTCTCTCTCTTTGATCATGTAACCGCTTCTTAAACTTGTTCCTGATGGCCCCCTCGTGTAATCATAAGCCTCTTCTTGGTTAGTCAAGAAAACATTTAATGCCACACCTCTCACTCTCTCTCTCTCTCTCTCGGAACCCATAGCCCCACTAACACACAGGTTTATTAGTTTCTTGTGTTATTTATTTAGTTATTCATTTTTTCCTACTATGTTGTTTGATTGGGTATGACCATGGTAGGACCATTGAAGTGACTATGACTATTTAAAAGGAATATATATATATTTATATATATCATTAAGTAATATTACGCACTGTAAATGAAATATCCAATTCAGTTAATGAATCTGCTTTATATTCATATACATGTATCTTGTGTGTATGCGAGTGTGTATTTTTGGGCTTATATGTGTATATTTACCTATATAATTGCATATTTTAGAAGCCAACATTAATCATTTGTTCATTATGCACCCATAAAAAAATGATGTTGTCCCCCACCCCCCACCCCCACTGTTCCTGATAAAATCTACAATGACCGGAAAATTCATATGTATTATGTAAATGTTTGTATGTTTTATACCCATGTTGTACCATATGTACCTGGGAAAATAAAAGATATGTTCTGTTCTGCTAAATTTATTGGACAAAAAGATGCAAACATCATACACATCGCTTTTGATAAAGGGATCCACTAACGTCCCATTTTTCGAAACAAACTGACACCTGGACCTGTTGTCAGTTTGTTCCTTGTGTACTGCTATCAAAACTACGGTGGCACAGAGGTGACATGTGCAATAGTTTGTTGTTGTTTTTTGGTATTGTTTTCCCGAGTTAATTTTTTTTTTTAACTCGGGAAAACAAAAAAATATTGTTTTCCCGAGTTATTTTTTTTTTAACTCGGGAAAACAAAAATTATTGTTTTCCCGTGTTATTTTTTTTTTTAACTCGGGAAAACAAAAAATATTGTTTTCCCGAGTTAAATTTTTTTTTTAACTCAGGAAAACAAAAAATATTGTTTTCCCGTGTTATTTTTTTTTTAACTCGGGAAAACAAAAAATTAAGTCGTGCCCACGACTTAATTAGCCAATCAAATCCGCTTATTATGTTGTGGCCACGACTTAATAAGTTGTGGGAACGACATAATTGGCCAATTAGAGCCCTCCGCCAGAGTCACGAGGGCTGCAAAGTTCTGTCCTAAGTTATACAATCATAATTTATCAAATTCAAAACAATAGCTTTAAAAGAGATGCAACTTTTAAAATGTTTATTTTCTTCTTTTTTTTTCCTCTTTTTTTTTGGGGGGGGGGGGTTTTTATTAATAATTTTGTTTTTTAAATTGGTTGCTATTTATTACCAACATTGTTTGTGATAATCATTGAACACTCATTCATTTGTGCTAAATTTCTGGAATAACAACTTTACAACAAACACAACAGTGTCAGATATTGACGCCCACTCTTATTTTTTACTTTTAGCTCAATGTTGATATATTTCTTTCAGTTGTAAGCATTATGCTAAAAATAACATTTGGCAATACAAATTCTAATATGTGTGTGTCTGTCTTCCTTTTTAACACCCAACCCATCTCCCCAGATACACTCACACTCACAGACTGCATATCTGTAGCCAGTATTTATTTATACGCACACAGTTTACTTATTTACACAGTACTTGTACACTGGTGACATTTGCAAACAAAATATACATATATGAGGGAGCTTGCTCCTACAGCAGCCATCTGATCAGGGTCTGTACTGTCTGAAATTTTGATATAGAAATTCATCAAGTGCCTAAAAGGCAACAGCAAAATCATCTGTAAGTTTGCAGAAGCAGTGTTGTAAAGGAATCTAGAAACCTTTAAAGATGCATGTTGTTTAAAAAAATGTTTTAATGTACTGTTAAACTTGCTGAAGAGAACACCTCAACTGAGGAAAATCTTAAGAGACCACCCTTTGGTCTAACATGTACAAGTATTCAAATGGCGATAACTCTTAAATTAGTCATCCTAGAGTTATGGTTATTGTACACTGCACTTCTCCACACTGAGATCTATCTACCTATGAAGTTTCATGTTGATACATTTTACATTTTTTGTGTAATGCTCCGGACAAAATTATGACGAACAGACGGACGGGAAGGACAAAGCGGCAACTTTATGCCCCCCCTTCGGGAAGCATAAAAAATCAGCATAAGATCTTTAAAAGTCAACATAAGGTTTAGGAATTCTAAATAGGATCTTGAAAATTCAAGATAATATCTTGATTATTCAAAATCAGTTTTCGATAATTCAAGATACAAAATCCTTGAAATTCGAGATAAAATCTTGAAAAATTCAGATAATTCAAGTAAACTACACTAACTAGAAAGGGTATCGGACTGAGACTTAGATTTTTGCCTTTTGTATCCTAAGAATTACCAACTGACCGAATTCCATTAACTCTGTGTGATAGTTTCCCAGAATTATCTTGAAATTTCAAGACATATATTTCATACATATTTTAAGAACGAAAAGGATTAACAGAGAAATTCAAACTTTGATAAACAGACTATCTCGCCAAATGAAAAGCTAAAACCAGATCGTACATGCAATATATACTCAGAAAAAAGCAACTTTACATGCCTTTCCATTTGATTATCGTTGTCGAAACTTTCTGGATCACTTCATAGCCTAAACTTATTGATAACGATGACCAATGCTGCTGCCTACACAATTCGTTCTCATAGTCTCGCGGTGAAGGAATATCCTTCTTATTTCAATTCAAATGGATGGTGTAATTTATGATTACATAATATTACATAATATATACATTATATAATTTAATTTACAAACAGCTCTCAGTGCCTGTCCCAGAAGTTGTTTTTCTTGACCTAGACTCTGGGTTTGATGTTAAGTGCAAGAATAATGCTAAAACACGATCCCTCGGAATGTTTAGGCTGACTGTAAAATGTTTTCACGTAAACAGTTATACGCCATTGTAAACAATGATTTTTGGTTGGTGACTATTACTTGTATCCTAAGTGTTTTAAGGAATATACTCAATGAATGTAAAGTTTCTTTTTTGCTGAGTACATAATGCATGGAAATGGTGGGCGCTTTAAATTCTTACAGCCGGACTGGACCAGTAAACGCAACGGCCAGCTTGTTGGAGGTATAGTACTACAATTATTCAAAATATATTTTTATCGAGTAAAAGACTAGTATTTGTTTACTTGAATCACTGCCATGAAACAGAACTGGATTAGATTCTTGTCCAGGTCGCTTCCATTGAATTCATTGCGATTTTGAAGATCTTTTAATAAATCCATATAATATTGAATGTGCTGCCTCCTCAACATAATAAACGGATTTGATTGGCTAATTAAGTCGTGGGCACGACTTAATTTTTTGTTTTCCCGAGTTAAAAAAAAAAATAACACGGGAAAACAATATTTTTTGTTTTCCCGAGTTAAAAAAAAAATTTAACTCGGGAAAACAATATTTTTTGTTTTCCCGAGTTAAAAAAAAAATAACACGGGAAAACAAAAATGACTGTTTTCCCGAGTTAAAAAAAAAATTAACTCGGGAAAACAATATTTTTTTGTTTTCCCGAGTTAAAAAAAAAATTTAACACGGGAAAACAAAAATGACTGTTTTCCCGAGTTAAAAAAAAATTAACTCGGGAAAACAATACCAAAAAAAAAAATATTGCACATGTCACCTCAGTGCCACCGTACAAAACAAAAGAAAGTGTCAAAATGTCGGGCGCGTTCCGGTTGAATAGTAAGGGGAGAGTTCCGGTTGACGCTAAAGATGGCGGACGTGTAATTTTTGTAAGTGAAACGGATGAGCCAAAAGAAGACTTTTTAAGACCTAAAACATATCTTATTGGTAAAATGAATGAATGAAAAAATGTCAAATATACATTAACCTACCAAATGAACATTAAAAAAAATAAGGGACAGTCATAAACTATTTTTCCATTGCATCGCTCGGTAATACGAAAAATAATACCCCACCCACCAATAAAGAAACATAAAATAAACATAAAAGAAGAAGTGTGAGACAATGTCTGTCAATAAAAAGTCTCAGACAAACTCCCAAACAAACTCTTCAAAACAATCAAAACATACAAATGTGAATGAGGAACATGCTTTGAAAGAAACTGTGAACGCTGCAGATAATGTACCAAAGACGAGGTCAAAAAGTGTGACAGAAGTGACTCAACCAAAAATTAAAGAGGCGTTTGAAAATGTGCGCAATGATGACCAAGACAATGCCCCTGCTACCAGTGCAGATATCACAAAGGTGCTTAATAAATTAGAAAACATGCAAAAAGACAATTTGACAATAAAGAAACAACTAGATAGCATACAAAAGGTCACTAAACACAAAAATTGATAATGTTGACAACAAACTTAACAAATTATCTCAAGAAACAAAAGCAGATATTGAAGAAAACAGAAAAGAGATCAACAGTATAAAGACAACTTTAGAATGACATGGAAGCTAGCTTTAACTTTAATGAAGAACAATTAGAGGACCATAAGAGAGAAATTGAGGAAATGTTAAAAAAACAAGAAGAAAGGAATGACCAGAAAATTCAGGAGTTCCTAACAAGAGAAGCAAGCCTTAAAAATGAAATACAGAAGCTACAGGAGAGAAACCTAGATATGGAGAGACACTCCAGGAAATACAATTTACTTCTATATGGTCTTCCAGAAACCACCCATGAGAACATATATAAAACTATTAAATCTTTCTTCAAAAATGACCTTAAAATTGCAACTGAAGATGTAGATCATATGATTTTTGCAAATGCCCATCGACTCCCCTCGAAAGAATCAGGCCCCAAACCCATAATTGTGAGGTTTACGCGCTGGACAGACCGTGAAGTTGTACTCACCCAAGTGTACTCTGGTATACTTCCTAAAGGAAAATTTGTACAAACTGACTTACCACCAACCATGAAAACTGAAAGGCACCGGTTAATGCAAGAGGCATATAAACTGAGAAATGGTGAAGAAAAATACAGAACCAGGATTATTGAAAGTGGTATCAAACTGTATTTGCAAGTCAGGAAAACTGCATCAGAGCCCTGGGTTAATTACACAGTATAAATTTACTCTGGACTGAAGATATAGATCTGTCTGTTTCACTTTGTATGTTGACATTTTGTTTGGTGAATATGTTTTTGGTTTTACAGCTGTTGGTTACCCCATAAAAACTCTAGGTGAAGTATTTCTCCCCTCTCTTAGTACTTTTCATTACTTTTCAAATGTAATAACATTCATCATCCCAAAATTTATCTTCAGATAGGATTAACACATAATAAATATTCTACTGAAAAGATTCAATCATTCACATTTGGTTAAACACAAACACGTGTTAATTTGTTTTTGAAAGGGTTTGGGGTGTTGTATTATTATCATCGTTGTCGTCTTCTATATGGCTGCAACCGGTCATTTGTTTGTCTTTTTTGTTTGTTGATATTTATGTATGCTGTGAATTTCTGTAACTTTCTCCCTTTTGTTTTGTGTATGTTTGTGATTAACCACCATGTAAATAATTTTTCAAATTTCTATATAATGGTTCCAAACAACGTTATGTCACTTTCAGATGCCAGATATTTGATTTTGTTTATTAAAGAAACCTTAATAAAATATGTCAAGGTACTCAAGAATGAATAGAGACGATATCATAATAGGTTCTTTTAATTGTCAAGGATTAGGAGGGAGGGAAAAAAGGAAAGATGTTTTAAATTTCTTGAAACAAAAACAATATGGTATATTCTGTCTACAAGATACACATTTTACTGAGAAAGAGGAAAAATATATTAGAACTCAATGGGGGTATGAATGTATATTTAACAGCTTTAACAGCCAGTCTAGGGGGACAGCAATACTTTTTAATAATAATTTTCAATATAAGGTTTTAAATGTAAAGAAAGATATAAGTGGTAACAACATTTTTATTGATATTGAAATTCAAGGTAAAATCATATCTCTGATTAATATATATGGTCCTAACAAAGATAATCCTGCACTCTTGAAGAAATTAGAAATAACCTAGTATCCTGTAATAGTGATTACATCATTTGGACTAGTGACTTTAACTTGGTAATGAACTATGAAAAAGACACAAAAAACTATATTCATTCAAATAATCCTAGAGCAAGAGAAAAAGTTTTAGATATATGTGCAGAGTTTAATCTCATTGATATTTGGAGGGAACTAAATATAGAATCTAATAGATATACATGGAGGACAAATAATGGAAACAAACATGCAAGACTTGATTTTTTTCTTATATCTCAAAATTTATTCTGCAATATTTCAGATGCAAAAATTGAATATGGGTATAAAAGTGATCATTTTATTATCAGTATTACACTTAAAGGACAAGAAAAAGAAAGAGACAAACCCTTTTGGAAATTTAATAATTCGTTACTGAAAGACCCTCAGTTTTCACAAGAAATTAAAAACATAATATATGAAACAAAATTACAGTATTCAGAACAAAAATAAAAACTTAGATATAAGTAATAATACGAACTTAAAATTAAACATAAATGATCAAACTTTTTTTGAAGTACTTTTAATGAATATTAGAGGGAAAACTATATCCTACTATTGTTATAAAAAGAAACAAAGAAATCAAAATGAAAAACATTTGTTAGAAAAACTAAACAACTTAGAAAAAGATGAGGAATCAAATAAAAATGAAATAATGGAGAAAAAAATGAGCTAAAAGAAATCAGAGAAAATAAACTAGAGGGTCTAATGATCCGATCCAGAGCACAGTGGTTAGATAAAGGGGAAAAAATAACGAAATACTTTTGTAATCTTGAAAACCGTAACTATATCAGTAAACATGTGCCTAATATTATAAAACAAAATGGTAGTAAAACAGAGTCTCAAATTGAAATTGTTAATGAAACTAAAGCTTTTTACTCAAAACTGTACTCAGGACGTGAAACTAAAAATATAAATTTGCAAGAACACATTAAACATACAAATGTGAATAGATTATATGAAACAAATAGGAAGAAATTAGAAGGTAAAATAACAAAAAATGAAGCATCAATTTCCTTAAAAAATATGAAAAATAAAAGCCCTGGATCGGATGGATTTACGGTAGAGTTTTTTTAAATTTTTCTGGTCAGAATTAGGAGATATTTGTATTAGGTCAATTAATCACAGCTTCAATACTGGGGAATTATCAAGTACTCAAAAGGAAGGGATTATTACATGTATACCTAAGGGTGAAAAGGATAAACAATTACTAAAAAATTGGAGACCCATATCACTGTTAAATGTAACCTACAAAATAGCCTCTGCATGTATTGCAAATAGAATAAAAACGGTACTACCTTTTTTAATAAATACTGATCAAACGGGATTCATTCAGGGGAGGTACATTGGGGAAAATACTCGTAAGTTATACGATTTAATGCAATATACTGAAGACAATAATATACCAGGCTTATTATTACTTATTGACTTTGAAAAAGCATTTGATTCCATTTCATGGTCCTTCCTTAAAAAAACATTCATTTTTTTAACTTTGGTAACTCAATCACACAATGGGTAGATATTTTCTATAACAATATAAAATCCTGTGTGTTAGTTAATGGGAAAATATCAGAATGGTTCAATATCTGTAGGGGCTGTAGACAGGGGGATCCCCTCTCTCCGTATATTTTTATCTTATGTGCGGAAATTCTGGCTATAATGATAAGAGACAATAAAAATATAAAAAGGTATAAAAATAGGAACTACTGAACATATAATATCCCAGTATGCAGACACCTCACTAACTTTAGATGCTACGAAAAAATCACTTGACTATGCCTTACAAACATTACAGTTCTATGCAGAAGCCTCCGGCCTTCACATAAACATTGAAAAAACAAAAGCTATTTGGTTTGGGAGCAAAAAAGGAAGTGATGAAAAGTTATTCGAAGATAAAAATTTATGTTGGGAAAAGGGTACATTCTAAGTTTTAGGAATAAAACTTTACAGTAAACCTCGAAAATATCAATGATATTAACTTCCCAGGAAAAATTAGAGAAATAAAATCCCATCTTGTAAATTGGTCAAAACGAGTATTAACGCCATTTGGGAAAATTATTGTATTAAAAAGTCTTGCCATTTCAAAAATAAACCATTTATTATTATCACTACCTAATCCATCTCAAAAAAATTATTAAAGAACTTGAGTCAGTATTTTTTAATTTTTTATGGAATAATAATCCAGACAAAGTTAATAGAAATATTATAACTAATCAGTACGAAAATGATAAATCTAAGTGCATTTATAGATTCCATGAAAATAACATGGACTCCTTATAGAAGATAGTAAGTGGCAAAATTTAGTAGAACAATTTTCCCCTGATGTAATAAAATTCTTAAAATATGGATCAGACTATCTTCAAATAAATAATATGAAAAATGACTTTTGGAGAGAGGTTTTTAAAGCTTGGAATTCTTATGTTAAAAAAATTACTATTGAATCATGGGAAGACTTGTTGTGTCAACTAATATGGTGTAATCCACTAGTGAAGGTCGGAGGTCACTCGGTGTTATACAAATCGTTTGTTGAGAAAAACCTATTTTTATAGCAGACATTGTAAATGACAAGGGAATATTTTTAGATTATGAACAAATTAAACATATGGGTGTAAACACTAATTTTATTCAATATAATGGCTTATTACAAACTCTAAACAGACTTAAGGTTAGTTTAAATATAGATTCACAGGCACATAATCTTCAGAGACCATATTTACCTAAAACTGAAAAGTCCTTATTAATGATAAAAAGGGTTGTCAACAAATTTATAAAATAATATTTTATAACAACACGAAAAACTGCTCTTCAAATTCAGAAAAAAAGTGGGAAACAGAATTAAATTTAAGTCATAATTTTAATTGGAAAAATGTTTATATTTCTATTCACAATATTTCAAAGGACACAAATTGAAAATGGTTTCAATATAGAATATATTACAGAATACTAGCCACAAACAGATTCTTAACAATGATAGGAATAAAAAATGACGATAAATGTTCCTTTTGTCATCATGTAAGTGAAACACTATCTCACCTTTTTTATGATTGTAAGCTAATATGCAACTTTTGGTCAAAAATAATTGAATGGTTAAAAGCATCAAATATACAAGTTGATAATTCTATCTTTTCAAAAACTGATGTTATCTTAGGAAGAATTGGAAAAAGTGAGTCAAGCTTTATAATTAACTGGATTATTCTCTTGGCAAAAAAAAATTATAAGAAGTGTCAACAAAATATTCCAGATATACATGTATTTGTCAAATTTCTTAAGAGCTATTTTGATACAGAAAAAAGAGTCGCATATAATAGCAATTCATGGGATAATTTTGATAAGAGATGGTCAAAATATAAACATATTTTTGAATACTAATTAACAGTTACATTCCCTTATCATTTTGAGTTTAAATAGTAATACGTTTATTTAAAAAAAAAAATTTTGATTGTGTAATTGTATCACTATCTGTGGTGGTTTATATTTTTTTTGTATGTATGTATGTATGTTTATGTGCAGGTTCTTTTTATTGTTTCCTTAATTGTTTATTAAAATAATTGATACTGGTAAACAGAGTAACTCCTACGAAAATAATATCTAATAGGTAAAAAGTCTTTCTTGCTCTGCTATTTTTCTTTCTCACATCACGTTTTATATGTCTTCTTTTCCATCAAAATATCAAAATACATTATTTAGTTTATAGGAGGTACTCTTTTTCCATACAAATGGAATATCCCCGTATATGCATGTCCTTGTTGCTATATTTGTAATGCACCTAATAATATGCTTATCGCTTATATCATTTATATATTCATATACGGTGTATAGTGTAAGGTATGTTGGGGGGTGGTCCTCCCCGACCCCCACATACCTATGACGGGGAGAATAAAAGCAATTACCACTGAATAAAAAAAAAAAAAAAAAAAGTCGGGCGCGTGAAACACACAGACTGGTTTGCAAAATACTGAGACTGGTTAACATAATTTACGACGGTATTTCACGTAACCAGTCAGATAAAAAATCGAAAGTGTTATCGCCCTTGGACAGGTGCCCTCTTTAGCTACTGTAAACACCGATCGGGACCGAAAATGGTGCCCGCATTTCGCAATAGCCAGGTGCCCGCATTATTGAGTTTTGCAGGCAAATAAACATTATAGCAAAGCGATCCGGACCGCGAATTTTGCCCGTAATTAGAAGTTGCCCGTATTATTGAGGTGCCCGCTAAGAAAGTTTTTACTGTAGTATAGATAAGCTACAGTAATTCGATGTTTGAGACCCGAAGACCCATTTTATCTTTATGTTTTGCAAGAAGAAGTTTTGATCTACCGAAAGACAGACTAACAGACCGACCAGCTAAGTGATAGACTGACATATGTACTCCAACAAAAATCACTCCACATATAATCAAATATACATATTGAAAAGTAATAAACAAAAAATCTCTATCAACGGAAATAAATTAAAAGTACAGAAGTCACTATCGATATAGACACAGCGACTGCATTAAGCACACATTTTACAGTTTTGTTTTCTTTTAATGACGTCATCTTCATTCGGAGCTTTCTTTTTTCGTCTGTACTGATGGCTGCCTTTGGTGTTTCTACTGAACCACACAGCCAGTCTTTGAAACGGGTGACAATGTTACGCAATCCTGTCGACAAAATGAAAGTATAAATGCACTGACAAAATATTTAAAAAATTGTAATGTTACCTTTTCTACCCAGAGGGCATTTTGTTTTATTCATTTAATCTTCACCAGTAAATAATCATTCAAGAACAGCTTTTCATATTTGATATCATATCCTAATTTGCGCTCTTCTACAATCCGCGATAAGGATCTGACAAGATTGCATTAAAGGTTACGTCAGATTTACCTTTGAGGTTATTTACATGCATAAACAAATGCTCGGTTTTAGACCAATTATATAGCGCGTCTCAAACGGACTTCGGTAAAACA
The DNA here is from genome assembly GCA_021229015.1 of Solen grandis. NCBI lineage: Eukaryota > Metazoa > Mollusca > Bivalvia > Adapedonta > Solenidae > Solen > Solen grandis. Next base: position 9,255,726 of record CM037782.1, read on the forward strand.
TTTGTCACAGGATGAGAAAAATGTGCAGCCTGACCCGATGCCTTTTACTTACAAGGGGAGTGCTCTACCGACTGTGCTACCCGGCCGATTATACAACTGTATGTACCCTATTATGAGTAATCAGTACTGTGACACTTTAAAAATGGATGTCTCAACAACTGCTGTTCTTACCAAATTACGGATACCAAAATTCAAGCATTAACAAAAAGAAATTGATTTAGCATTCTCGGGACTATGTGGTAATTCTCCCAACAGGATCATATCTTGTTATTTGTTCATTGTACATTGATGTGGTATACCTAACGATTTGTATGGCAAAAACACAAAGGTCAATCTGAGACGACATTCTACACGATGTGGTCAGATTCAGTTAGCCATACTGAATCTGATTTTAATGAGATTGATATTTGGTAAAATAATGGTTATACTAAAACACAATGCTGTGTTTCCAAGTGTCAAAATATGTTTCTAAAGAAAAAGCCAAACAACAATATTGTACGTGTTTGTTCCACAGGCTCCTGCATCAGAATGTGTTCTGCCCCTTCCACCTGTCCGACCCTCTCTTCCTCTCCCTCCTCATCGTCCGTTAGGTCTGGTTCCATCTCTGCATGTCTGGTCCACCATGTGACCCGGTCCAACTGTAACAAGGCTAAATCTGCTATAACGATGTTTTGAGTACAATATTGGTCATATTCATCATGTTTCTACACCTCCATCATATTCATTAAATGTTCCTTTTTTTCACTTGTAATGTCAACCACCGCTATGATATTAAAATACATGTACACATTTACCTGTCTGGGAGTTCTTGGTTTTGTGCAAAAGCTGATCGTCACCATCATAATCGTGGTTATCACGGCCAGGATGATAGCGAAATGCAGAAAGTCCACCTTAGTTACAATCGTGAACCTTGTGTCTGGCTCTCCACTTCCGCAAAACGGCCCTCTGATGGAGAAGTCTAGTCCCATGCGCACCAAGCCGACCAGGAGACCAATCACGAGACCCCAGAATGCTCCCTTACAATTCACACAACATATTTTAAACATTTGTCTTACAACTGTGTACTGGTATCGATAGTACTTTAATAATACCATCAACTATTCATTCTTATAGTCTGTTTCAGGCCTTCGCTGTTGTTGTTTTATCATTTTTTATATTTTTTATATAAAAAAAAAAATGTTGTAGAGATACAGTGAGAAAGAGCATATATTATATCATGTGCATACTATGACACATATATTGACGTACTGAGACAAATGTAACTAGAGCAAGTGTTACAATTACAAGCAGGTTACAGTTAGCATGCTTTTATATTTCCATTGGTCAATTGCAGTGAAATTCACGATAGTCTGTTTTTGCGTCACAAAATCACAGAAAAGTTCCAAGACGCGCAGTATTTGACTTACGAGTCTTTTTTTTCTTCATAAACACCAGCGTAAAAGATTAGACTGCATCTTGTACATGATTTAAGATATGGTGGTAATGAAAACCATGTTTTTGTAATACTGATTCAGTCAAAGTTCTTTGGTCCGGATAATTGATGCATGAATCTTAAGCATGCAACAGTTATCGACATATATGACCGCATATATGACAGTATAATGAGATTTAAATTAATTCTTTTATATGTATATTAAAAATAACCGATATAAACAATACAGCAGAAGAAGACAATATAACTAAACATACGATGCATATTAAAATCACTTAACAAAAACACACACCTACCTTAATCAAGACGCTAATTATTGCTTACAATTAAATGTGCCGACAACTGTCTCACAATGCTTATTACTATCACATGACATTGTTTACATAAAAAATTCTCAGCATGCAAAAATTGCAACGCACAGGATGAGTAATCAAACCGCCAATCAAATGTGCTAAAATATAATACAACATTGTTTACATGTATATTCAACATAGTATTAAGTCAACGTTAAGGTGCCGATAACTGTAGCACTTGCTCTAGATATATATGTCTTCAAAAAAAAATAAAAGATAAAAAATACAAACAAGAAATGTCGCACCCGTCATATTTTTAACGTTAGGATTTGACTCCTTTGTACAAGATTGGTCCGTTTTTAATGTAAGAAAAAAACAAGAGGCCCATGATGGCCCTAAATCGCTCACCTGAGATAAATAGGTTGACCCAAGGAACATCTGTACCAATTTATTTTAAAATCTGGCCAGTAGTTTTGAAGAAGATGATTTTTAAAGTTTTCATTTTTTGTTGTTGCCATGTCAACCAGAGTTCTACATGGATCAAGTTTATTTTAGCAACTTTTGTGAAGGCTGACCCAAGGACCATCCCTGCCAAGTTTAATCAAATTCTGTCCAGTGGTTTCAGAGGAGATGTTGTTTAAAGGTTTCTCTATATACATATAAGGCAAATAAGCCCCGCCCCTGGCGGCCATGTTTTTTTACGGATCAGAATAATTTTAGCAACTTTGGTAGAGGTTGACCCAAAGAACATCTGTACCAAATTATTTTGAAATCTGGTCAGTAGTTTTGAAGGAGATGGTTTTTAAAGTTTTCAAATTATTTTTCTTTTTGTAGCCATGGCAACCAGAGTTCTTCATGGATCAACTTTATTTTAGAAACTTTTGTAGAGCCTCACCCAAGGAACATTCTTGCCACGTTTCATTAAATTCTGTCAAGCGGTTTCAGAGGAGATGTCGTTTAAAGCAAATTGTTGACGACGGACGACGCACGACGACGGACGCCGGACGAAGGGCGATCACAAAAGCTCACCTTGAGCACTTTGTGCTCAGGTGAGCTAAAAACTGACACGGTCATTATTTTAAATGACCCTAATCGCGGAGTCTGGACACAAATAAAAAAAGATAATTAATAGAACAAAGTTCATCATATAACTTGAACAGAAAAACTACATCGTCATATCATAATCAAAGCATGCATAACAATATGCGAAAGTGGAAACACGATATATTCATTTCTTGTTTTAACAAAATAACGTAAAATCAATTGTAAAAGGCATGATCTTTGTGGAAAATTATGTAACCATTGTTACATCTGGCTTTTAAAATGTTGATACAATGAAGAGATGGTTTTTACCGATACTTTCTTCACTGCTGTCTAACAAGTGAATACATATGACTGTGTTTTGTGTTATGCAACATATTATAGCTCGCGAAGACAAACAGGCAGACAAACTACTTTATTTCACCAATATTACAAGGTAATAACATGGGAATGTTAAATACATATACAAAAAGTTTCATCCGGTCAACAAATATAGAAAACAGTGTGAGCGGGGAGCAGTCAAATAAACAGAGGCGTGGGAATTCTCGTGCAAAAAGACCGCGTGATGTAATTTTTTGTTCAAATACCTTTCATCAGTTGCCATCTTGACTGATAACCACTGGAGAAATCGGCAAAAATGTATACCCAAGTGTAATCGTTATTGCAAATTGCAAGTGATGTGGCATGTAAAAGAACGACAACTCTTGCTATAATTTTTGTCAATCGAAGCACTCGGTGATAAAAACAAGCCTCTATCCACTCCGCTTTCTATATCATAATTATGCGGTGCGTTTATCAAAGTATTTTCAAATTAATTCCATATTCTGTCAATATATAATGACTTATTACGATAGAAAAACAAGATTCTTTAAAAAAATCATGAAATACATTACACAAATATCCTTTTACTTGAAATACAAAAGTATGTACACATATCTGCTTAGGTCATAATTACGTATCGGTATGTGATGAAGTTATTATAAACAAAAGACGAATGTCTTCCAGATCTATCATCTGAAAATTTTACTGAATATATTTATTTTTAAATTAAATTGTTTTTTTTTTTTTTTTTTTTTTCTAGTAATTTCTTATTCTTTTAGATATCCATTTTCTGATATCTAAAAAATGAATAGTTTCAGTTCAGACCTGGTATTTGATGATGGTTATATGAGTTGTGTGGCCAAGTCAAGACATGCGTATAAACAAAAATCTTTTAAAACTGATATACGGCGCCTGCTGATGGGGATTAAACATTGTAATATAGCGCACCGTCTTTCAATGAAACAGACTATAATATACTGCAGGTGTTTAACACGTTCGCCCCGAACCAAGTCTCAGTGTGCGTCAAAGAGAATTGTTTTGACAAAATAATCTTATATTTATATAAGAAATTGTAATTCAGTCAGAATACTATAAAAAAAAAACTTCAAGAATACGACGCATGTATTTCAGCTAGTGGTTTTTTTTGTTGTTGTTGTTGTTGTTTTTTTAATTTTTTATTTCATTCGTATGTACATGTATAACATATCGTGTTTACATCATAATTATTGTATAAATTCTTACAATACAAACATCAAGTATATTTGGAATATTTACATATTATAAATATTATATTAAGCTATATACAACTACTTTTTTATGTCTAAATAGTACACAAATTTTATATAAGTGAGATAATTATATTCAGGAGACGGGAGAAGTATTACAATAATGATAATAATAATAATAATGAAAGTTAAATAGCATATTCAAATAGTTTATTTGCTTTGTTAAACAAATTAAATGAAAAAAGTTTTGTATAAAAAAGGGATGGTTTAATAACTTCATTGAGTCTGTGCTTATTTACAATCAGTAAATTGTATAACCAAGAATATTATTAGGAATATCATTTCACACATATAATTATTCATTGAACGCAATCAAAAGCATCAAAACATGCATGCACTCTCATAATAAATAAATAAATAAATGCTTATTTACAATCTTAATATTATATAAGCAAGTTTATCATTAGGAATATTTTTTCCTTTTTTTTTTTTATTCATTGATAGCAAGCGAAAGCATCAAACATGCATGCGCTCACATAACCTTTGATACACTTACCACAATCAATTATACTGAACAATAATAAAGGATGCAGATATATTTATGATAACATGAATTTTAATCATTTTCTTCCTATCTCTTTCGATAAGTGGGTAACCACTATTGGTGGAAATATGAACTCCAATGATATTCTACAAGTTTATAATATCCAATTTAAATGTTGCAGAGATACTTTTCTTCAATGGTTTCAAAGCAGAATCAACCATAGAATTTTAGGTACAAATTGTATGTTGAAAAAAAAATGAAGGCAAAAGACATGTGCTCAGTGTGCCATCAAGAACCAGAGACATTAAATCATCTGTTTTATAATTGTACTTCTATAAAGGAGTTTTGGGAGGAATTAGGGATTTTACTTAATACTCATTGTTTACAAATACCGGTCTGTTTTTTACTTAAAGATGTTATATTTGGAAACAAAGCCTATAAAGATGTCCTGAATACAGTTATTATTTTAGGTAAATATTATATTTTTAAGATAAAAGATAGTAACCAAAGACCAACTGTCAAAATGTTTAAAATTATGTTGTAAATCATTATAAACTTGAATACTACATTGCATGTAAGAATATTAAAAAGGGGACTTTGAAAAAATATGGAAATCTTTAATTCCACTGTTAAATTTTATGACATAAAGACACAAATAAACTAGATGTATACAAGTTAAGAATATTTTTAACAATTTTACAAAAGAACCACTTAAAAATGTTTACCAGCAACAGCAAGATTAATCTTGAATAATATTTGAAGTTTTTATGTTTTTCTGAGTATGTACAAATGTTTAGCTCTGTATTAATGTAAGAGTATACAACCTACACAGATACAATGCTACAGTTACATGTCAGGTAAGTACAAATGTGTTTTTGCTTTGTTGCATAATAATAATTATTATCATTTTAAGCCTTTGCTTTATAATGTTTGGTTATAATAGTTTATGAATGCTTGATTGATGCATTTAATAATAGTAATAACTTTATGTGAAAGCATGCATGTTCGATGCTTTTGCTTGCTTTCAACGAATAAGTATTCGTGACAAGTAATATTTTCTTTGAAAGTGAGGCCAAATCTGAAAGCCCTTTGCAAACTGTATTCTCCTATATGAAATGAATTTGTATACTAAGTATTACTGAAAAAAAAACATGATTTACTTTAAAAAATAAAATTTATATTTTCACAACCCCCCACCCACTTTGATTTGACAGCGACCCCTTAAGTATGAAATTCAAGTCACACACCTTTTCGCTTAGTCTCTTCCAGAAGAAACCCAGCAGGAATAACATGCACCATGGAACCAAAATATAGGATTTGACCGCCTGCACATAGAACCAGAGAAGCCCACCTTGGCTCTGCTGCAGTATGGGCAGCCGGAGGATGCTGACTACAAGTAGCAGGACAATGGTAACTCGCCCAACCACCATCAGCTCGGTCTCCCGGGCCCGTATACGAAGCTGCCGCCAGATGTCCAGAGTGACGATGGAGCTGGCGCTGTTAAAGATGGATGTCAGTGAGCTCATCAGGGCTGCCAGCAGTGCTGCAATCATCAGGCCCCGCAGACCTGTGGTATTGGAACAAATAATTTGTCTTGCTTAAAGGCATACAAATTAAAAGCACCAGAAACGCTACTTGATTCTTATACATATATTTCTTTTCCCCATGCAAGTCAAATCCTCATCTTCTGACTTGGTTAAGTTTTAAAGTATGGCTATTTTGACGAATACGGTCAATAATGTTTTATAATTGTTGACGAAAACAAATGAACAAGATGAGTAATCTAAAACAATATATAAGCAGTTAAATAACTGACCTGCGGGCAGTAGCCTCATGACCATCAGTGGGTAGGCCAGATTGCTACATCCAGCGCGGTTCTGACAGACCTCCCAGCAAACTTCCGGGTCTGAACAGGCTATCTCTTCTGAAACCAGGGAATAAAGTATTTTTGTGACATTTTGAGAATAAACTAATCTTTGCAAATGTGTGCAATTTCGGTGTTTTGTGAATGACCATCAACCATGCCATCATTTTGTATGCTTGGAGAAGAAATCTAAGAGAAATCAAAATTGCCATTCTTTCACATTAATAAATAAAGTGAACAAATGAGAGTACTATAAACAGACCCGATATTTCATCAACCAGCTGGATCCAAGTGGAAGTCAATTACACAATTAGATTTGAATGAAAATCAATTATAGCCAAAATCATGCGAACAATAACAAAATAAAAATATTGTATTGATATTAATTTGCATATCAAAATATATTGTTT
>CM037782.1:9262956-9312956 GCA_021229015.1 Solen grandis
TGGTAATTAGGCCGAGTTGACCCGGATTCTTTACTCATGGTCTTACATTGTTTTCAAGTGCCATGTTGACAAAAAAAAATTGTAAGAATGATGTCATAGGAATCCATTTAATAAAAAACGAGGTCAAAACAAAAAAGTCGTCGGAATAGAGTACCGTACGGTACAGTTCTTTAGCTCCTGTGACCTAATTTTTCAACCAATCGTTCATATCAGAAATGCATTGGATTGGAATGAGATTTTGAGTAGCTAAAACATTTATTCATTCAATAAACCAGTTAATAAGTTAAAGTATCGAGGATACTTTTTAGAGCCTAGAGGTCTTAACTTTCATTTCACTCTTGTCAGACACTACATGCCAGACTTTCTGTGGTCTTCTCTCTTGGTAGGATGTACTACCTAAGTGTCAACCACATTACGCCGTCAAGAAAATATACATGAGTCGGATATGAAAACATAAGTTAAACAAAGGAATACCTTTCCACAGTAACATTAATCCGTGAATTGTTTCAATTTCCCGCGAGCTTTTTACGGCTATCCTTTTTGCCCTGCTCTGTCTGGTTCCCGATTTCATTTTCTATGGTGTTCATTCAAAGTCATAAAATCGCTGAGTGTTTCTCTCTTTCTTTGTGATTGTGCAAGTGATAATTCTACCAAGCAGATTAACCTTGGGTGCTCCGATAAGTCACCGGAGGAATATACCAGAAGAACAAAAACAAGATAGCATGTGTCGGCCTGGTGACTGGTCATTTGGCTACCTTTATTTCAGATAGGGGCTCATAATGTGGATTTCCACTACTGAACACAAACATTTACCCAGTCAAGGCAATTTATTGTATGTTCAGCTGTATAAAAAATAATTTTGAAATATCAGCTTTCACAACGACGGCTGACCAATATATCTTATCGGGTTTAAATTATGTTTTACATGAGTATACATGTCACTGACGTTAATTAATACAACGATACTAGCGATAAGTATGAATTGAAGTCGCATTTATTGTGCATTTTATAGCAGGACCTTTATATTATCATTATTTATAGGATATCTCCTGATTATAGTCAAATAAATAAACAAATATCAGACCAAACGCATACTGTTGGTGGGACGTTAAATCAAATAAGCAAACAAACCAAATCGCACCAACACTGCCGTAACAAGAAAAATCCTAACATTTTTTTTTTTTTTTTTTTTTATTGACGGCTTAAGCGCATGCCCTCTCTCCCTCTAACAGATTATAAGATTAACATAAATATATGTATCTAAATCAAAAGGAATCATATTTAAAACAACAAATGGAAAATAGATATGTCAATATAAATAAAATCTAATAAAATATAACCGAACTATGCGTTTTTAAAAGGGCAAAACTATAAATGTAATACTCCATTACTGTTTTGTGCCAAGGAAATAATAACCTTTTCAATTACTTTCATATTTATACATTTTTTATTTGTTAATTTTAATGAGATTTAATATAACAAACAAAGTCCCCCATCTGGATCAGAACTCGAAACCTAGCCTTGCATCCAGTGCCTTAAATTCTAATTAATGGCACTATATCATAAAGAAAAAAATATTTTCATGATCTATATATGTGACGGGGGTCGTTTATACTGGTGTGAGGTCGTTTGTCTATACTGGTGTGAGACCGTTTGTTTTTTGTTAACCTGTTTTGAACCCTTGAGTTTTGCATATATTATTACTTACTCACTTTTGATTGGCTTGGACTTGCATGATTAGTCAGGTGGTCATTTTGACCGCGGAATATGAGCATTCCCGCTTTGTGCTTTGTGAAGACAGGTTGTCTTACGTTGTCCATACTTCGAAATAGTCTTTTATACGGAAAATGTATTGGTATGTATATCTTACATCTTTTTGATACCGTGGTGGTTTGTCTGGCTTGCATTGGAAACGTGCTGTATTTAGACCTTTACTCTGGTTCAATTCGCTTTACACGCGGCTTGTATACATTGTATTCAGAGTGGCAGATTAATGAAATGGTAATGGTCTTACATAACCAATTTCACTAGTTCTACCTTTATTTCACATATGTTTAACCATTCCAGATATTTACGTAACCAGCACACCATGAACGTTTGCCTGTGAGAGCCAGATCAGATTGTGAGCAATACCTTATATTGGTAAGTTGTCCGTGAAACATGATTGTCATTGTTTAATGTGTACATGTATGTTCTGTATATTTTATTGTTGTATGTTTGTAACCATATTTGTAAAGTGACGGCCACTAGTCACATAAATGAATCATATTTAACATTGTTATTATATGTCATTCACATGAATTATAATAATTGTCGCTATATTATATTTATGAGTCGTATTTTATGATTGCAGGTCACGACTCATACCTCCCTTTAATAAATACCTTCGGGACATGTGAATTCCACGACTCCGTGAATTGTTGTTCTTTTTTCCCAACTGTGTGGAAAAAGTACGCAAGTTACATATATTGGTTAAGAGGGTTGTGGGTTCGAGCCCCAGCTACCGACTATTGTTTTACAAGTATGCGAGGAATTCTTACGGAGTCTAGAACTGGTCTTTCCCAAGAATGATCCCCCAATCTCCAAACAGAGTTGTTGTTCGTCCCTCATTAAAGCATCCTAGAGGGTCGTGGATCAAGAATCTTGTCAAAACAGGGAAAAAATCAATGTACATTGCAATTGATTTTAAGGACCAAAAGCATAAACATGAAGAAAAAAATAAGCTAATACAAAAAATAGCCCCAAAGCAATAACATTATTTAGCCCAAGGCTTAGATTTCAATATATAAATTATATACCAGACGAAACTTATAAATACTCCGACTAAAGTTTTGTCTATAGCATTTGTTGTATTCAAAATAACAGATTTTTGGTTTTTTATAGCTTTCCACGAAAATTGGTTTCACAGAGTTGAATATGCGTCAAAATTATTCAAGCAGACAACAGATTGAGCCAATGCACATTTTAATATTTACTGGGCATATGTTTTGGAAAATATATCTTCTCTTCAAGTTTGAAATCGGAGTACTTACGAGTTAAGTTTCGTTAAGTGTATATTATGTTATTTAAAAAAAAAACTATCACTCCCCCCGATAACCCCCTAATGCATCTCCGTCATCCAAGATACATTTTTCCCCGGGGTAGCATGCCCCACCTCACCTCTCGCACTGACATCACAGTCATATTTTGAACACCCCCACTTGAAGAATTCTGGATCCAGGCCTGTATAAACATAGACATAGCAAGTTCTTGAAATTTAGATTTAGCCCTTCCCCTACAATACATATGAAACAAAATTAAACATGTTATAGAAAAGATTTCAGACATAAAAAAATAAATGCATATGGTTCCAATATCAGTAAATATCTCTACTCTTGGTGGCTATTTTGAAAGGTTAATTCATTGGATTTTAAGATAAATTATACATAGAAGCAGAAGTTTTATTCTCTTGTAATTTCGTTATGCCTGCTGCAAAAAAAAAATCAAAATGTTTACACCTTTAAAAAGCTCTTGAAAATCATACGTGACTCTAAGTTATAAAGTTTTTTTCGGCGTAGCTGTATAATATTGATTTTGACCTAGTTCTTCGGCCAACCAAATGTTGGTATGCAAATGAAGCCAGAGTAAATGCAATGCCATCATTGGCTTCTATAATTTGTTTTTAGGGCATTTAGGATATTCCAATTTAAAATGGGAGTTTCAGGTTATATATCTACTTGATATATAACAGGTGTTTTTTTCCCCTTCATATTAAAGATGGAAGGTAACACAGTAATGAAAATTTAACACTTCCATCAATTTCGGAATGCTGCTTTGGAAATATTAAAACAACTAAATAAGAAGCAGGCGTATACCTATCTTTAGACCACGTGTTTCCCTTATTTGTAAAAGTGGACTCGGCCTCTGGGGAGGTAACTACTGCGGAGAAGTTGTGCAGTTTATTGTGCGGATCTGGAAACAATAATCTGATATATCCGATTTATGATCTTTCAGTTTCGCTTGATTACATTTAAATTGTCTTTACTTTAAAAAATATCAGCAAGTGCATAATATTTAATGGAAGTTGGTTGATTAGTTTTTTTTATAGTTTGTAAATTAAATCCGTGTTTGTTATATATTCTTCACAATACCTCCCATAATCTTGGTATTTATAAACATTTTTTTTTAATCTGTTTTACATGTTACAATTGACAATTATTTAGCTGCGCCGAATATCTTTTTTTAAGATATTTCTTAATACCTTTAAATTAATCAAAATATCATTTTCACATTTAAGCTGTTCAATAGATTTATGTAAGCTAGACTGAAAAATAAAAGAAATGGTACGTATTCTCAGATTTCAGCCTGCATTATTAAGCCTAACGGAATGACATCAGTGCCTACGACATCACACGGGAACTATGTATTGCTGTCATACCTTGCGGGAAATAAAAAAGGGCATTACTGATTTGCATAATTACCGTATCCGATTCAAATGCATGTTATCAAAAGTAAAGGATAAAAGAACCCCCCTACCCCCACCCCCGGAAAAAAAACCGTGGAACACTCCTTGAAAAATCTGAAAAAAGAAGAGGAAAAAAAGTATGGAAGAAGTCACGGAACCACCCCGCCCTCTATTTCTTAAGGCAATCTTCATAGATTAGCCCCAAAAAGTATATAGATTGGCTCGAGTCCCTAACCCCCGGAACGGTGAATTTAAGAATTTCATAGTTGGCTTATGCATGGTAATTTTAATAAGTGACCAACATATCTCCTGCGATAAATGGCTGGATCCGCGCATGTGATCTCATTAGGAATGGAAACCCCCCACTCCAGATCATTATGTAACAAATCAAAACACTCAAGGCACTGAGAGACTGCCGGCGGTAATCATGAAATAAAAAGCGAGTTCAGCTGACATACTATTCCATGTAATTAGAGTTGTAGAAAACCTGATAAATCCGTATTTATGAAGCCGAATCCTAACTTGCAACATAGCCTTGCAGTCACTAACAAAATTCGTATTGTTGGCATTATATATCATAAAGAAAAAAAATATTTTCATAAATCTATATATTGGTTTTACCTCTCACTGATAAAGAGTCGTAGATTCGACTCCCGGCTACCGACCATGTCCCTGTATGTGAGCTTATGGAGGATTAGATAGTAATAACGATAGTTTCCCACATTAATGTCCGTGAAATCACAGTAAATATCAAATATAAGTTTATAGATATGAAATCCTAAATAGAGGTCCTTCCTCTTTGAAAGCCAAAATTCGATTCTATCTATCTTTTCACAAAGAAAAGTTTCATCTATCCGGGAAGGGGTGGCAGACATACCACGTGACGAGTTTAATGCGATTAGCGATTAATTGCGCAATGTGTTGATTGCAGACACGCAAAACATTCCACGACATCCTGGCATTTTTAGTACACGTATCTATGACAGATTGACAAAGAATGCAATACGTGGCTTAGACAAAATGATGAAAGAAAGTATGATAAATAAATGCTTAATTATTTATCCATATAAACATATCAATACACTCCTTTGCAAATTAAATTATGGAAAAAAATCATTACAATGTAAAGTACAAAGCTACAGGTAAAATATAAGAGATATTTTACTGGTGTAGCATGTCTAGTACTTGTCCTTCCTAAGAACGATTGTTATAGGTATAATAATCTCCAAACACCGTTGTTTGTCATAATATATGTATGTGAGAAAGCCCAATATCGCCTTTTATATTTGAAGTTAAAAATCTGGATGGGTTGGCCAGAATGTGCAACATGTTTAAATATATGTGTTCAAACTCACTTTTTGAAAGATACAGACACTGATATTTACAAACTGAAAATAAAACTTCATTCACAACCATCTCATCCCATAACGTTTCTGGCTATATTCAGCAAAATAGGCATGCTATTATACGAACGAAAATGTCACTTATTTATGGTGTGAATAGCTCACCATAATACACACTGAACTAGCTCTTATTTTCGAATTAGCAGGTGCTTGTTGCGTTGCGAATAGCAACAGCGTACAACAATATGGCTGCCCATGCACCAAACTGAAAGTAGTTCTCTTAGGAACAAAAATGTTGCGCGATTAAATTGATTTCGCTAAAGGAGGGTAAAAGCTTATGAAATTACTCATAAAAGAATTAAGTTTTTTCTTATTTATGTTTTTTATTACTATATATAAATTTATATTATCGTTTCCAATGAAACTTATTTGATAACTTATACGGACTATATATTTCAGCGCATGTATATCAAATAAGGTCCACAGTGGACACCTTGCGAATGAAAACTCGGTTAAGGAACAATAAAAATATTTTACACGATAAGTCCTGATCGAATATGTTTTTAGTGTATCTAAAATAAAGCATGGATGACGAAAGAATAGATTGGATCAGGCAGCAAGTTTTTCTTGCTCTTGATATCAAGGAAACCGAAGTTTTCGAAGAACTCCTTGACCGTGATGATGGTGTTTGGGAAAGAGAACTTGGAAAGTTTTTGAATGACACTCCCGAAGAAAATGAATCCTCAATTTTATTCTACAAAATAACAAGGGAGGAGGAAGAAGAGGTCGAAGTAGAATGTGGTAAGTTGAGGGAAGTCCTCCATGTAATCTTCATTATGATGATTTTTATATCTAATGAATATGCTGATCTACATACTTACTCTTAACAATCAATTTCTGATGAGGACTGAGAGGTTTACTCTGTACGTTTATATCCTCGAGTACACAGTTCTGGCGCAACTAAAAAAAGTCGTGATCCTTTTTTTAAAATTAATACGTATAAACAAAAAAAAACATTTTCCATTGTATGACAAAACTAAGTCATTTATTTAATATGGTCTTACATTGTTTTCAAGTGGCTGATGTCGTTTTTTCAATGAAAAAATCACAATTGTGTATGTTAGTATAGTGATAATTCAGTGAGACTGACTTGAGGGTACAATGAAACGACTCATCTGATGTTATTTATATTTAATCATTGTAGCATGTAAGTAAAAATTGAATTTTCATGTCAAATATAATGAACGAGAGAATGTCAGTTTCACAGCTTTTTTTTATTTTTTATTGCATTACTTCACTGAAAATATGCCAGATGAGAAAAAGTACTTACTGAAACTTAGGTTTTGCAGGTGTGTTGTATAAAGTACATCAAATAATAGCTCTGAATCAATAACTCGCCACATTTTGGCTTTCTAGTGCTAAAAAAGATGTTGACAAACAAAACTTGTAAGAATAACATCACATGGAATCCAAAATAAAAAAATACTAGGTCAAAAAAAAAGTGTCAGAATAGTGATGCGTCAGAATAGAGTACCGTGCGATATATTGACATATCTTATGTTGGAGTATCTTTTGTTTATTTCATATATACTGTATAGTGAAGGCATGATGTTGATTTTGTTATTTTTTATGCACAATTTCCTGTTTAATGTCCATCTTAAAACCTGGGACAGTAGAATTTTACACAGTTGCAGTTAGATTAAGTTTATAAGGTGTCATTTGAAAATGGGATCTGCAGAGTGGATTGATTTTATCTGGAATGCTCTCTTATTTTTCTTTCAATGCATATGACAGTGCAAAGGTTCAGTGGTAGAATGCCTGCTTTGTGATCAGGAGGTTGGGGTCCAAATCCTGGCTAGAGGACTTTCCTCCAATAACTCCATTCAACCAGATGTATAAAATTGGTACCAGATGCATCCTTACTTAGCACTTGGAAAAATGGGCTTTCTATGGAAACGTGGAGACCTCAGTGCTGGTTCTACCCAGGAGCTTGTCTCCTATGTATCTAGATGCTGACACCTGACACGGCTCATAAAAGAAGACCCTAAGATGTCTATTGGCAAAATGGGCTGGGGTGTCACAGCCACATTCCCTTGTATCAAACCACTGTCTCTTTTGCATTCTGCCTCATTAGGAAAAATCAACAACAGAACCCCACTTGTGGGTTATCCTTCACCGCAATGTCTAAATATGGCCATAATAATTAGTGATTACTAGCCATTACTGCAGACGAATAACTAGAAGACAACCACAAATCGGTATTAACATTTATATATATGTTGTTATTAAGCTTATCAAACAGAATTTATTATATATAACTTCAACTTGATGCTGTCAGACATTATAGGTAATGGGTGAAACTGATTCAAAGTCATCATTGTAATGTAGTCATCCAATATTTTTTCTTATATATACATGATTGTTACTGTTACACAAGGGGAGAGAGCAAAACTATGCTAAGTGCTTATTAATATATATGCACTTAGCCTAGTTTTGCTCTCACCATTCAATTATTGTGGTATCTACAGAACCAGAGATACCAGATATCACTACTGAGGAAGAGGGTGCAGAAGGTGAGGGGGGAGAGCAGGCACAGACAGATCCAAATGCAGCTCCTGCAGAAGATGCAGAGCCAAAAGAACAAGCACTGGGGGTATCCACACCAACTGGTGGAGATGATGACACACCAAGGAAAGGTGAGTAGTCATGTAGTGGGTTTTTAGTGAATAAAAAGGAATATTATTGTGATAAATGTTCTTAAAATATTAATAAACCTGTTTCACTACCAACTATCAGTGTAGTAATTTTCTGCAGACTGTTTCAAAGCTTAGTTAGTTTTGTGTGTGTGTCGTTTGTATTTTTGTGTTTGTTTTTTATTTAAACAAGATTTTTTTTTGATAGATCAAAATATTTATTAGAAATAAGATGTTATTTATTTGTTCAAGTTGCTTATATTTTGTCATAGTAGATAAACCAAAATTAAGGGGTCTACAATTTTTTTCTGTATCATTCTTTAAATCAGGTTTATGTCAAGTAAAGTACCCTTGTATTTATTTCCAGGAACAGGTGGAAAGAAAAGACGTAAAGCCAGTACACCCTCTGCTGACAAGGCAGATACAGAATCTCAGAAAGGTGACGTTCCTCCAACTCCAGAAGTGACAGAGTCCAAAGCTGAAGGTGAAGAGGAGGAAGAAGGAGATGGAGAAGAGAAAGAAGAAGATAAGGCTCCAAGAACTGTAAGTGAACATGAAATATCCAGCATTTTGTACTGAGATATGGAACAAAAATTGAGAAAACAAAAAAGAGCAAAGAGTTTTTGCAGAATATTTTAAATTCCTACCTCTTCAAACTCAGCACACTATTTGTATAGTTTAATATCTCATATTTATATTTAAGATTGTGTTCATTTGTTTGTTTCTGAAATAATTAATTAATTGACAAAGTGCAAATAGACAAAAGAGTTAAGTCTTGTTTTCTTGGGTTTAGAATAGAATATACAGACCAGTGTAGATAAAACTTGCTTTTTTATCATTGCAGAAAATCATTCTACAAAAGGTTATCCGCACCTATCTGTACATGTGCTACCAGTATCTGCCAGAGGAGTTTGCAGACCAGGATTGTGTATATTTCATCAGGAATACCCCAGGCATGGTTCCCTTGCCCTCAAACAAAGAGGAAGCAATGGAAAGTTTGCCAAACTATTTCGAGATTGGGATGTTGAATGGACACTCCCTGGTCATGTTGGAACATATTATTGCTCAGGTTTGTGTACTAGTTTAGCTACTTAGTACATTTGACATATAATATCAAATAATCAGGGATAGCCAGGTCCACTGTTCGTATTCGCCATGTTGTCCCAGAGCCAGTTTGCACAAGTTAAGTTTTGAAAGAATCAACAAAATATTTATCATACAAACAGGTACGAGAAAGAACATT
The DNA here is from genome assembly GCA_021229015.1 of Solen grandis. Lineage (NCBI taxonomy): Eukaryota > Metazoa > Mollusca > Bivalvia > Adapedonta > Solenidae > Solen > Solen grandis. The sequence goes on from CM037782.1 coordinate 9,272,680, forward strand.
CCACTCCATTTTGAAATACAGATTTAAATGTATAGTATTTCTTACAAGTTAATTCACCAAAAATCAGTTTTAATTTTAAGCTACTTATCACAACACTACTTCTTTGCGTAATCTTGACAGTCTTTATCTTATTACTTCTGTTTGATGTTTTCCAGGTGTACATGCCCCTACTGTCATATAACCAACACCGTAATGGTGAGGCCAAGGGTGATGCCCGCAGTCGACCTGATACCCGCGTGTCCCAGCGTGTAGAGGGGCAAGATACGGAAGAACCAAAGTCAGAGAAACAAATCAACGTGGCTGAATCAAGGGCTAAAGCCATGCTGAGAGATGAATTCTTGATCAGTATGCAGAAGTTTGCCTCCAGTATCACTCGTACAATTCAGCAAATTGAGGGAGAGGTCAGGCTAGAAGTTCCTGAGTTGGAACTCAGTGACAACATTGATGAGATTGTAGCAAATGCTGAACTTATGGACCAAATTCGTGAGACATGCCATGAGTGGACCAAACAGGTTCGCAGTGCTCTGGAATTGCAACTGAAGAAGGTTCCGCAAGGCAAGGGACCTTTAGCAGAGATAGACTTCTGGCGGGAGAGAAATGCTGCCCTCAGTGCTCTTGTGGAGCAGCTGAAGATCCCAACTGTTGCCAAAATGTTGGAGGCTTATTCTCATCTAGAGTCTGACTTTGATGATGTGAAATCTGAACTGAATAAGTATTATGTTGAAGCCAAGGATAACGTGAGATTTTTGTCGACACTTGAACGTCATTTCAAGAACATTGCGCATGGTGCAACATTCCAGGTTGTGATAGAGACAGTACCATCCATGATGAATGCGCTGAGAATGGTGTGGATAATCTCGCGTCATTACAACAAAGACGAGCGGATGGTTCCCCTCATGGAGAGGATTGCCTGGGAACTAGCCGAGCGTGTGGATAAAGTCATCAACATCAGAACCATCTTCAAGTAAGTTAAATTTACTGTATATTTAAAATGCAGATTGATCATTAAGCTTTTTCGTGGTCCAAACCTCCTTTTAATGCCACAGAAAGGTCTTGTCTGCTTGGAAAGGACTTTAGTTTTTAGATTCCTTGTGAAATGAGACCCCTGATATCTGTCTCATGTAGACACAATCTCATTGTAATCATCTCTTTGTTTTAGCTCTGGTACTCTACGCTATGAAACTCCCATGAACATCCCGTGAAAGATCGTCTCAAGTTGACCATTATGTCATGAATATTGATAAGAAAATGATATCCAATCAGAAAGCGTGTTTCAAAATAATTTGAATTTGAAAATTGGAATACCTTGGTGATATCAGCAAATTTAAACTTTCTGTTTGTTGCTATTAACTTCAACAGATATGAACATAAATATTACCTTTTTATATTTACTTGGCTTAGTGTCCAACCACCAGTATTTCAGCCATTTTGGGACTTATGTCTACATCAACCTCATTAAAGGCATATCCTAATTAAGGCTCGCTAGGTAGGATCTGATGACACTACATTAAATGTAGACTCAAATTGACTTTTGATTAGCCAATCAAATCGTCGGCCTCAAAATGCTTGGGTATAACTTTGTGAATTTTTTGCAAGTGAACTTCAGAGTATGTACATCACAGGGACAGTACAGAGGAAGTGAAGAGAAGAACATCAGAGGCCAAGCGAATGCTGCAGGTCTGGAAAGACAGTTACTTTGATGTGAGGGCCAAAATAGAGATGTCAGGTCGTGACCAGCGCTGGGAGTTTGACAGAAAAAAGTTGTTTGAGCGAACAGATTACATGTCCAACATTTGCCAGGACCTGCATAATGTTGCCCAGGTAATGTATTCTTCATATTTAATATCAAAATCATGTGAGAATCCAGACAGGGGACTGCTTTGGAGTCGGGACTCCACTGATCTTTCAGTTTAATAGGGTAATCCCTTGGTAATCCCAGATTCAGAATCCATGAGAGTTTTTGCCTCTTTATATTTGCTACATTACGCACTAATTCCGTTACTCCATACATTGCCAGTGGGATTATTAATTAGCATTTGCTAGTTTTCGATTATTTGAAAAGCCGCACCACTATTCGCAGTCCCACTAGGAAGTGGGGATTTTGGACCAATAGAAACTGTCATACTTATGACACTTAAACAAACATTTATAGACTTACAGATTTAAGATCTCCAACTGAAGAGTAATCATTTGTGTAAGCAGCATTTTGATTGGTCAATGTAACTCTTATGAATATCCTTATAACAATAAAGTGCCAGCCCCACAGCTGACAGATGTAATAGGCAGCCGTGGGTATCCAATGCTGCATTACTAGAGCTTAGGCCCCCTTTGAGATCAGTGCAGTAACTGGATCCACACAGGAAAACTTGCAATACTAATGTCTTGTTCCACCTCTAAATACATTCATTTCCTTCTGCTCTTATTAAATGAGGTACATTGTTACCCAGGCATTAAGTTAGATGTTAATTATTAGACAAAATGAAATCATTTACATACAAGAGATCATCTTAGTATCAAGTCAAGTCAAGTCAAGTATATTTTATTGGCATAAACAAATACATGTCCATTGCCTATATCAGATCCTGGCAGTTTCACAATATAGTACATTACTGAGGTTTTCACTAAGGCCTGCTTAATTTAGATGAAACAAAAACAACATATTCTTTTCTTTATTTCAGATCCTTGAGGAATTTTACAACATATTTGGTCCAGAGCTGAAGGCAGTGACTGGTGATCCAAAGAGGATTGAGGAGGTTCTGGTTAGAGTGGATGCCCTAGTGACCCCACTAGAAGAGGTACAATATATTGTTTTATCAAAGTTACTAATACACTGCTTTCATGTTAGACATTTAGAGAGTATCATTTCATTGTGCTATTGATAGCAATGATGATATAAAGTTTTCATAGTTACTTCCGTCATGTATATTGTTACTCAAACCTTTTAACCCTTTCCCTCATAGAGGACACCATGAAAAGACCTATGCGAACAGCATAAAACCAGATCAGCCTGCGAGTAACTCGCAGGCTGATCAGGTTTTATGCTGTTCGCTGCTCCTCAGTGGTCTGGAAATGAGGACTTTGTAATTAAATTTGGTAAGGTTTAACTATGGTTTTCTGCAGATCAGGCTTTATGTGGTACCTATTGAGTGCGTCAAAATGAGTTTTTATGAGGGAAAGGGTTAAGCATGTTTGACATCTTTACTGTTCATTTGAGTTTCTTTGGAAGGGAACAGAAACTAAAATTTTCAGATACTTGTTTTTCTGTGAATGCAAAAGTATTCCTCACTCAAAAAAACCAAAAAAAACCTGTAAATTATTAAAAAGAGGGCATGATAGTACAAAAAAGGCAAAGTAATTAAAAAAACTGAACTTTGATCATCAGCTCTTACATCTGAGTATGTTGTTTAATGGATATCTTGTATTTGCATGATATTTTTTTCCAGTACATACACTGGTAAAGTAATCTGTCTGCTTTCATTCAAATCAATAAAATCAATACCTGTGCAGTTGATAACAAGATCTGGCAGTATCAGATAGGTATACAATGAGTAATGTCCTTGTATTGGATAGAATTTTGGAAGGGATTCAAGCCTTACTATGTCTCATTTAAGCATTTACAGATTGACTCAATCATCCAGTATACATTGGGGTATGGGATTTCGTCCAGGGGATTTTTATCTGTGATTCATATATTCTGATAGATTATAAAAATTACCAGGTATAACTCACCTGCAATACTAATATGGCTTACATACACATGTGTATGCTTTGATATCAATTATGAATGATTAATTAATTGTTGTCCAGTGGCTTCAGACTTCTAAGTGTGTAGGGTTATTCACATAATCAAGTTCTTTTGTTACAATAAGATTTCAGTTTTGGAAGTGGAAATATACTAGAGTCAAGCATGTTGTATCATCTTGTCCCTCTTGACTTTTTATATCTCAGTTGCACCGAATGGCACTCCACTGAAATTTGGTATAGTTTTCCAGTGTCACATAAAGCAGCTTGGGGTTGTATTTGGTATGGGTCAAAGAGGCCAAGGACGCTGTTGATAAAATTAGAATTACTGGAATATCTTTGTAGCTGCATAACTTAGTTATCATTCACAATCAGTGATACATGTAGCTCTAGTTTAAGCCTGGTCACAGCATCTGTGATATTTAAAAAATGTCACCCCATATTCAAGTAGGCCCACCTACCATTACCTTGTCAATGAATATCAAATGCAGAATGTGATTTCTCTCCTTCATGTCAGTCATACCAAGATGGTATTTAAACCAAACTGTATATATCACACTTACAGGTCGCATTTGACCCCTTTGTCATTCGTCACTCCGGATCATGGAAAAGTGTCATGGACCAGTTCAACCGTGAGGTGACAGCAATCGAGAACGAAGCCAAAATGTTCATCGATGAGTCGTTCCAGTCACTGAGGTCAGCAGAGGGTGCTTTCAACATGCTGCTAAAGTTCAAACACATCAGATCAAGGGAGGCAATCAATAACCAGATGATGCAGAAGTTCCGCGACATCTTGGTCCAGTACCAGAAAGAGGTGGACACAATGGACAGCCTGTTTCAGACACAAAAGGAAAGTCCACCTCTACACAAGAATCATCCGCCCATTGCCGGCGCCATCTACTGGGAACGGTCTTTGTTCCACCGGATCAAGCATGTCATCATTCGTTTCCAGTCCATGGAGGATATGATGACAAGTGAAATGGGCAAAGCTGTAAGTTTCTTTTAGGCCATTGCCCTCTGTTGTAATAAAAATGTTGATGGTGGTGCTGAATAAGTAGATGTTTTGATACTTTTGTGGGTGCAAATGTCTTAATTTAAAATTCTTCATTATTTAAAAAAAGATCAGAATTGATAATAAAGTATATAAAATCCCTTGAAAATTAAAACAGAAACTAAATTGAGATCAAACTGAAGCATTGTAGACATATTGTTACAGACTCGGGCCAAATACCTGAGTGTTGGCAAGCAGATGAAGACGTACGAGGACCAAAAATACGAAGCATGGCGGGATCATGTAGAGCAAGTGCTGCCCTCGCTGTTGAAACGTAACCTCATTGTGAAGCCCACGCATGCTCAGCAGCTTCAGCTGCAGCAGCAGCAACAGCAGCAGGCTGCAGAAGAGGGTCAAGAGGGAGAAGGTGAGCACAAGACTTCAGTCTCAAATACTCTAACATCTCTCTTGCATCTAATGGCCATATTTTTAATTTGAGCATGAAAATCATACTTAAGTGCAGTTTTATTTTTGAGAACAGACAAGGCTTTTATTTTCTTCATCAGCCATTCTTAAGCATCTTCCTCTCCATTCTGAAAACTTAGTGAATTCATGCAGTTTTCTCCGAAACTAGCTATTCAGGATTTTTCCTTCGCCAGACCCAAGAAAATGATGCTCCCCAATCCCTTTCTCATGTATGGAAATAAGTTCGCTTCTTCATTATCTGGATAAAAAGTCATGACACCTCTCCTAAGGTGGGTGTATACAGGTTTTTAGTGGTGATTTGGCCTCTTGTCTCTACAATTTTCAAGAATAATTGCTTGTTTGCTTCTTTTGCTATGATTGTGAAATAGGTAATACTGTCTTAAAATTTACTGAAATATTCACATGTTTGAGGTGTGTGTCACTTCAAAATCATCATTGAGGTTTTAAGATGATGGTCACAGAGTTATCGATTGATCTATTGTTTTGTTTCTTTGTTTTTGCTGCTAAAGATAAAATGTTTCCATCTGATTTCTTCCAGTAATATATTTGGTGTTTAGTTTATCCTAACATAAGTTTCAGCCACCAAACGTCGACGCAAGCGGAGTAAGTTTCAGATATGTAGAAAAAATAATTCCTTTTTTGATGTTTGCTTTATTTTTAGGATTATGTGCTTTAAATGAACTGTGATATGATATACTTTTTTTTTAGCTCACCTGAGCATAGCTCAGGGTGAGCTTTTGGGATACTTGATTGTCCGTCGTCCGTCAACAATTTTGATGTTTACACACTAGAGGCCACAATTTTGATCCAATCTTCCTCAAACTTGGTCAGAATGTTTGTCTTGATGATATCTTGAACCCTTTCGAAAATGGGTCAGGTTGGATCAAAAAGTAGGTCAGTAGGTCAAATCTTAGAAAAATCTTGTTTACACACTAGAGGCCACAATTTTGATCCAATCTTCCTCAAACTTGGTCAGAATGTTTGTCTTGATGATATCTTGAACCCTTTCGAAAATGGGTCAGGTTGGATCAAAAAGTAGGTCAGTAGGTCAAATCTTAGAAAAATCTTGTTTACACACTAGAGGCCACAATTTTGATCCAATCTTCCTCAAACTTGGTCAGAAAGTTTGTCTTGATATCTTGAACCCTTTCGATAATGGGTCAGGTTGGATCCAAAAGTAGGTCAGTAGGTCAAATCTTAGAAAAACCTTGTTTACACATTAGAGGCCACAATTTTGATCCAATCTTCCTCAAATTTGGTCAGAAAGTTTTTCTTGATGATATCTTGAACCCTTTCGAAAATGGGTCAGGTTGGATCAAAAAGTAGGTCAGTAGGTCAAATCTTAGAAAAATCTTGTTTACACACTAGAGGCTACAATTTTAATCCAATCTTCCTCAAACTTGGTCAGAATGTTTGTCTTGATGATATCTCAAACCAGTTTGAAAATGGGCTGGGCCGGACCGAAAAGTAGGTCAATAGGTCAAATCTTAGAAATATCTTGTTTACACACTAAAGGCCACAGTTCAGGAGTTATGTCCCTTTAATGTTTAAATTTGTGTGTTAAAGCCATACTATCTCTCAGTCAAGTATGACAAATTTCAACCACAGGCACTGTTTTGTTTTTCATAGATTATGTATTCTGACAGTACAACTATGCTATAATTTAGTAACTTGTACAGGCAATGAAGGCAATTTTTTCAGGTGAGCGTCTTTAGGGCCATCTTGGCCCTCTTGTTTAATTTTCTAAATGAATGCATTGATTACAAGTTTATAAAACATAAAATTAAAGATACATTTTGATGATGGGAATTTTTTTCTAGCAAAATATGATGATATTTTTCTTCTTAAAAACACCAAATAGTAAGAATTATGATATAGTTGTTCTATATAACTATAGATGGACATGTAGACATGTCCAAGTAAGTGTCTTAAGAATTGAGTGCTGTGAATTATGCTCATCTAGAATTTCAGTCCCAATGGCAATGTGGCCAAGTGGTAGTTTCATGAAAGCAGATCCAAAGGTTTTTAAGTTCAAACCTGTTTAGGGTCAAGAATCTTTTATGGCCTTCCAAGATGCAAAGTACTGGTTGTATTAGAAGTAATTCATAACATAACATGGCTGTTATTTGGATAAATTTTTTTTTCTTCAAACTTTCTAAAGCTTCAAATGATGGAACTAGCCACGAGAAGTCATTCTCTGATGAGCTCCGAAGCTTATCGTCGCCATACAGTCGCTCTCGGAGTGTGACCACTCCACACACAATGAGCATAGCCCAAACACAGAGCTGTAAATATATGCACACCGTCATTTGGTGTTTGAATTTCTGTCACACACTGGGGGTTGGACATGCATGTGTTACGCACTGTCTTGTTCTGTATGTGAGGAATATGCAATAGTAAGGCATTATCCAGACCTGAGATTTGTGTGTTTAGACAAATTGGCATTTAAATCTCTCTCATAATCCTTTAACCCTATACCCTCATATAGATGTCTTTTGATGCCTTTGAAAACAAAGCAGACCTAGATCAGGGCCTTCTCTATTTGGTCGCTCAGATTCTATACAGTCTGCAAGATAAAGAAAAAGTTGTTGTTTCTCATACCATTTAAAGTTCAACGAATCAATATTCATCAAGTCATAAATGTGTTCATGAATATTCATGAGGTAAAGGGTTAAAGGCTTAAGTTCAAATTTACATCCCAGGCATAGATGTGCACAGTGAGGTCAGATCAATAGTAACAAGATAATTGCATATTTTCACAAATATTTCAGTCTTAAATGGCCTAAATGCAACATGAAATATCAAGATAAGCAAATACATCATTTATCATATTTAAAAAGTGCCTAGAGGGAATTGGCTGCAATTCAGTCACTGAAGAAAGTTCCTCAAGCTGATTAGAAATAGGCACTTTAATGCAAATTGGTTTTAATTCTGACCTCACCACAAGTTTTTGTGATCCTGGGCAATGCAAAGAGAGATTTTTTTTTTTTTTTTTTTTTTAGAGACCTGATCTCTATTGCCTTAAATCATCTATCTATTTTATTTACTTCAAAATGATAATGATATTTTCACAGCCTGTACATGCAAACGTAGATCTAACATAAAACTGTGTCAATCATTAGTGAGATTTGTAATCAATCATTTGAACGTCGGATTAATTATCCCCTTGTTTGCCATTGTTACGCACAAATAGAAAATTCCAATTCAAACAATTACATAGGTAGGTGGCGCTGTTTACAGGTAAACAGCTAAATTTAACTTGCGGATTTCCCAATGTGTATCAACCAATGTGACTATTTTTAGTGACACCCATTTTCCGAAAATTAAGTTTCAGTAAATGTCTATCATTTTTTTATGATTGTATCGCACATTAAAATATGGACAAATGAACTTTTGTTCCCGATTTTTATATGTTGTGTCAGAATCTGAAAATTACATTATAACGGGATTAAAATGTATTGAAAAAGTTTTGTTCCCTACCATTTTCTTTGACTTGACTGAAGTTACTGTGAAATCATTCATTTTCTTTGACATTAAATTTCATTGATTATGTACCTAAAGGAATTTTGTGGGTACATTTATCCCTGGATCTATGTTCTAGGAAACATAAAGTCTATATTAGAGAATGTTTTTGTGGGGATTAATATTTGTGGATAAAACCCTCCACGAAATCCATGAAAATTAGTGTCCCACGAAAACTAATGATTTCACAGTAACTAATAAAATCTTATCAAATTTTCTAAATATCCGAGTGACCATGTTCAGTACATTGAAATACATTTTCCAGTTTCGGTAGATATTGTAGATGCTTGTGACAGTTGTCAAGACTTGGTGATGGTTTTTCTGAAATAGTCTGAATGTCGTGATTGTTTGAAATAGACTTCCAGATTTCAGAACGTCTTGGTTTAAGATGTGTGCACTTTCTCGTTAAACTATTGTTATTTGCACTGTGTTTTTTTTTTCTTTCCATCATTGTTGATTATTTTTTTCTCAAACAAGAAATGTGGAAAAAAGGTTGAAAAAGGATTCTGTTTCATAATTGTGAATCGGATGTTGAATTCTGCTTATGCAGTCAAGTTGAATGTTATGCTTTGTACGGATTCATTTAAACTAAAAACCTCTAATCTCATAATCTCACAAAGTCAAAACCTATTTCAGCTGCCACCTGTACAAAGCTGTCCACCTGTTTAAGCAGCTTGCCTCATGATTTAGGAACTGACATTTTTTTTCTGTCTATTCAACTGCTCTTGAGTAGTCACCTTCTCAAAGTGGCAATTTTTTCTTCTTCTGCATGATTTGACACTTAAAATAGGCTTCACTCTATTTTAAGCATCTCTGAATGAACAGAAAAATACATTCTGGTACATGAAGAAGAAAAAACATGGCATTTTACGCTCTATGATTACATTAAGAAGTCAGAGAAGGTGGAAAATAATTTTGAACCTGAATAAGTTTTAGTGTTACTCCCTTATCTCCAGGGTACCGATGTGTAGCAAACAGTATTAACATAATCTCGATATATACTGATCACAGATGATTGTCAGTTATCTGGGCCGAATTCCACCAACAATGCTTAGCACTAAGTAATACTTAAATACTTTAGGGCAAATTTCATCATTCTTGTTTCACTTATAAAAATACCCAAATATTTCATTTCTTCGATTCATTTCAAGTACTTGAATGTCTTATAAAATAGTAATGGTGGAATGTGTATCTACCTAGTTTAAGAATCCAAGTATTACTTAGCGCTAAGTATTGTTGTTGGAATTTGAAACCTGATTACTGAACTCAAAATAACCATGCCCTTAAATTTGTTAAGAGATGTTTTTTTTTTTTTTTTTTTTTTTTACATTAAACTATACACAAGTGATTTATTTGAGTATCATTTGTGCAAATACATAAGGTGGTGAATCTGTTGATTGATCATTTAGTACATAATTGGAGCATAAAGTGACACATTGTTATTGTTGCAGCCAACGTGTATGAAGTGAAATACATGGTAGACTTTGACGCCATGTTGGCTGAGATTATTTCGGAAACAAAGTACATGGAACAGCTGGGATTCTCCGTACCAGAACTTGCCCGAAACGTAGCTCTACAGGTGAATGCTTGTGTATATGCTTATTTAATCATTTTTTGTGTCATATGCTGTAAGCAGAGGTGACACATAGGGATCACTTTTCCGTTGTATGTCCTTCCACTTGTCTGCCTGTCCGTCACACATTTCCGTCACACTTCAGGTGACACACGGGTTCCAAAGAACACTTTTGTTCAGACCTTCAGTCTTCTTACAATGTTATTTATTCTTTTTTAAGGTGTGTGAGTTACTGATATATTTTAAACATTTTTATAACAATCTTTCTTTTCTATATATTTGCCTTTTTTTTTTTTTAATTCTTAGTTATTAAGGAGTTATTTAAATATTTTGGATATGTAAGATTATAAAAATTAACATTTGATATGAAGATGGGTAACATTTTGATTGTTTTATCAATACTGTACTTACATAAAACTGTTTAAGTATATCAGACTCAAATCATAGTTAATTGGCCGTTTTGTGCATTAATTGCAAAATGAATTTAGTAAAAACAGACAATCCCAAAACTCCTGGTTGCCATGACAACCCATTTTGATATTGCAGGATGAGAAGTACATCAAGTATGTGGAGAGCCTGACACACATGCTGCAGCGCTACAACCGTCTCCTGGCCAGCCTTGACAGTGCTGAGGTAACACCCACCTCTCTCTCTGCTAGTACATATCTCCCAGGCTACCTAATTCCTGTCCTTTTCCTTGCCTGTATTTCACGAATTATCTGAAATTGAGATATTTTGCAACTCGTAATTGTTAAGATTTTCATTGACCTTAAAGAAAAAAACTTTCAATAAATGCTATTATTAGCATGTGCTTACAGAAAGCGGTCTTTAATTTCATCCAAGTTTAATGTTTGAGTTGATGAAGAGTTTGTGATTTTGAGTTAAGGAAGAGCTCAATTGAGATATATTTCATGAAATGCAGCTTGTTCCCTCAACCTCTGATACTGCAGCATTGGCTCAGCATGATTAAATGAATTAAATGAAAATGAAATTGTGATTGTTTTTTCAGCAAATTATGCTTAATTGTTTTGTTTTTTGAATGCACAGGTTTTGATCTTTCAAAGACTTAAATGTGATATTTATGTTGCGTTGTTTACAATGCAACAATTTTGTAAGTGATTGTGAAAATGACAATACCGATATCCAAATTCAATGTCCTTTTGTGAGCAAGATATATATGCACCTGTTTGCATAGGCTGGAAAAATTATCAATTTTAATACTAAAATGTATTGTGTCCTTGGTTAATCTAATACGAATATAGCAAATAAGATTATGTCGTTCGGCCCTCACTGTTACAGGATTCATTTGATGAAGGAAATCAATAAATTACAAGCCACACTTTCTCCTTTACTGTTCCATTTTATGCTTGATGCATCATTAGGACCCTCAGTCCTTTGATTAGTTTTATGGTGATGCATTTATTCCATAAATAGTATTTCCTGTTGTTGTTGTTGTTTTTTTTATGAGGAGTGACAGTTCATTGCATTTCAAAGAAATTGAATAACTCTTGGTAGAGCAATAAAGCCAATCAACAAACTGATTAAAGTTAAATTCAGTGTATATAGTAACAACTACATGTATAATGACAGCCTATGGCCCAAGTTCACGAAAATAAAATCTGTACTCAGGTACATTTAGCCATTTAGAAGCAATAGGGATTTGAGCATGAGTTCGTCCCTGAAAATCAAATCATACATGAAGTAATTTTGAGAATTTTGGGCCATGAATAACCGTAATTTCACAAATTCGTCAAATGTAATGTATACTTACATACTATAGTCATAAGCTGTTTTGACTAACTTGGCTGTATTCTTGTATAAAAACCCATTCTCTTAACTCACCTTTTGAGCCAATCTGCCTCTTTATTTACCTCACTCCCCCCTCTTTGCATTCATTTTTTTAATTTTGAAACTATACTACTGTCCCCGGTGGCCGAGTGGTTAGCGCGTCCGCTTTGGGAGTGGGAGGGTGTGGGTTTGATCCCCGGCTAGGACATACCAAAGTCGTAAAAAAAGGTACTGTTATAGCTCTCTTGCTTGGCGCTCAGCATATAAGGGTAGTTGCAGGACTGGTTGGCCCGGTGTCAGGATAATGTGACTGGGTGTGGTATCATGCCACATGTCTACAGCGTGATACTGCAGTGTGGCAGCACTATATCTATTTCAAGTAGATTGTCTCCAAATGACTGAAATACTGTCGGTGGGATGTTAAACCCAACAAACAAACAAACAAACAAATCTATACTATTTGTAGTTTTATCTTTTTCTTAACATCTTATCAGAGTACATACTTGTCATACTGTCAGAAACCTGATCATCTAGTTTATAATTAGATATTTGGTTCTCCTATGTTTTTTTTGTATATTTATCCAGTATAACCGTTTGAATTTTCCCGCTTCTGTTACTATTCTAGCTTAGTTTACCTAATGTTGTGTTGTCTTACCCAAAGCCGATTCGCAGGATGCAGGTACAAGTATTGAAGAATTGTAACGTTGTATATGTGATATATGATATGTATGTGCTGGTCACATGACTGTTGAAATCTCACTTAACTTTGTTGTATTGTGTGGTCAAGCAATCAGTGTGTATTTAGACACTTTTAAGCGAGTATGAAAGTATTGTTAAAATTATACACATAATAGCAATTATTGCATTTCAAGTTCTTGCTTCATGTATATTTTCTGTCATCTTGGTTTCAATGAATGTGTGATACTGATTTACTAATGAGTTGACTTTATATTTTGACCCAAATTATTCATACCTCTATATAGTTATATAAAGGAATCATTTAAGCTCACCATTTTGTAAAAAAAAATATGTGATTTTTTTTTTTTTTTTGAAAGTAAATTATTTTAAATATGAGGGAAATAGTATAATCATGACTTGATTATGTCAACAGAGCTTGCTGCTGGAAGACCATGTCCGTGAGCTGCGCCGAGTTATCCGGCCTGGAGCTAAACGTCTCAACTGGAACTCCCTGGGTATCAAGGACTTCTGCCACAAGTGTGAACAGGTAATCACCATCAACTTTATGTGGGACATTTCTTGACATACAACTGTTACAAAGTCATGACATTTCTGTATAACTTCATTTATTTATTAACATGGAAACTTCACTATACTATCTTTATATTTTGCCTTTGTTATTATTTTTTTTTTTGTACATATTATGAATCGATTTCTTTAAAATTCACAAATGTGTATCAAACTTGGAATAAGAGAAGTCAAAACATTTTTGGATCAGCCTTGTAACAAACTCAGATTTCTAAACACACCCAAGGTTGGTCCATCAGTGTATTGCAGCAAGAACTTTTATATAAAATAATTTTCCATTTCAGGCTATTGCAAAGTTTGAGTCTCTAGTGAACCAGATCCAGAAGAATGCGAAGGACATTGATCAGAGGCTTGTAATGATCGAGAATGCCAACCTGTTCAAAGCCCCACCCAGGAAACTCCCAGATATTCTTCCAAGCTGCAAGGAATATTTTGAACACATTGAGCGTGAACGCTCTAAAGACTTTGAAGTCCTAGCCAGGAAATATCGTGCCATTGGTCCATTGCTGACCAAAATGGAAGGACTAGTAGTGCATACAAACTCAGGGAAATCTCCAAAATTACATCAGTACTATGCTCACTGGGAAAGAAAGATGTATCAAGCACTATCAAAGGTAATAGAATCTTTTGATGAACAAGTATAAGTATATTAACATGTATTTGTATTCAAAATATGAATTGGAGTACAGAATTCAGATTAAGGATATGTTGCAGAAACTGTCGACATTTAGTATTAATCTTGCATATGTATCTTAGTATATTCTTTATGTTAAAAGGGTCTAATGTTAGGAAGTTAGATTTAGTTTTAGTTATCATGAATAAGTAATCAATTTTTTCTTGAAAACTGTATTAAGAGTTTATTGATATATCCATTATATTCTCATTTGTTCTTTGAGAGTTATCCTGTAGTTGATCTTGACATTGTGCCCAGTTTACCGCTAACAAATATGAAGCACTAATAATGCTTCCAAGTTTTTCACAACAACACTTCTTTTGCTGCAGTTGATCCTGAACAACTTGAAGCGTTTTGAGCAGTCACTGCGTACGGAAAAGCCACTCTTCCAAGTGGAGACCCTCCTAGCTGCCCCAGATGTGGTGCTTCACCCGCAAGCCAACGAGGTGTACAAGCTCACACTCCAGTGTGTGCGGGACTGTGTGGAGGGGTAGGTTGTTTTATGTGGGCCAGGGGTAGTCTGTGTGTGTGGCTGGGGACTTGCCACTGGGTTAATAAAAGAGAAAATATAATCTAATATCTTTAATTAGTGAAATTTTTTGTTTTATTTTTTCAATATCAAATTTTATCTTATAAATGCTTAGTTTTCTTTTCATTTCCATGTCATTTGTACATAAAATAGCCATTTAGAAAAACTATTCATTCTTATAAAGATTGTTTTAAGTTTTGTCTAATTTTTGCTAAACCTCAACAGGACAAAGCTGTTTGTGCGCTGGATGAATGGCACGTGTATCGAGACGTTACCACAGAAAGTGGAAGGAGAGGATGAACTGTATCAGTTTACTTTCTTCTCTGACATCTCCATCAACCCAGAGACCATCGATCTCGTCCAGACCATCCACTTCGACATCAAAAACACCCTGACCAACATGCAAAGGTACCTGAACAGATGGAAGAAGTTCAGGAGCATTTGGAAGGTGGACAAGGTATGCTAGGCTTCTTGATTGTTCCCAGCAATATAGTAGAACATTTACAGCAGTGAAAGAGAATGCCAGGGGTTTTCTTAAGTGGACGCCCGCTTGCCCATGCCGGGTTAAAATCACCATGGGCAAGTGATTTTTCCAAGGAGATAGCCCGTTGGGCAAGTTTATTTTCGTAAATGCAATTTTTCATGTTTTTTTTATATTTTATTTTCTACACTATATAGGGGGTGAGTTGATTGCAAATTGTGTTTGATACATGTTAACTAAAATTCATCTTAATACTACACATATTTAGTTTTAAACATTAACAAACACTAACTAACTTAAAGATCGGACAAGCTGTTTTCACTGGGGGCAAGTAGATGTTCAAAGTAACTTGCCCCCTGGGCAAGTGAAAGTCAAATCCTTAAGGAACCCCTGGAATGCTGGTGTGGATCCTTTGTAATGTGCTCAATTATAATGCCAATTTCAATAGCCATATTTTGTGATTGTTTGATTGACTTAAATGCATTTTCAGTTATAATATGATCCATTGTAGAATGGTAATTAGACTTAGATCCTATATCTAGCATTATAATGGAGATGTACTGTGAAAAAAATAATAAAAAAAATACGTTATAGAGAAAATTTATTACAGATATATATAGAATGATAATGGTAGGTTAAGAGAATAAATTAATTATCGGAAAGGAGACTTCTAAATTTTGTGATAAAATCTATTCAGTCATTTTCGTGTTTTTTGTGTGTGTTTTTTTTTGTTTTTTTTGTAGAGTTTGAAATTAAAAATCTGTTAATTGTCTTAAGTCAACATCACCATTAATTGTACTGTGAAACTGTCAGATTCCAGTGTTCACAATAGTTTAATACTGTACTTAAAAGACTACACCATCAAATTCTCCCTCATGATATCAGTTACCAACATAGCTATTCTCCCAACAGCAAGCCTTGGCAGACCGTTGGTTCCAGAAGGACCCAACCGTTGTATCATTTGACAACAAACTGCAGTACTACTTCAAGACAATCGACGAGGTTGAGACAATACCCATAGTCAAAGACCAAGAGTGTATCCGTCTGTGTATGGGACCACTCGCATCCTCTGTCAAAGGTAGGCACTGCTTGCTTAGCAACAAGGTTGAGCATATTTAGATCTCAAGCTAAAAGATCATACAACACTGTACAGAATTATATTTCTTTACATTCTGTATATGGTTTTAAATGTTGAGTTAAGTCTCCTTTGAATATGGATTATTTTCTCATTCTTCTGAAGTCTTTAATCTATCACAAATTTGTGTGATTTTTCAGCTAAGTCTTTGGCTGTTTGCAGAGATAGTCTTGCCTTGCTTATTTGATAAATACTTAATTCAATACCCAAAAAACTCTCAAGATTGGAAAAATAATTTGGAAAAATAATTTTGATTGTCTGGAGAAAAATAAGATATCCTTATAGCAATGAAATCTTTTAACAGTGATCTTCCTAATGATTTATTCTGAATTAACAGAACATGCCAAACAATGGATCAGCTGTTTGGGGAAGCTGTTGCGAGACTCTGCCAAGGACAACCTGTTCCAGCTGCATGACCAACTGGATGTGAGTTGACTCTTTAGCTTCCTCTCTAGATCAAAATTAGGCATTATATATTTCCTAATTCATCATTATACTAATCTATAGACTGGTTTTGATGCACTTGCAAGTAGAGCATACCCAGGTCCTAAAAGAAGCTGCCTGTTAAGGGACTTCTCTGTTTGCTCATTGACTGAATTACTGTTGGAAGGAGTTTAAACGCAAACAATTAAGTTTTTCATTGATTTGATTTTCTATGGCTTATCGAGGTGTAAATCTAGGATTATGACAATGGTGTATGTGATATTCCAGAACAAGTCAGATGACCTGGAGCAGACCCCCAGCACACTGGAGGATCTCAAGTTTGTATTGACCACTATCGCTGACATCAAGGCTATGTCCCTGGAGGTAGAAGACAAGATCCGGGACATCCGCGAGAGATACCGCACTCTCTCCATGTACGACATCGAGGTATGTACAGCCTTCAGTCACATCTATACCCTGCATCTAGCAGCATCAGCAGCTTTTCAATGTTTCATGTTCCAAGTTTTAACAGAAATATTTTGATTCAGCTCAATGTAAACTGCATCACTAATTTTTGAATGGGTTTTTCAACAAAAAATTCTATCCTTTTAAATTAATGATGCCCAGGTGCGGCAGGTGGGCATGGGTGGGCGTCTAGCGTCTGATCAGGTTGACCTTTTTTAATCTGCTATAACTTAAACGTGCTTCATTGGATTGCTTCAATATTTGGACAGTTGCTTAAATGGATGGTCCTCTTCATTATGCAGTTGACCTTTAAAGCCCACTTTACATTTACTTTTCATCAACTTCTTCAAACAATATCAGCATATGTACCAAAATCTTCCTTATCTGGGCGGAAATTCTACATTATTGTATACATATTGTGACAGGTTACAGACAAGGAGAAGGAGCTACAGTGGCAGATGCCTCAGATCTGGGAGGACCTTGTTTGGAAGTCCAAGAACGTGGACGCGAGTCTCTTTGTCGTCAAGAAGAAATTCAAGGAGGTGTGTATACTGTATACTGTTGTCTAAATACAAACATGTACACAGTTGTATCAAATATATTAATAATAGCATTCATGTAATCAAATATAGCTACTCATGAATTTGATAATAAAGATAAAATGTATGCTGATATATAAATTGTGTATTTCTATATCTTAAAGATTTTATTTAATACTATTGTATGTAAACTTTTACATTTTTTGATGTATTTCTCAACAAAAAAATTCTGTCCTTTAAATTGATGATGTCCGAGCGGGTGTCTAGATAGTTGCTTAAGTGGATGGACTTTTACATTATGCAGTTATACCTGTGACCTTGACCTTTGACCTAATTTTGATGAAAAATGCAACATCTTGACAGAGTTACCTTTTGATTAATCTGCTATAACTTCTATGTGCCTCATTAGATTGCTTCAATATTTGAACAGTTGTTTAAGTGGATGGCTTTCTTCATTATGGAGTTGACATTGACCTTTGACCTGACCTACTTTTGATGAAAACAATAGCATCAGATCTTGTTAAAGCATATGATGCTGTTTTATGTGATTGATGAGTGCTTATACATAATAGAATTCTTTACTGTATTTAATTTTATTTTACACATATTTAAAGCAATTGATATACTTTTGTTTGCTAACAGATTGCTTTTGTATATAAATTGCTTATTTAGAAAATGTTTAACTGTTATGGGGTGAATGAAAAAATATTCACCATGTAAACATTGTTTGATACTTAATTGTTGATCTCAGCGCGGCTTGCTGACCGGTGGGAAGGATGGGGTAAGGGAGACAACTCACAGCTGTCCTCACGATCATCGTGAAAAATGTTGACATGTTGTCTAGCACATTTACATGTTGTATAGCAGATCTGTGAGAGAAATGATTCACTGATTTTGTGTTGTTAAATAGTGAAGAGCGGTTTTGAGAGTGGAGAGATACTGAGATAGTTCATGATTAGTCACATAGCGATGTGTTGGAAAGACTGGACTGGAAAAAATCAGGAAAGTCCGAATGAAAAAATATATTTTTCTAATAAAAATGTCAGTTATGGATAGAGAGAGAGAGTTTTAAGGAGAATGAAGAGAGGTAACAAGTAGAGGGAGAGGAAGACAGAGATAGTGTAAAATAGTAATTCATTTTAGAGTTTGATTGAATGTATGAAAAAGATACAGGTTTGTGCATAGCAATGTGTACATATTTGTTATGTGAGTTGTTTTTTTTTATTATGATGTTTTCCTTTTCATTCATGGCATGTCACACTGTAGGAAGTGACTGTACAGACAACCTGTGTTTGAATATTTGTTTTTTTCTGACAGTATTGTAACAAAAAGACCAGAAGTTATAACCTCGAGTGAATAAAAAAGGGCTTGCATTGTTATCTAGTATGGTGTTCTGATGTTTGGTTGTTAGCATGTAATGACTTTTGTAATTATAAAACTGCACACGTCATGTATTATTTTCCACTTGTCAGTTAAGATGCTTAGAGGTAAAAGAAAGTATGTTTTCACTCTGTTGTTTCTATGACTTGGATAAACCTATATTGTGCATTGCTGTTACAGTCATCACACATTTTCTGCTTTTTTGGTTTTTGTATGTATTTGAGTGTTTGATTTAAAACAAAACTGATTCCATGGTATTAAAACTATTGTCCATTATGTCCCCTATGTTCAGTAAAGAATAATAGACCAGAACATTGATAAATTGCAGGATGAAAGGATATTTGAAATCTAGTACTTTCGTTTTAAGATTGCTGTGATAAAATTATCCCTCTGGATTCAATTACTTGTTACTCCTTCATTCCCCTACAAAGGAAGATAGAGGTGGGTTCAGAGCTCCAGTTCCTGTAAATCTCATGCATACTTGGGTTGTGTGTTGACAGATCACTCAGGAACAGATCAAGGACTTCAGCAAGGAGCTGAAGGAATTCTCTGATCGCTTCTACCTGGAGGGACCTGGGGCTGTTGGGCCAGACCTGGATAAAGGTACTGTGTTAAAACATTAAAACTTTGGCAACCATATGATTTTCAGTGGAGGTTATGTTGGAATCGTGTGCCTTGTACTATCTCATAGCATCCTGCCCTGTTGTATCCTGTTTTACATATTGTTGAGTGAAGGTTTTAAAGCGGTATATCTGATTTATGTGAGAGAAATTTCAGTAGCTTTCAGATTTTTCAATTCCAGCACTGGTTAATGCAGGAGCAGGAAGTAAGTTAATTAGCCTCCCTCAAGGAAAAAAGACAAAGGCATAAATCTTATGTCAGACCAAATATGAAAATAATATAGGAGACTTTGAATTGACATCAACAATCATAGCATGAGTTTTTCATGGTATTTATTACTGTACTGGTATGACACAAAGGTTCAATCACCATGTTTGTTTCAGGTGGTAAAGGTTTTGTTCCAAGTTACCTTGATAGCATGTATATCATTAAAAAAAAAGAATTCAATATATGTTTCTTTTAATGTTATTTGAAATTATTCACATTCTATTTTATCCTTGATTTTGTAGACATTTTGTGTTTAACAGTTCTTTTAAGTTGTTGCTGTTCTAATAAAAGAAAATATTAAATTATTGTTAGGCTTTAGAGGCTTTGGCACCTGTCCAGTTTAAGATTTACCTTACTTATAAAATGCTTATAAATGTTGGAATAATTTTTGAAAATTTATGAGAATCATTACTTCCTTGACTTTACGTAAATCATTATGAACAAAATGATGTTCCCTGGATATTTGAAAAGAGAAATTTTGGTAGTCATTTTCACAGATTTTAAATTGCTGTAGAAATGTTGTAAACTCATTACCAATGGGAAATTAAATACATATACATATTTTTTATGGAGATGTTGTTCCTATGAGGAGGTGATCCTACTTAAGGAAGTTGTTTAGCTCACCTGAGCACATGTGCTCAGGATGAGCTATTAGGATCGTTGAATGTCTGTCGTCCACAATTAGTTTGTTTACACTCTAGCATCTTCATTTCTTAAGCATCATCTTCAAACTTTATGACAATGTTTGTGACCATAATCTCTCAGTCAGGTTTGATAATGGCTGATATCAGCCAATTAGGTCAGGAGTTAAGCCCCTTTTAATATAAAGAAAGCCCGATTTTACTTTGTTTACACTCTGGCATCTTCATTTCTCAAGCAATTAACTTCAAACTTTATGACAATGTTTATGATCATAATCTCCTGGACAAGTTTGATTATGGCTGATATCGGCCAATTAGGTCAGCAGTTATGCCCCTTTTGATATATAAAAAATGCCAGATTTCATTTTGTTTACACTTCTTGAACAATCATCTTCAAACTTTATGACAATGTTTATGACCATAATTTCTCGATCGAGTTTGATTATGGCTGATATCGGCCAATTAGGTCAGGAGTTAATTATGCCCCTTTTGATATAAAAAAATGCCAGATTTCACTTTGTTTACACTCCAGCATCTTCATTTCTTCAGCAGTGCAGGTAATGAAGGCAATGTTTCTCAGGTGAGCGATTATAGGGCCATCTTGGCCCTCTTGTTGTTTACTTAATTCATTCTCACTGTCTGAAATATATTGTTTTCAATTGCAATGATGGGAGTGTAAGTGGTCATTATTGTTGGGGTAAACTTTGGTACCCAGATAAGACCCATCACATTTCATGATGGATGACTATGTAAACCCCTCGGGTTTGTGACTGAGAATCAATTGCTGAAAGCATTGGTGTGAAGCAAAGTATATATTCATACTAACCACTATGTTATCCAGGTACCCCTTTTGAGAGAGGTGGTATTTATTCAGGTTCCATTATGCATTATGCCAATTTGTATGTCAAAAGTTAAAGATTTGCTGTAAGTAGCGATCATTTTTAAAACTCCCGTGTGTCATGTTGGCAGGCGTGGAGCTGATGAAGAAATACCGTGTGGAGGTGAACAAGTATGAGGCCGAACGACAGGAGCTGGCCAACGCAGAGAAGTTGTTCGACCTGCCCATCACCATGTACCCAGACCTGCAGCAGGTGCAGAAACAGATGAAGGGACTGGAGATGATCTACGATGTCTACATAGAGCAACAGGTGGGTGCTCTATACTGTATAGGCCTTTCATTTCTCTTACAGTAGTTGTTAATTTTGCTTCATTGGTGTCCTTTTAAAAAATGCAATTTCATCCAATGGCAGTAAAGAAAATTAACCTGAATGCCATGTATATTGCAATATTTTAAGCTTAGTTGGACAAATTCATTAACCTGTATACTGCTTTTAAAATATAATTGTGAAAATAAAAAGCACCATTGAAATCAAAGTTTATAATACTTGAGTATAAATGTGTCAATGACTACATTTAGGGTTTCAATTAGTGCAGATTTTAAACTCCATGCTTTTCTACTAGATATAAATCACATAGAAAATAGATTTTTCACATCTATATTTTATGATGATGTGTCACAACGGATCTTAACAATCTGGAACTAAATCCAATGTTTGTATGATATCATTACAGTCAGCAAGAGAACAGTGGTCCGAGACGTTGTGGGCCAATCTTAACATCCAGATCTTGCAAGATGGTATCGAGAGTTTCTTGAAGAATCTCCGTAAGATGCCACGTGAGGTCAAACAGATGCCTGTGGCCAGGTCCCTTGAAGAGAAGATGAAGGAGTTCCGCGACTCACTGCCACTCTTTGTTGACTTGAAGCACGAGGCTCTCAGAGATCGGTAAGTTGTTGTCAGATGCTGGAATTGTTCACCTGGAGGCAATGTCTTAGGTTTAGAATTACATTTGGTTTTTGTGTTACATCTGCTTATAAAGCCAAATGTGATCTAGGGATCACTTTTACGCCGTCCATCTGTCCGTCTGTCTGTTTGTCCGTCTTACCTTTTCCGTCATGCTTCAGCAGGTGACACATGTGTTCCAAAAGACACTTTTGTTTATATTCATATTGATCATAATATTTATTTAGTATCTATGTTGATTATCAACTTTTTTATACCCCCGAAACAAAGTTTGGGGGGTATATAGGAGTCACCCGGTGGTCGGTCGGTCGGTTGGTCCGGTCGGTCGGTCCAGCGGTCCGTTGCATTTTCCTTGTCCGGAGCATAACTTGAAAACCACAAGTTGGAATTCAATACAACTTCATGCAATGATCAAGCACATGGAGAGGAAGTGCAGTGCACAAGAACCATAACTCATCTTGACTAATTACAGAGTTATTGCCCTTTGTTTTTTTCCTTGTCCGGAGTATAACTTGAAAAGTACAAGTTTGGATTTCAAAACAATTTCATACAATGGTCAACCACAATATGAGGAAGTGCAGTGCACAAGAACCATAACTCTATCTAGAGTAATTACAGAGTTATTGCCCTTTGTATTTTTTCCTTGTCCGGAGTATAACTTGTAAATACTATTGGATTTCAAAACAATTTCATACAATGGTCAACACAATAGAGGAAGTGCAGTGCACAAGAACCATAACTCTATCTAAGGATTACAGAGTTATTGCCTTGTTACCTTTCCTTGTCCAGTATAACTTGTAAACTACTAGTTGGCAATATGAGGAAGTGCAGTGCACAAGAACCATAACTCTATCTAGAGTAATTACAGAGTTATTGCCCTTAGTTACTTTCCTTGTCCAGAGTATAACTTGTAAACTACTGGTTGGATTTCAAAACAATTTCATACAATGGTCAACCACAATATGAGGAAGTGCAGTGCACAAGAACCATAACTCTATCTAGAGTAATTACAGAGTTATTTCCCTTTGTTACTTTTCCTTGTTTTTCTTGTCCTGAACATAACTCGAATATTATACATGGTATATACTTGAAACTTAAAATGTAAACAGATGGCGACTAGGAGAAGTGCAGTGTCCAAGAACTGTAACCTTATATTTTTAAACTACTGTGACAAACAACCATTATTGACTCTCTATCAACTTTAAATAAAAACTTTACTTACTTATTACTATCTCAACCAATATACTATGTATACAGGTTCTTATCTATGCTCTGCCTGAAGTCTGGATTCTCCTGCATTAAAGTATTTTGCGGGGGTATTAATCACCTTCAGTGATAGCTCTAGTTTAATTTGATTTTAAGATTAATTGGAAAGTATACAAAGGTTGCCTGTAGACAACGAATATGTTAAAACACATTTTATATTTTATGCATGAATTATAAATAATCAATACATATCAGTACAGATACAAATGAATACAGATTTATCTGCCTGTAATGAAATCTTGGTTTTAATTAAAATAAAAGGATCTGTATAGGTTACATGTATTGTGATAGTCATAGTTCTAGATTTTATCTTTCTTATTGAAAAATAAGGTTTTGCCATATTAAGAAATAAGTTCCATATATTTATGTACAATATCCAAAACATGGTTTCCAGTCACTGGAAGGACTTGATGACCAAGACAGGCCAGAAGTTTGACATCAATCCGGAGACATTCACACTGGCCAACATTTTCGCGATGGAGCTTCACAGATACCAGGAGACCATTGGAGAGATCGTCACCATGGCCAGTAAAGAAATGGGTATTGAAAAGGTTTGTAAGCCATTTGATTGTCATTGGTCTTATATCTAATATATTAATTTCATTGGTCGTGTTTTGTCAAATGTCTTTGTATGTCTCAATAAGAATCTGCCCTTTTTGATTTTCACAAGTGCTAAGATAGGGCTGTGTATCAGTTTATTGTTTCTTTTGAATTATATCATATGTTCTATACACAAGTTCCATGGACATTTTCTGAATTTTAAAAAGTATCAGTTATCAGGGAAAAATGAGGGAACAAATTTCTTTTGATATTGATTTAATTGTTATATTTAAGAAACATGCTAATTAAAGGTCAAAGATTTTCATAGTGCACTGATTTCATAACTTTGATTAGGCAAAAAAATAGTTCTGTTTCTGGTCACCCGACCGACCCTCTTTTTTAACGACTGACCCTAATTTTTTATTTTTTTTTACCTTTCAGCCTTTAAATAAATGTTTTCTTTTTTTTTTACCTTTTGTTTCATGTTAAGGAAAAAATAAGATAAAATCCTGACCTACCAACCCTCTTTTTTATTTGCTGGAGACCAGAAATGGAACTTTTTTTTTGCCTTATGAAGCTGAACATAAATCATGTAAGTTAAGGGTATTCCCAAAAATGACTGGATGTGGAACCTCAGTGTAATCAAGGGGTCTATTTGCATAATGAGCTTGGGTATCGCACCCAGACACCCTTGTATCCAACCACTGTCTCTTTCAATGGACCTACATGTGGGAATCCTTGTCTGCAAGGTCTAAATTATGTCCATAATAATAAAAAAAATGATTGCTAGCCATTACAATAAAAGAAGAACAAAAGAAAGAATCAATGACTCCTCTATATTCCAGGGAGTCAAAGAAATCGAAGAGACATGGAACAACATGAAGTTTGTCGTGGTACCATACATGAAGGGTACCTCTCATCGCGGCTTCATCCTCGGAGCCATCGACGAAATCACACAGAACCTGGATGACAGTGCCATGAACTTGCAGAGCATGTCCGCGTCACGATTTGTTGGGCCTTTCCTGAACAGTGTCCAGAATTGGGAGAAGAGCTTGTCACATATCTCTGAAGTGCTGGATGTAAGTTTGTGTTCTCATGAATTTGTTAAAAGTATAAAAAATATATTCACCATAATTTTCACAACCATTTATTGCTTATTTAAAGATAAAGGGATTCTTCTTAGACACAATTTTCAAAAGATTAACCTTATACAAATACCTTAATTGACCAGGTTTACTACTAAAATCCTGGTTATTAGAATGGGGTACTTTGTTGGGCAGATGGGCATGCATCAAACATTTTGTTTCTGTCAAATATCTCCTGTTAGAATAGAGATACATTTTTTATACTTGGTAGATAGATGCCGATTAGAATTGACTTTGGGTCAATATCAAAGTCACTATTACTAAAATTAGATGCTTTGTTTCCGTCAAATAACTTCTTTTAGAGTGAGGTATGATGATCAGATTTAGTAGATAGATACCTTATGGAAGAGAAAAATTGGGATTGATTTTAAGGTCAGTAGGGTCAAGGTCATGGTCACTTTTACTAAAAATATTTTTTCTTGCCTGGAGTGACATTTGAAAACCTGGTTTTTTGTCATTTAACGTGTTTCATGTTTGAAACTTGAACGAAGTTCTTACAAAAGTAAGATACAAAAGGGATATATTTAAAAACTTCACAGTGTTTAATCTAATACCATTTGCTTTAAGGTGGTTGTACTTCTCTTCTTAAATTTGTCATCCATCAGTCATATCTCACAAATAGTAATTTGGACCGACAAAATTTCAGGTAATATTTGGCTGAAAAAAGGAAGAAGCACCTAAAAATATAGTTTATGGATTGACCAGCTTCGAAAGATTTTAAGAAGTAAATGATTTTGAGAAGTATTTTTACATTTTGTTGCTGATGACCTAAGAGTGAATGTGCCATGTGTTTGTCAGGTGTGGATGGTGGTACAGAGGAAGTGGATGTACTTGGAGGGAATCTTCATCGGAGGTGACATCCGATCACAGCTGCCTGAGGAGGCCAAGAAATTCGACTCCATCGACAAAACTTTCAAGAAGGTAGAGTTCTCATACTGAATATTTCCGTTTTAACTTTTCTTGCTATTGTGATCATATAAGCAAGATGAAAAACAGTGATTATGGTTCATTAATCAAAATTATCTAAATTAATGTACATTTTGCTAATTGAATGTATGTAAATTATGATAATGATATTCATCGTCATAATCATGTTAGTTACATTTTCAGTTAAGCTAGCAATGGAATTCACAATCTTTTAAATAAGATTATTTACTTATTATTACACTTTTGTAAGGGTAAATTCTATTTACACAGACATGACCTTTGATATTTAGTTGAAAAAGCCATATATGTCTTAAAATTATATCACATGAAATCACATGTCCATCTTATTAAGAGCAAACAAAATCAAATCTCTCTCTTTTCTGGCCACATAGATCATGACTGACACACACAAAGTGCCAACCATCAAGCTGGCATGTCACGCCCAGAACCGTCTGTCTGACCTGGAGTCTCTCAGTACCGGACTTGAGAAGTGTCAGAAGTCCCTGAACGACTACCTAGACTCAAAGAGGAACGCCTTCCCAAGATTCTTCTTCATCTCTGATGACGAGTTGCTCAGCATCTTGGGTAGCAGTGACCCAGAGTGTGTGCAGGAACACATGATCAAGGTGGGTTGTCATGACAACGCATGCTTATAACATAGGTTTAACCATTTTATTTTAATTTTGCTTACTCAAAGACTGCCATGTGCTAGAACTTATGATAGAAACAAATATGTTACACTTTGGGACTGAGAAAAAAGTACATAGAGAAATATTAAATAGCTTTTATATATCATTTCCCACATTTGTAAATTTGTATATCTTTGAAATTGCAAAAGACTCGCAGATTATTCATAATGAGGAATTTACAGCAGAATTGCAGCAAAACTTCTTCTACTTTGGAATATTAAAACTATGAATTCACAAAGCCTACATCTTTATACTATTCTAGGCACATACAAGTTTACTAGTGCTTATAAATGGTGTAGCTAGATACATATTATGATAATTGTATCATTTTTATAACAGATGTACGACAACATCGCTGCCTTAAGGTTCTCAAAGGGTAACAACAGTGAGATGCTGGCAACAGCGATGGTCTCAGCTGAGGGTGAGGTGATGGACTTCCGCAACCACATTCCTGCTGAGGGTCGTGTTGAAGACTGGATGACTGCGGTCTTGGAGGAGATGAGGTCTACCAACCGACTTATCACCAAGGAGGCCATCTTCTTCTACTGCGAGAACAAGTCTCGGTGAGCACTAAATTGAAGTCAGAAGGAGATCTTCTTTTATTATTGAGATATATATTCAATCATTTTTAAAAATAAAAAGGAAGGCCTCCAATAGCCAGAATTTGTAATTATTTACCATTTGTGTCACCTGCTGTAAGCAGAAGTGACACATAGGGAATTTTTTTCCGTCGTCTGTCCATCCGTCTGTCTGTCCATCCATCTAGATGAGATTTGTCCACCCTATTTCTCAGCTACCTATGGTCTGATTTTGATGAAACTTTACAAGACTGATAAGTCCCAAACCTAGTTGTGCATATTGTTGGCACGTCATGATCCGCTTGATTTTGATTTATGGCCCTTTGTTATATTTCTCAAAACTGTCTGACATGGTCACAATAACTGTGACAAAGCGGTATCTTGGGGTATTCATCATCATCAATTATAATTCTTGTTATCAGCTTGACATTACTAAGTGACTGATCTATGCCACAGCAATAGTAAAGATAAGAAGAAAAATTCAGCCATTATAATGAATCTGCAATGTACATTATCTAATCTAACATTATCAGTTGATGATCATGGGTAGTCTCTGAGAGAGGTTACTGCAAATATATTTGCAAATGAAGATATTTATCTTGGCATTTGAAAGAGACTAAATGAAAGCCTGATTGTGTATGACTACAGAGTGGGCTGGATGATGGGGTACCAGGGAATGGTGTGTCTTGCTGGGAACCAGGTCTGGTGGACATGGGAGGTAGAGGACATCTTCCAGAAGGTTAAGAAAGGTCAGAAAACCGCGCTGAAGGAATACGCCAAGAAACTACACGGACAGATTGATGAGCTTGTCATCACGGTAAGTTGGTTTTACCATTGAGAAACCATAGCAACAGGCAGATAATTAATCAATTTTTCTAAATCCATCTGTTGCTCATCTTGGACCAATTGCCACTCTAATACTCCATTTTGAAACATAGCAGAAAATATTGAAAAACCAGATCAGACTTACAAAAAATTTACAGTGTTACACGCAAATGCATTAAGTTGGAGCAAACATTTTAAAATTGAACCCTATGATGCATTTCCTTGCAAGCTTTCATGGGGTAAAGAATCAGATAGGAATTAGAAGTTGAAATCAAAGGTACTGATTAACTGTGAATCATGTGGGTCTCATTTCTCACAGTACACCATTTTGCTGTATTACAGATTCGATCGCCACTGACGAAGAACGAACGTGCAAAGTTCAATGCTGTGCTGATTATTGATGTGCACGCCAGAGATATCATAGATGGCTTTGTCAGAGACAGGTGGGTGAGATAAAAACAGTATCAGGAGGGTGGCGGGAAGAAAGATCATCACCATATATTTTTGAATGAGGACTATTGACATGATATGTCCTGCAAGGAGAATCCAGTGTTTTGTAAGAGAAAAGTGCTAAAAAAATTTAAATTGAATATATAATGATTTTATATCAAAAAGGTTGTTAAGGTAAAACTTTAAAAATAGTTAAGAAAATGTCACAGGGTGAGAAAAATATGCAGCCTGACCGGGACTCGAACCCGGGGCCTTTCGCTTACAGGGCGAATGCTCTACCGACTGAGCTACCCGGCCACTTACATATGATTCTCCCCTATTGTGAGTTAACGGTACTGTGACATTATCCCCCTCCATTTTAGAATTCGTCCCTGAATTCTAGGAGTTACAGGGTAAATATAACCACGTGCAGGTGTCTTAGACATACCTAGCACTGATGCCACAGTCCCACGTTGGGCGCCAAATGTCACAGGGTTAGAAAAATATGCAGCCTGACCGGGACTCGAACCCGGGGCCTTTCGCTTACAGGGCGAATGCTCTACCGACTGAGCTACCCGGCCACTTACATATGATTCTCCCCTATTGTGAGTTAACGTTACTGTGACAAAAAGGAAGAAAAAAAGGAAAATTCATTGATTAGATTCATCAGTTTGATCAGTTAAATGTAGAAGGGGTTGGAGTCTCATCAGCACTGAAAAACTCACCATGCCAGTAATCTTATTAATACGACAAGCCAGATATTCTTTTAAAAAAATGTCAAAAACAAAAAAACAAAAAAAACAACCTCATGTACTATCTTAACAGTTCAGATTTAGAAATAATTGGGTGGATGCTCATGGAAAAATGTGTATTTTTCTTTTGAACAGTATTATGGATGCCAATGAATTTCAATGGGAGTCGCAGCTGCGTTTCTACTGGGAGAAAGAGGCTGATGAGCTCATCGTGCGACAGTGCACGGGAGAGTTCGGGTACGGTTATGAGTACATGGGTCTCAACGGACGTCTGGTCATCACACCTCTGACCGACAGAATCTACCTTACCCTCACACAGGTACTGGTGTCCAGACCTGCTTACAGGTCATTTGGTCCCAATATCAATAATGAAATATTGACAGGTTAATTTTTGTTTCAATAAAAATCAGTTTTATGATTACAAATACGTTGAATTACTCAAGTAGAATGCCAATTTTGCTTTTGTGTCACCTTCTGTAAGCAGAGGTGACACATAGGGATCACTTTTCCGTTGTTGATCTGTCAGTCAGTCTGTCACACTTTTTCTGTCATGCTTCAGCAGGTGACACATGTGTTCCAAAGAATAATCATGTAGAAAGCCACTGAGCAACACATTTAAATTTGTATTACTTTGCTGTAGTACATGTATTTTACTTTGTTTTGTATGGGAATCATTTATTAGAAAGCCCATGAAAGAAAGAAGGTTCATTTATTGATATGTGGTATTGTGTTACAGGCGTTGTCGATGAAACTAGGTGGCGCCCCAGCTGGCCCTGCTGGGACAGGGAAGACAGAGACAGTAAAGGATCTGGCCAAGGCTCTGGGTCTGCTGTGTGTGGTCACCAACTGTGGAGAGGGTATGGACTACAAGGTACGGTACCTAACATGGAATGGGTAGATGCTCAATACTTTCATAGGCAGTATATTGAAAGGGACACTAGGTGCTTGTAGGCAGTATTTTGCTGCAGATGTTTGTTGATTTGTATTATTTTTCCGTAGAAAGATAACATATCTATTTAATTTTTAAAATATAATTATAAAAAATGTTATGGATTTGTCTGTAAAAGGCACAATTCATGTGATAAGTTGGGTATGTAGTATGTGAAAAATGTGATTCTTCAAGGTGCATTTGATACGATTGAAAGATTCAACTCTCAAAAAGGAGCACAAGTTATAAATTAGAAGGAGCACATATGATCAATGAGAAGGAGCACATATCATCAATTAGAAGGAGCACATATCAGTATTTGAGTGGATGTATGTGTTTGTTGTGGAGACTGAAAAATATGAAAATATCAGTCACTTCAGTATTTTTCTTTCCTTAAATGAATCTAAGGCTTAATTGTGTATGTATATATGTACATGACAGGCTGTGGGCAAGATCTACTCGGGTCTGTGTCAGTGTGGTGCCTGGGGATGTTTTGACGAGTTCAACCGTATCGACGTGTCCGTACTGTCCGTCATCTCAACCCAGCTGAAGACAATCCAGAATGCGCTTATTCTCCAGCTCAAACGTTTCCACGTAAGTTTCTTGACACCAAGGGGTGAATATAAACTGATTTTATTTCTTTCCAAAATCTTCAATGAAATTAATGAAGTAATTATACCCCCAGATACAAAGTATATGGGGGCTATATTTGAGTACGTTTGTCTATTGGTTGGTTGGTCTGTCGGTTGTCTATCTGTCTGTCTGTAGACAATGTATGTATGCCCTATTTTTCGGCTACCTTTGGTTGGATTTTGATGAAACTTTAAAAGACTGATAAGTACCAAGCCTAGTAGCGCATATCGTTGGCACAGCATGATTTGCTAATTTTGAATGAGTTATGGCCCTTTGTTTTATTTCTAAAGACTGGTTGACATGATAAAAGTAACTGTGACAAAGCAGTATCTGGAGGTATTCATCATCTTCATTGATAATTCTTGTTTAAGTTTGTGTTCAAAATCAGTTTAACTGTCAGCTATTGACACTGCAAGCCTTTTGATTTTTGCTGTTATAAGGCATCTGTCAGTTACTATGACCAGTTTTAGACTTCTGATACAACGTTCTTGATCTTCACCCATTTGTAGAGATCACACTTTGGCTATAATAGTTTGCATGTGGTCTTTTGTTGACTCTCTTGACAGTAACAATGATCAGATCAGTGTATTCCTAGAAAACACCATTTTGACTCACTGTCAAAATGAAAAATTAATAAAAACTATATTTATCAATACATTAATTAATAATTACAATCAACCCTATCTTCAAGGGAACAAGAGAAAGTGACCACTTAACAGACTAAACAAGTGGCCACTGAATGAAGGTTGAATATATATCAAAATGCTATAGTTTGGTAATATTAAATTTGACCGCTAAGTGCAGGTTGACCGCTTAATGCAGGTGGCCACTAATACAGGTTCAACTGTATAATTATGTCTATGGAATTTGAAATACTAGAATTTGGGAAAAACCAATCATGTGTATATAGCCCTTTCTCTTACACACTTCTACACAATATAATTTTTAATTTTTCTGTTTACAGTTTGAGGGTCAGGAGATCAACATTGACAATCGTGTGGGTATCTTCATCACTATG
This sequence comes from Solen grandis, assembly GCA_021229015.1. NCBI lineage: Eukaryota > Metazoa > Mollusca > Bivalvia > Adapedonta > Solenidae > Solen > Solen grandis. The sequence continues at coordinate 9,304,733 of CM037782.1, forward strand.
AACCCTGGTTACGCCGGGCGTACGGAGCTGCCAGAGTCCGTCAAGGCACTGTTCCGTCCAGTGGTCGTCATCGTTCCGGATCTTCAACAGATCTGTGAAATCATGTTGTTCTCTGAAGGTTTCCTGATGGCCAAGGTGGGTTCCCTTTCTAGTGTTGATAAAGATGTTTATAGCGTCCATCCCGGAATCGGGAGGTCATGGGTTTGATCCCCGACAGCAACATACCAAAGTCGTAAAAAATGGTACTGCTTGGCGCTCAGCATATAAGGGTAGATCCAGGACTGGTTGGGCCCGGTGCCAGGATAATGTGACTGGGTGTGGTATCATGCTACATGTCTACGGCGTGATACTTCAGTGTGGCAGCACTACATCTGTCTCAAGTAGTCATCGTCTCCAAATGACTGAAATACTGTCGGTGGGACATTAAACCCAGTAAACAAAACAAAAATGTTTATGTTTATCCTAGCTTCAACAAATGACTATTTGTCAAAATCACTGGAACCACACCCCTAGCTTTGTTTAGGTATTTGTATTAAATAGAATCTATTGAAATTGCTTGTGAAAAGTCCCCCTAAGTGTAAACCAGAATAAGTATTGATCACATGGTATCCCAGTGTTTCAAATGGATGATTGGATACTGTAGAATTTTATAAAGACCTGCACAATAAAGATTGATATTGCATGTGATATACAGATAGGACTTCCTTAAAAAATCATATTAGGAACATCGGGAATTGGTTTTTGTAAACAAAATGGTGGACAATATAGAAATATCCTCTTTTTCCCTGAAAAGACACTTAATTTAACAGATTAATAACAGATATCATTATAAAAAGGTTAAACTATACAGAATTTGGATTTAAATTTAGTAGCAAACATTTTAAAGGTTCATATTGTCAGTACATGACCTCCAGTGTCAGTCTAACTCTGTGTTTCCTGCAGGTTCTGGCCAAGAAGATGACCGTGCTGTACAAGCTGGCCAAGGAACAGCTCTCCAAACAGTACCACTATGACTTCGGTTTGAGAGCCCTCAAGTCAGTCCTGGTTATGGCTGGTGAACTGAAGAGAGGCTCACCTGATCTTCATGAGGTAATTCTTTCTCTTTTTTTCTCTATCTTTCTTTCTACATTTTCTTTACAGATTTTCCTCTACTTCAGAAGTACACTATGGTGAAATTTTCATTACTATCATAATCATGTGATTTTTACCATATGCTTGCACAGTTTGCGTGTTTCTAGTGTGTTTATTCAAATATTAAATGTTATTTAACTGGAAATTTTCAAATTTGTCTGTTACCATTTAGTTGTCTAACTTCATTTGCTAAATTTTTTGTACCCTCACCCCTTTAAAAAAGTAAAGGATATCAGGCATATATCTTTAATTTTAGAAATAGAAAAAAGAAAAACAATTCCTTTTTGCATTAAATAAGTAACAGTTCCCCTATGCATGACATCTTTAACCACAAGACCTGTGCTACAGCCTATGTGTATATTTAAGGACGTGGTATTGATGAGAGCCCTGCGTGACATGAATCTGCCCAAGTTTGTGTTTGAAGACGTGCCACTCTTCCTTGGTCTGATCGGTGACTTGTTCCCAGGTCTTGACTGCCCACGTGTCAGATATCCAAATTTCAATGATGCTGTGGAGGCCATTTTGGAAGAGAATGGATATGTGCTACTTCCTGTACAGGTATGACCAAAATATTTAAGTTTTCAATGACTATTTCAAGGATGTTATCCATAAGAGGAAAAAAAAATATAAATTTACTTTCTAGCAAGCAGTGTAGGAAAATGTTAAGATATTGTTATGTTTTTCTGTATATACTGTAAATTTCATGATATTAGTGGTTTTCAATAAACTTAAAACTTTATAGTTTTGATATTAATTAAAACCTCAAAACTTCATTATTTTAAATTGATTGAACAGAGAGCGGTTTTTGTTATTGGTACTGATAATGGTGTTCTTACAGTCCTTAATGTGGGATGAAACTGGAGAAAAACCATGTGTCTGAAGGGCTGACCAAATACCTTTTCACATGCAATGTTTGTCTTACTGAAGATTGATCCTGGCTCAAATTCCATTAATAATACTTAGCGCTAAGTAATGCTAGAAACTTAACTAGATAGAAAAACAATCCATCATTCCCATTTTATGAAATGGTCAAGTACATGATAAAGCCGACAGGAATTGTAACCGTGATATCTAACAACATTTGTTAAGAATTGAAATATTTGGTTATTCTTATCAGAGAAACAAGAATGATGAAATTTGCCCTTAAGTATTTAAGTTTTACTTAGCGTTAAGAATTGTTGGTGGAATTTGACCCAGGGTCGCACAAGTAAAAAGCCTATGTTTAAACAACATGGCTATCTAGATACCTATTTGATATTGAGGTTAAATTATGATTTGTATGTTGAACACAGGTGGACTTTAATATATGTATATTTTTATATTTGTGATCATTGTTTGTCATTGTCATATTTCCTCTCAGGTTGACAAAGTCGTCCAGATGTATGAGACGATGATGACGCGTCACACAACCATGATTGTCGGACCAACTGGTGGCGGAAAGTCGGTTGTCATTAACACTCTGGCTCAGTCACAAACCAGGTGATGATGAAGTGTAGTTACTACAGCTGTGTGTCAGTTGACAGAATCCATGCCTCTTTATGCATATCCATTGCAGCAAATCCAGTCAAGCCAAGCACTGTGCATATGCTATTCATTTTAAATATTTTTTTATGTACAAACAAACATTCTTAGGGAATCCTTGAAGCAGGCTTGTTTTGGATTCAGCAAGTGTCTAGCATTGTTTACTATATTGGTCTGCACAAATTTTTTATATAAAACAAATATGAAAAGGTTAGGATTTGCTTTTGGAGGTTTAGGAACAAGATCAAAAAGTCTGTTAAATATGTACAGCTATTTGCAGATTGATTTAAAAATTTCACATCTATTTCTAAAGAATTACTTGACCTAATTGAAACATGAAATGACCATGCTAGAAATAATACTTTATAGACTTTAGCCAAACTTGCACTGTTTGTTGAATTAGGAGGTTTTTAAAACTTTTTTCCTATATACAATTTTCTTATGATTCTCAACTGTTTATAAATTGGACTAGTACTTTGCTTTATAATTCTCTTAAGACAGGTTAACAAGATTTAAAAGACTGACTGTAATTTGACTTTTCCTTTTTAGACTGGGCACCACCACAAAACTGTACACCATCAACCCTAAGGACAGAAGTGTGATTGAGCTTTATGGTATTCTGGATCCAGTCACGCGTGACTGGACTGACGGACTTCTCTCCAACATCTTCCGAGAGATCAACAGACCCACGGACAAGAACGAGAAAAAATACATTGTGTATGATGGTGATGTGGATGCATTGTGGGTAGAAAACATGAACTCTGTTATGGATGACAATAGATTGTTGACACTTGCCAACGGTGAAAGAATCCGTCTGCAGAAACACTGTGCCATGTTGTTTGAGGTAAGTACATATTCTTTATGAGTTATTGAACAGTCAGGAGTTCTACTATTCTTCCAACCTACTTTGATTTTGATGACCCATGTTGATTTAGAAGTACAAGGTCATGTTTTATGACTATGATGATGACAAACTTGTATGATTTTTCGCAGGTGTTTGACCTCCAGTATGCGTCCCCAGCCACTGTCTCCAGATGCGGTATGGTCTACGTCGACCCGAAGAACCTTGGGTACACTCCCTTTCTGGCATAAGTGGGTCAACACACGCACCACCAAGGTTGAGAAGGACAATCTCCAGAGGTTGTTTGACAAGTATGTGCCGACCCTGATTGACATGGTGGTGGAGGGTATCGTGGATGGACGGCAGGGAGAGAAGATGAAGACAATTGTGCCCCTGACCAATCTCAACATGGTAAGCTTGTGATACAGATGTAAGATAATAGTAGTGATAATGGTGATAATGTTGATGATTTAGTTGATTTACTGTGAAATCATTCATTTTCGTGGACACTAATTTTCGTCGATTTCATGGTTGCTTTTCACGAATATTAATTCCCTAAAAAATTTGTCTTATATAGACCTCATGTTTTCTAGAACATAGACCCAAAAATAAATTTACCCTCAAAATTCTTGTAAGTACATGATCAAAATTAATGATTTTACATAATTATGATGGCATTTCATTCACAGATAGAAAAGATACTTAAATGATGAAAGGAAAAGAAATGAATAAATGTTGCAAAAAATGTATAAGATCCGTCAGTGGTTATGCAATATAGATCTTAATTGTGCATTTTGTATTTAGTCTGAAAAATTTTGACCCCAACACTAACCTCTGTACCCCTCTGGTTACCTAGGTGACACAGCTGGCCAACATGCTGGAATCTCTGTGTGAGAAGGAACTACAGGAAGCAGATGAACTGGAAGCTGTGTTTGTACAAGCTCTCATCTGGTCCATCGGGGCCGGTCTCCTCGAGGATGGCAGGCTGAAGTTTGATGCCCAGGTGAAAGCACTGGCAGCCATGTCGCTCGTCAACGATGATGACAAAACAACAGCTGGCCTAGGTAATGCTTTTATTGTTTTGGAAATCAAGTTGAGTCAGATATGTCTTTGATGTCTTTTGTGCACTGTTTCCTTTCTCCATTTAATCCCTACATCCTTTCATAATGACTTATGATTAAAAAAATGCAAAGATTTTCCTTTGTCATGCAGCAACACGTACTATTCTTGTATTTTTAATTTTTCAATAGCTCTCCATTAATACATACTTCACCTGATATTGCATATTGTTCATGTTATACTTTTTCCACTTGTTTGTTCAATGCACAATCCCTTAATTCTACAGGAGAGATCCCTGTGACCCAGCCAACCCTTTATGAATACTTCTGGGACATGGAACAGAAGAAGTGGATCGCATGGACAAAGCTGGTGCCCAAATATGTGCATGACCCGGCCCGAAAGTTCAATGAGATCCTTGTCCCCACTGTGGACACAGTGAGGACAACCTGGATCCTCAACCTCATGGTCCGGATCAAGCGGCCTGTTGTCCTGGTGGGAGAAACTGGAACATCCAAGTCTGCCACCATTTCAAACTTCCTGCGTACACTGGATCAGGAATCACATGTAAGTGCCTGGCTGCTAGCTCCTGTTTCAAAGCTTGCTGTAAGAACAGTATTTGGTCATGTATCCTTAAATATCATACTCAAAATCATAACCAAATCCTATTGCATCTTTGAGCTTTAAATAAATAAACATATATATTTTGTGATAACACAGTTCGATACCTTAAAATTTGGCAATCATTAGAGTTTAAATTATCTGTATATCCTTACTTGCTGTACTTACTTCTGTATATTGAATAATTGAACTTAGGTCCCTTGAATGATTCCTCAGATATGGCGATTCTTCAAGTTTTTAATAGGTCCAATCTGACCTTAAGAAGTCACCTTTGTAGACACATTTTTAGTGATATAGACCACTTTATTTTACAGTTGTTGCTGAACATGAACTTCTCCAGCCGTACCACGTCTCTTGACGTGCAGCGTAACTTGGAGGCCAACGTTGAGAAAAGAACAAAGGACACATATGGTCCACCACCTGGCAAACGTCTCCTCATCTTTGTGGATGACATGAACATGCCTCAGGTATAGACATCAGTTAAATTTAGTCAGTTGTCTGAATTTGTCTTAACCAGCTAGAAATTGCTATGAAAGGTGTATAAGACGGAATTCAGATTTATAATCAAATGACAACCATGAGAATTTGAAATATGACTGATTAAAACATAAGGTATACTAATGGTATTTCTTTAACTCCGAAATGATCTGTTTTAGTTTTGATATCATTTATTAAAGAAATTTAGTGATTCCTAACCAAGTCTTGTTCCCCAACAGGTTGATACCTACGGCACACAGCAACCCATTGCTCTGTTGAAACTGCTACTTGAACGTGGCGGTTGTTACGACAGAGGCAAAGATCTTAACTGGAAGAACATGCGTGACATCGGCTACCTGGCAGCCATGGGTAAAGCCGGTGGTGGCAGGAATGAGACTGATCCACGATTTGTGTCACTGTTTAGTGTCTTCAACATGACTTTCCCCTCAGACGAGTCACTGTTCCACATCTACAACTCTATATTGACTGGGCATGCCCAGGCCATGTCAACTGACATTCAGGGCATTGTGTCAACCATTACAAGGATGACCATGTCGCTCTACAGGTACTGACATACCAGCACTGCCTGGAAATTATGTGTAGCTAGCTGTTCTAAGAATACCATAACTTATGATAGTCTTGAGGTATTTCTCACTGTCACATTTTATCTTCTTTTTGTGTCACCTGCTGTAAGCAGAGGTGATACATAAGGATCACTTTTCCGTCGTCTGTCCGTTCATCTGTCTGTCATCACACTTCAGCAGGTGACACACATGTTCCAAAGAACAATCATGTCTTCTTGTTTTTTTTTCATTTTAACATGAGATAATCAAATTTTATTAATGGTATGATGCTTTATTATTGATGCAATCATGAACAACTCTATATGTTTGGTGCCAGTCTAGCCCGCTTATGTTGTCTTTCATGTTATATTAGACAGTTTTCTAATGGGTATACAAAGCATTATTTAATAATGCCATATTTAAGATTTTTTTGTGATGCAATGCTATTATTAGCCCCTCTCTGACCTATGCAATCTTGGTCTATTTTATAAAACATTTCACACTTTTGCGTAGCAGGTATATTCATCACTTCAATGATAACTGTAGTTACTGTAAAATCATTTATTTTCATTGACATTAAATTTCTTAGGATCTGTAATTTCGACTATTTCGTTGATACATATATTTGTGGACTCGTGTTCTCGAAAACATGAGGTCATTTAATAGATTTTGTGGGGATTATCATTCATGGATGAAGCCGTCCACGAAATTGACGAAAATTAGTCATCTATGAAGATTAATGATTTTACAGTAACAGAAAGTCCTGTTCCACACTAGTGATAAATGCTTTCTGTTATCCCTTCCAGTGTGATAGTGAAAGAACTACCACCAACTCCTTCCAAGTTCCACTACATCTTCAACCTGCGTGACTTGTCCCGCATCTACCACGGCCTCTGTCTCACAACGTCCGACCGCTTCACCAAGGTGGACCAGTTTGTCCGTGTCTGGAGGAACGAGTGTCTCCGTGTCATCGGAGACAGGTTGATTAATGAAGAGGACAAAACACTCCTGAATGTAAGACAAGCATAGATTAGTTATACTAAATACTTAACGGAAGTGTCCAGTCTGAACGATCACAAAGATTCTTATTGTGACTATCCTTATCTGTATGAAATGCTTTAAGCAAGCAGTAAAGGGACTGACCTTACCTGCTGTTAAGGAATTGTTTTCCATCCATGGCTAGGACGCATGTAATTAGAGGTAGAAGTCAGCTGAATAGTAATTTACATTTAATTATTGTGGAGTAAATTTAGGTGATTGTGTAATAATGGTCTGCTTTTCTGCTTTTCACCAACTTCAAATTTTCAGATTAAAAATTAAACAATGTACCCGTATATCACCATGGAAACTAAGAATATTATTTTTGTTTTATACAGGAACAAATTAAGATATTACTGGATGATAACTTCAAGACAGCCACAGAGTTTGTGTTGCGTAACCCATGTCTGTTTGGAGATTTCCGCACGGCTTTGGAAGAGAGTGAACCCCGACTATACGAGGACATTCAGGACTATGAGGCAGCCAAGGCACTCTTCCAGGAGGTGGGTATCATTCTCACGTAATAAAAAAGTATTATTACATAACTATCATTTATGAGCCCTATAACATTTAAAGAGGCTTTTTCAATAATACACTGACAATCTCAATAAGCGGACTTATAAAAATATCACTGTTGGACTGGGGCTGACAGTGATAGTATTTATTGGCCCTGGCTTTTTTTGCAATTTGATTGGCTAAAGAGTAATAAAATTGCGGCCTCAGGCCAATACGACTGCCCTCGGACAAAAAACAGGACCAATATCAAATCACTTATTTAATAACATATAATATTAGAGTCCTTCTCCTGCTTCATCTCATGAAGTAGTGTCCATAATTATAACAAGCTTGTTATACCCCAAGATACAAAGTATATGGAGGCCTTATTGGAGTCAAATCCATCGGTCTGTCCATCTGAGGTCAAGATTTTTCCACTTTTTTTGCCCCCCCTTTTTTTGATTTTGAATGAGTTATAGCC
>CM037782.1:9313056-9342966 GCA_021229015.1 Solen grandis
TAAAAAAAACCTTCGGGGATTCGAACCCACAACCCCCAGTTTCAAGGAAATTTGATAGTATTTTTTTTTTTTTTTGCATATAGATCTGTGGATGTGTGTGACTATCTTTAAAAAAAACAAAAATTTTTCTCCCCAGATACCCTTCAGAATGCATCTCCATTACGCTAAAAACTTTTTCCCGGACCCCCCAGTACTGACATGTGTGAAACACCCCCCCCCCCCCCCCCCCCCCCCGTTTGAAAAAATTCTGGAAAAAAAATCTGGTTTCCGGCCCTGCTGCCTACATTTACTGAAACTTACCATTCTTTTATAATGTTCCAGATCGTTATCAACTATCAGGTCATCATTAAAGATTTACATAAACTGAGCACAATCGTCGTCATTTACCCATGACCCATACATAACACTTCTATATGTATATAGAAACAGTACGCCTAGCCGGTCGGTACGATGACAAATGGTATGGGCATACATATCGTGAGTGATAAATGTTGATGTCCTGATTTGCAGATATAAATGGGATTAAAATACACAAAAAAGAGAGAGACAATTTAAATCATTAAACATAACTGTATTCATAAAAGATTGCAAAATTAAATCATACTATTAAAAATATTATTATACAACTTTCAGGGTATCCAGTCAAAACGGACCCAAGTCAAAATGGCCCAAAGTTAAAACTGTGCCAAATTTGGTCAAAAACGGCCCCAACTGGGTGAGAAGATCGGTCAAACGGCCCCATATAACGGCCCATTATATTGAATGGTTACGAACGTGTGAACAATCAATACATTGATTAAAGGAACGTGTTTAATGCAACGTGACATTAAGAACGTGTGAATAATCAAGTAATTTGATAAAAGAACATGTTTAAGGCAAGTCGATTTTTATTTGAAGTGTGAAAAATCAAATGTGTGAGTTTGTATTTGTATCTGTACGAAATGGAAAGGTTTATTTTTTTTATAAGGAATTCTTACATTTTTTTTCGATAAATTTTAAAGATTTACTGACTCATGGTTTGATATTTTTTTATAATTCAAATTGCCAGTTAACCCTCCATATCTCTCATTCATAAGATGAATTTAAATGAAGATGTGTGTGTGTGTGTGTGTGTGTGGGGGGGGTTTCTAAGTTATACCATCATAATCTTTATCTCTTTCTCGCTTTCTTTTCTATTCTCTCATTTGAATGGGAATTTATACTGCACGATATATCAGGGATGGGGAATAGAATCACAAGAAAAAAAATATATTTTCTGTATTTCTTTTATTCACTTTATTATTTTCTTTTTTTTCATTTTTATTTTTATTTCTTTTCTCCATTTCTACAATATAGATCACAGGTAAAATACAAGAAAAAGATCTTTGTGTTTTCATTTTTTTTCACTTGTTAATTTAATTCAGTCGGGCTCATGCTTCAGTTGTCCTCTGTCGTCCTGAGAATGGTGTTTTCCCCAACTGTCCCACTTTTATATAAAACAGAAAAATTCAAGATGGAACAGTTGGGAATCATGCTTAAATTGGATAACAATAGACTGTCATGGATGAGTGACTATAGTCTTTACCTAAATGGATGGAATATTTCAGTGCAATTATTTGTCTTATTGTCTTATATTATTAAGAGCAATTTGCAATAGTATTTATGGTTAGTAATATATTGCATTAGTATTATAATAAGTTATATGCTATTAGCAAAATTATTTATAATAAGTATTTATATACTTATAATGTTTTAGGATGTTGTCAGTATTCTCTCTCTCCCTTCTCTGAAATGAAGAAAAACAACTCTTATTTTTTTCATATATTTATTATTTTTATTTCTTTGTGTCATGAACAAATCAAAAAAAGACGGGGCTATATTCGGATGTGGTACAATTTATTGTATTTTGTTTTAATTTGAAAACAAGCATTTCATTTAAACAACTGTGACATTCCACCCTACTGATCTGTTCTATACAGAGTTATCGTCAAACCGAATAAAAGCGATGCAAAAATCGGCATACTCCATCACAGTGATTTCTTCAGCCATGTACTTGTGTTTCGGGCAGACAGTCTCTGTTCAAGTTGTCGGTATTTCCTCCTCTTCTTTTCTCTCACTCCTCCGGCACTGTGCTGAAGAATTTTGATAGCATTGGCACTTCAATCCTTTGTATTGTTTCCAAGAACTTTAAATGTTCGGATGTGACTGTCTCATACTTTTTTTAGTTTGTTGTGCCAGCCTTCCAGTTGTTTGTTGTTCTTGGTCCTTTGTCTCGAAATGGTTCCAGTTGCCCTTGTCTCCCTCAACCCAATGTTCAGTGACATAGTCTGTGAACCTTGAACATCCACTGGAATCTCTGCTTTTTTCAGCATCCGTCAGTGCGACAAACCACACACTTCAACATGTTGTATGGGGACTAGAGGCAGAACTGCAGCTCTTCTTCCTAGTTTTTAAAGTCCTCATTCTCAGAATACAGTCCAACTAAGCCAAGCTTCTGTATCTTCCGCCAAACACACTGTGTGTAATGAAAAAAACACCCTTTCACATTCACATTTGGAAACACTCTGCGAGCTCCCTGCTTGGTTGCTCCCTCAAAGTCTATCGGGATGTGTCTGGTCCCAGTTCCAATTCCTATTTCCCTGCATTTCTGTTGAAGATGTTGAAAAAGTCGCATTTAATCCTTTCACTTTTCCCAGCAGAAGGGAAAACACTAACGGATACATGTGTCCATCAATATATCCATGGGTGTGTAGCCCTGGCTGAATTTGTCTGGGCACACATAAAATGTTCCGTCTCCATTATGGTTGGGTTCTGTGCCGGGATGCTGGAATTTGTTCTTGTAGCAAAAATCAGCATCCTGTTGTCATTCTCTGCCTCATCAACCATAGAACTGCTCACCATGTGCTTTTTCAGTCCATTTTCCATCCAAATCTATGTCACTCCTGGACTTTGGTATCCCCGGCCCTCAATGCACCTCTTTCCCTGTTTTAGAGATGACTTGGTGGAGGGGAAGGGTTTGGGTAATCCTTTGCAGACTTGTTCTGCATCTTGGGTCCCATTCTCTGTCTCTCAGACTGGATATGACTTCTTCATATATTGACGGAATCGGCGTGGTTTCTTCGCGTGCCCTCTTTCGCATGAGTTGATTTATTTCATGGCGCTTCAGTTCCATGTGTTCGGCTGCATGATTATGGGTATTGGTCACAGAAACTGGAATGTTGTCAGCTGTTGTGATTTTAGCAAACAGGGTTTGGACATGACAGACCCAGTACACCCTTGTTGGTTTTCGGTTTTGACCTGGTATCTGAATCCATTGTAAACCAGACTATCACCACCACGTTGGTTCTTGACAAACTGCACACTCACTTGTGCATTTGCCATTTTAGCTTATTTAAATTTTAGACGATGTTACTTATGAAAAATTTTACTATCAAATGAAGACATTACATCAGAATGTAAATTATTGTATCTGATACAGTTTCACTTCATTAATGAGATTCACAGTTTGAAAAATCCAATAAATTTTATAACCAAAAATGTTAATTACTTCAAATCAAATTGTTTTCCTTAAGTAGTAAACTGCTAGATCAAAGGACTTGTTTGTATTTCTTAATCCAATCAATTAGCAATATATACAGATAAATGGACTTTAGTTGGACCAATCAATTAACACAATTTAAAGAAAAAAGTAGCAAGTGATAATTATCTTAATAAGTTCAAATTATTTTTTATCTTTATCAATTCACATAAGCTTTAAAGCCAGAGATCAAAGGAATGCATGTTTACACTATAAATTACAATTAATTTAGTAACCCTAATTAATGGACCTTAATAAAAACAAAAATTTGAAAGAAATAATAAAATATAACTAAACATGAAAATTTTACCTCTTAAAATACAAAATCAAAAAAAAAAACAGAAACAAAATCAGATAATACAACTTCAATTCATTTTAATGTGTTGTAGTTTGAAAAAGATTATAATCCCTTATCAAAAACACCCAGCAAGGTGCTAAAAAACTTGAGTGGGACAGTTGGGAAACAAAATAAACAAAAGTGGGACAGTTGGGCATAAACCCCGAGAATACGCGGCTTGTAGATTGTTGAAACCTCCTTCAAAAGTCCGGTCGCCGAAAGGCTGCCTTCCTTGTATCTATAAAGTAAAGATAACAGATGATTAGAAACGTGAGATAAATGTATATATATTATTTCTTTATTTGAGTCTCACTTTGCATGGTTAACAACATCATACAACAATAAAACATCTATATACAAATCATTTCAAATCGGTACTGTTTCGCTGTTATTCCTATAGGGTATGTTAATAAAATTGCTTTGTCTTCAATACGTAAGGAGAAATCATTATTTCAAACGGATTGAAAAAGAAATGAATATTCGTTGAATATTTATTTTAAATAATTACAGAACTAAGAATCTTTTAATGAACTATCATTAATTTGGTAATAATCAAGGAAATGTGAATTTTTAAAAACATGACTTACCAATATATTTTTTAATAATTACAGAAATATAAATATTTTTAAAAACTTTAACTATTATTTTTTTTTTTTTTAAATAAATCACAGAAATATGATATTTTAAGAAAAAATGATCTACAATTTTTTAAAAACATTACAACGTTACATTGTCTTTCATAAAATCACAGAAATGTAAACATTTGTATTTCTAATAATAAAAAAAATATACTTAAATCGTGTTTCCGCAGCGCGGTGCTGCCATCCGCTCAACCGTCGCAGCTAATGGCATGATGGTGACGATACACAGGCCTGCTACAGAACAAACACGGAGGGTTAGACATACCCAACCACACTAAAGCCTAGTTCAGTTTTCTTATAAAATTACGACTAAAACACAAACTTAATATGTCCACACAGAATATAACCGAACACATGTATTTTTGACGAATTTTAACTCTGAGAAATATATATATGTTGCAGCGAGAGTAAACCGTGAAAACAGCTTGTTTCTATTGATCCTCCCTAATTAATTACATCATAACGATAGATTTTAGCACATTTCCTTTATTTATTCACACTTTTTAGCTCACTATTCGTAGAATATGAGAGCTATTGTAGTCCCCTGGCGTCGGCGTCGGCGTTTGGGTTGCAGCTTTTGGTTAAAGTTTTGCGTGCAAGTTACTATCAACCTTATATCTCAATAACCATTTATGGTATTGACTTGAAAGTTTTATTTAAAAATGTTCAGGGGCATCAGACCACCAAGGTAGATAACTCTTGACTGAATTTAATATGATTATGGGCCCCCCTTTTTAAATTAGAAATTTTGGTTAAAGTTTTGCATGAAATAGAAAATTTGGGTTAAAGTTTTGCGTGCAAGCTACTTTCTGTTTGTATCTCAAAAACCCCATTCAGGTATTGACTTGAAAGTTTCAAATATGTTCGGGGGCATCAGACAACCAAGGAAGATAACTCTTAAAGGAATAATTACAAATTAGGCCCTTTTAAAAATTAAAATTTTGGTTAAAGTTTTCATGAAAAATACCCATGTTTATATTCATATAAAGCTGCGATTGTTTTGAAACATCTTTAATTTTTAGGGGTTTCATATTTTCATGGTAGATAACTCTTGATTAATTTGTTACAAATTATTCCCCCCTTTTTAATTTAAAAAAATTTTGGTTAAAGTTTTGCATGAAAGGGTACTTTCATGCAATATCTGTATGGGATAGGTTTGATTTGAGACTTTTTAAAATACATTTATGGGTATCATACTTTATGGTAGATAATTTTGAGGAATATATTCAATTTTGGCCCCCTTTTTTAACTTAAAAATTTTTGGTTAAAGTTTTGCATGCAAGGTTTTTTCATGCTAATATCTCGTTTCCGGGCATGGGTTTGATTTGAGACATTTTAATACATTAGGGTATCATACTTTATGGTAGATAACTTTAAAGGAATATGTTACAAATTATTCCCCTTTTTTTAACTTAGAAATTTTGGGTTTAAAAGTTTTGCAGAATTTTTTTCATGCTTAAATCTCATATCCGGCAGGGGGATTGATTTGAAATCTTTATAGTTAGGGGTATCAATATAAGGGTTTTTGAAACTTTTGAGGGAAATTTTATTACAAGTTTGGCCCTTTTTTAATTTAAAAAATTTTGGTTAAAGTTTTGCATGAAGGTTCTTTCATGCTTTATCTCAGGTCCGGCTAAAAATTGTTTGAAATATTTTTAATATGTTTGGGGGTATCTCTTTTAAAGAAGATAAAACTTGATGGAATAAATTAAAAATTATGACCCCCTTTTAAACTTAAAATTAGGGTTTTTAAATTTTGCTTTCAAGCACTATCCACTTTTTTTCAAAAATTTGCTTGTGGAATTGTAGAAATTTAAAGGTTATCTTAAAGGGCATAGAAACAGGGGAATTTTTTGGGGTGAGCAAAAAAGGCCCTTACAAACGGTTTTTTGGTTTAAGTTTTGCATGCACAGTGTTTTGTGCTTAGTTCAGAAAAATAGGATGGGATTGATTTTGACATCATAAATATTTTAAAGGGGGTTCAGACTATCAGGTTTTCATTTTTTACATTACTATGAAGGGCAAAAAATTTTTTAAATTTTTCATTTGATTTACCAACAAGCTTTTTAAAATTGCGACGTGCTACCTCTGACAGCTCTTTTTTACTTCACGTCCCTTTAATTAGGTTTAAAAAAAACGCCGAAATTAAATTTTATTCCGAGTGTGGATTTTTGTAGCAAATTTAATCATCTCATTAAAACTGACTTTCCAATTACCTTTAAAATTTTAAAACTTTTTTTTTTTATTTATAAATTTATGAATTCTTAAAAGGTTTAAACCTAATGATCTTTTTTATCATGAAACAAACCGAAAGTAGAGTTTGTTCAAAATTTAATCTTTTTAAAATTCAATAATTAATCTCATTAAAAGGGTTTTAACATATTTCTGTTACTTCGAAGTTCTTAAAAATCACCCTTTAATTTATACAATAATTTACAATAAATTTTTACAGGGGGCCCCTTTTTTTAACCAAAGTGGCACCTTTTTTTGACTATAAATGGCCCGTTTTGACTATTTTGAAAAGGATGGGTCCGTTTTGACTTTTTAATGGGCCCTTTTTGCCAATTTGGCACCTTTTCAACTTGGGCCCCGTTTTACTTGGGTCCGTTTTGAGGTAACCACTTTCATCACTATTTTTGTGTTATATTTGGTACGAAAGGAAAATGGGGGAAGGAATAAAAAAATCGCAACTTTTTTTGGCAAACCAGGGGAAGGATTTTTAAAAATTTTTCCCCAAAAATAAAAGCTTTTTAAAAAAAAGACTGCCCCCTACTGCGACCGCAGGAAGCGAGAAAAAAAAAAAAAAATTTTATTGATAAGTCTCGATAAATGTAGGTAGTTTTTTGGTTGCCTGTATGGGAAAAGCAAATCAATTATTTCGAAAATATACTTTTGTAATAAAAAACCGGGCGTACATTATTTTTTCGTAAAGAAATAAAATAGGTCTAAATAAATACGTAACTTTTTTTTTTTTTAAAATTTTCATTTTTTTAAAGCAAAAATTTAAATTTGGACAATACTGTATTTTAAAAAAATTTGATTGCGGTATTTTTTTTTGGCATTTTTTGAATAATCAGCTCTGTAGATCACTCAACCTTTAGATCGATTGATTCAAAAACAGTTTAATTGAAATGGGAAAACTTGTTTGCTTCCTCAAGTATATTCGTTTACCATATTGTATTCGTAAGTGGTAACTTTTAGCAAATTTCATTCTAGTGTGAAGTAATTTGAAGGGAACCATCAACAATTTGAAAGATTGTGGGCCCTTGTTTCAACCCTTTTTTTTCAATTGAAAGTGTTGGGGGGGAAAAGAAAAAACAAAAACAACATTCATTTATTAAGGTAGTTCAGAGATTTAGCCTTTTTTAATTTTTTATAACTCCCATCAAAATCACCGAAACTTCACAAACAGATCCGCGTATATTAATCAATATCTGTTCTTCAAGGTGTCAGTAACTTGTTTGATTATCAATACACTTCCAATAATACTTTATAGGGAAGTCTTTTAAAACCCATATTTGTTATTAATAATAGCAACATTCACACTGAAAATTTATAATACAGGGGCCCCTTTTTTTATCCCCCTGTTAATGGGTTTTTTAAACCCCAAATTGGTCTGACCCCCAAAAATTTTAAGGATTCTCTTTTGAAGGGGTACAAATTTATATTTGGATCATCAAAATTTTTACAAACTAATATTGCTGTCATTTAAGAAAACACAAAACTTTTTTACAACTGTTTTTATGTTTTGTTTGTGGCGACCCATATTGAATCACTAACAAAAACTCAAGTCCCAAATTTTGGAAATAAACTTTTGTTTTTTGTTAGTTTTGGACATTTTTTTTTTTTTTTTTTACAATATTTTTGTTTTTAAATTACCTTTGACAATTTTAACTTTTTAAGTAAATTTATTGATGCCTCAGGAATGTATTTAATTAAGTGGGGGGAGGGATTTGTTAATTTTAATTGCAAGAGTTCTTTTTCGATGAAAAACTGGATACTCAAGATTAATTTGTATTTTTTCTTTAGTTCATGTAACATTATATCGGGTTTTTAAATTTCGAGTTAAAAACCTTTCATTTGCATGCTGTTTTTAAAACTTATAAAAAGGGTTAAAAAGGGGGTTTTATTTTTAAATATTTTGGGCTTTCCGAGGGAAATAATTTAAAAAAATCAAAAGCCATGAAGGTACTTTTTCCCTTTCTTTTTGAAAAATTTCCCAAAGTCAAGGAAAAGCTTTAATTTTTAAAGTCCCTACAAAAAGATAGTAAAAAATTTGTTTTTCCCGAGCCTGTTGTCTATAAATATCTTTTTAATAAATTTTAAAAACTATACTTAGATTTTCAACAATATATTGAAATTTCAAATTTTAAATGGTTTTAGGTCTTTTTTGTTTTTTTTTTCTGTGGAAAAACCTGATTAAAAAAAAAATAAATGTAATGAGTAGGTTTTAACTTGTTTGTGATGAATTTTCCAAAATATTAAATTTTATTTTTTGCAGAGAAGGTTTTAAATAAATTTTTTTGGTTTCCAATGTGATGCTAAATGTCTTTTTTTAAAACATTGACTATAAAAAAAAAAGTATTTTTTTTTTAAGAGGCCAGCCGGAATTTTTCCAGCCAGGGGCACCCTACTGCAAAATGTCCCAATGTGAATCATGCAAAAAGGCCTTTCCCTACAAACAACATATGACAAGCTGTCTGTTCATGTGTTGAAAAAATAACTTCCTTCATCGGTCCCTTTTCCCGAGTTTTCCCCAAATGAACCCTTTTGAGAGACATCAAGTCCTCAAAAAGAAAGAAATCCCTGTTTACACTCCCCCGTCATGGCTAGCTGTGTGTCAACTAGGGGGAAAACATATTAAATTTTTAAAACAGAAAAACCCAAAAATTTTTCAGCCAGCCCCACCGCCTCAACCAAAAAGTACCAAAAAGGTCGACCAAAGCCACGTCAAAAAAAACCTGCCCGAGTCCTCACCACGTTAAAACGTTTGTTGTGTGAATGTGAAAAGTCTTACACCAGAAAAGATCATCTCCCCCGACACAATTTTGTGGACTTGGAGACAGGCCCACATGTTGTGGGACTTGCTAAAAATCATTTTAAGGAAAGCAAGCTTATTCGACAGAAAAAATCCTTTAAGGGGGAAAATTTTTAAATTTTCCCGCAGGGAAAATCATTTTTGCGGAAAGACCCCTAAAAACATTGTCTCAAGTCCTTCCCCAAGTTTCCCCCTACAGATCTTCAAAGTCAGACAATAAAAAGTCACGGACACTTTGAAGCTACAGCGAGTCCACTCTAAAAAGTTTAAAACTAAAGCAAAGCCAGTGAGTACTGTAAAAACAACTCTTGTGTATGCCATGAACATGTCTAAATCGACATTCTAAAAAAGAGTGGAAAGATGCCATTACTTCAAACAGAGTAAAATTCCCCATACGGATTTTCCAATCCCTTTATGAAGCCCATTAGTACTAACAATACTGTGTTCCCAGGCTGTGACATTGAAACCTCACCCCAAACCAAACAGGTCAGTTCCCCATACAACACGCAGTTTTTAGCGGGCCCCAACAATCAGGTAAGAAATACAATAAATCTGACCCTGAAACGGCGTTTTTATTTATATAATTCATTGAAACAGCTTACGTTTTTTTTGCATAAAATGGCTAGAATGAAAAATTATTCTCAAATTTCATCTACTCCATGTCATTTGTAAATACCTATGTTGTTTCAAAAAAATTAAAACTTTGTAAAGCACAATTAAAATTTGATTTTTTTTTATGTAAATTGAATGATTTTTATGTTTGAACCTTGACCTTTTTCAAAAAGGGTCTATTTATCATATTCAGCGGGGGAACAGTTCTACCGTAAATAAAAAAAAAAAAATAAAGTTTTTGGTTTCCCAAATGTGACTAATAAAATTCATAAAAAAAGAGACTGACAAAAATCATTTTTTTTCTAAAAAACATATTTTTTGTAGAAAAAAATTTTTTGAATTTCCCAGTTTTGTTCAAACTTCCCTAACAACACCAAAAAATTAAATTAAAAAATATTCCCCTTTTTTGCTTGTTTAATTTAAAAGGGCATAATTGCTCGGGTTTCCAGGGTAATAATTCATCAGGAGCCCCGTGCTGTAACTGCTATAAAAAGGGGGTAAAAAAAACAACAACCAGATAGTTTTTTTTTTGGATATTTTTCATTGGATCAAAAAAAAAAAAAAATCATGTTAAATTTTTTTTTGCAAAGGGAATGAGTTCTTTTTTAATGATGTAATTAATTTTAAGTGAAATTTGTTTTTAGTCCATAGATCTTTTTATTATTATTTTTTTTTTTTTAAGATGTGAAGAAGTACATTTTAAAACAGCAGTAGATTTGACCCTTTACCTCTATGAAAATGTTCATGTTCCCATGGCAAAAACTGGGGAAACTTGATGGCAGCCCCGGGAAAGGGGTCTCCATACTTGCTAAACAAAACTGTGTAAGGGGTTTTTTGGGTTTGAAGATCGACCAATTCACTAAAAAAATTTGGGAAATTTCCAACTGGAAAAAAAAATATTTTTTTTTCCCTTTTGTGATGTTTTGTGAAAATGATTCTTTAAACATTATTTACCCCAAACTATGTTCTGTTCTTCTTCAAAAAATTTTTCCCCAGTAAGGTGAAATATGTTAATATTTTCCAAAAAGGAGCTGAGTCCTTTTCAAAATAGGCAAAAAAACAGCAAAAAGGCTTTTTTCCACACGTCTGCAGGAAAAAAAAAAAAAAAAAATCCTTTTTTAAAAAACCATTTTAAGTTGTTAGATTACGTGTACACAACATCAATCATACAAATAACATGAGGTGAGGGGTTACTTGTACATTGGTTCCAAGTTTTCAATTTAACAAGATCAAAAAAAAATTTATTTAAATGAAAAGTTTTTGTACTGTAAAGAGATTACACTTTAAATACCTAGTATGAACTATGGTCAAAAAACTTTGAAAGAATTGTATGGAGTATTCTGTAAGACTTTTATCTTCATACTCATTTTTTTGCCACTGCCTGTATTTTGTTGTGATGAGTGTCAGAAAAGGTTTGTTTAAAACCCCCAACCCCTTGTTAGTTTCCCCAAGGGTTTATATTTTTTTTCTGTAAGGGTTTTTTTGAGTTAAATTTGTAAAACAGGCTACCTATTTAACACTTGTAAATTCAGATTTATAACTTAGTGTTGGATTTTTGTCAAAAGAAAATATAAAAATGAATGTCAACTTTAAGTGTTTGTTGTTTGTTTTTTTTATTCGGTTTAATAAACATTGATTGTTTTTAATTGAGTGCGGCTGGGCTTTAGTGATAACAAGGGTAATTGTCAATGTCCCTAGTTACTATAATCAAAATGGCAACAAGATCTTTTTTCATATTTGGTACGTACGAAATGAAAAACACAATTTTTTTACCTTAAATGAACCCCATGGAAAAAAAAAAAAAATTTTTTTTCTTTTTTATTAGTTTTATTAAATTTGTTTTCAAAACAAGAAAAAATTATATTAGCCTAAAATAAAGGAGTGTAAATATTTTTATTTTCAATTTTTCTTTTTCCATCTTTTTTACATCAGATTAAATATAGAGGACTCATGTGTTGCGGTAACCCCATAAACTTGTTTTAATGTAATTTGCCTGCCCATTACTTTCAAGGGTCAGAAGGCCCTTTTTTGAAATTTCAAGGTAAAAAGCCAGACCCCCCAAAAAAAGGGGGCCCCCCTGGGTTTAGTGATAGACATTTTTCATGGTTTCATTGCATCCTGAAATTTGAGGCAAGTTACTACATAATATTTCAATGTTTTTTATAATCGGGTTTTCCAGGCTGCCTCAAGAAAAAAGTAATGTAGTGTAAGCCCCCAAGAAGAGACAATGAAATTTAAGGGAACACATTGGTGAGCAACTCACCCCTAAAGCCCTTTTTTCAATTTCCCCCCCATATTTTGTAATGATATGGTCAGAAAATATGGGCCCTTTCTAAAAAAAAAAAAAAAAAGGGTCAAGGACTCCAAAGAAAAGCTAGTGTGAACCTTGACAAAAAACAGTTTGAAAAAGTAAAATCAATGATTATTTTATTAAAATGAATAATTTTTTAGGGGTTTAAACATTATAGTTAAGTATCAAGACATACTGCCCAAAAAAATCTTTGCGTTTTATTGTGTTTTTCTTACCCCTCAAAGCATATTACTATTAGTGATACATTGCAAGATTTTGCTTTTTTTTCAGATTCATTTTTCAACGGGTTTTATTTGTTAAATATAAAAATTTTTTATTCTTTGAATATGGCCATTAGATTCAATGGAGTTTTGATTTTTGTATTTTAAAAGCAGTTTCCCACAGATTGTTTTTGTTAGAACTTGATTGAATTATCTGTGTGTATTTTGTCTCAATCCAATCTACGACACAGGTACCTATGCATATTAGTGTTTTGGTAAAAGTTTTTTTTAGCATTTTGACCTTTTTTAAAAGAAAAAATTTAAAATTTAAAATTTATTTTAGTGTACCCAATAATTTTAAAAATTTCGCTCTTCCCTTATGCGCTCTTTTTTACATGTGAATTTAAGATCGCCCCAAAAGGGGTGAAGTTGCAAGTTGGGGAACGGGGACACAAGCACTGTTTGGGGGATACTGTATTATATTTTAAAAATTTTCCCTGAATTTTCAATTATGAAAATGTGTTTTTCCCCTGAATGAAAACCTACACGGGCCTTTGTATGGCAGAAAGTAAAAGCTTACCATCAAAAAGGGAGAAAAAAAATTTCTTTTTTTTCCCGATAAATAAATGTGCTGTTTTCATTTAAAGTTAAATCCACTTGATTTTTTTTTTGAGGATAAGGTCCAAACTCAAATTCTTCGAAACAATCCCCCCCAAAGTTTATTTTTTTGCATAAAAAACGTATCTTGGTACATGCCATTTTTTTAAACTTTGAAAACTTTGAAACGCTTCGATTTTGGCTTTAGAAGAAATCCCCAATCCAAAAGGCAAGGGGGATAAAGAAAACTTAGCAGTTTTTTTTATTCCTGAAACCTGGCCTAAGTTTATGTGATCTGTGACGGGGTAGCTTAGCCTAAACCTGTGAAATTCTGACTTAGTAAAAAATGATTTCATTGAGCATAGAAAATTTCATATAGTATTTGTTTTTTACGAATTTTAAAGCCATTTTTTTAAAAAACATTTTAAAGCTTTTTTTTGTCGTAAGAAAAAAAAATTTTGTTGCATGACAAGTATTTTTTTTGTTTGTCATTTTTGTATCACAGCAAGGGTTTTCAACTTAAGTGAAAAAACTAAGCTTGAATCTGAAAAAAGGGTTTCTTTCTAAGTTATTTACTGAAAAAAAAATCATTTTTTCATTGACTTAAACTTCATGTGGGGTTATTAACGTGGAAAAAACCCCTCCATGAAATTTGTTTAAAAAACTAGTGTCCCAAAAATTTTTTTGTAAGTTCTGCCCTTGCTGCTTAATAAAATTACTAACCCATCCCCAAAAAAATGAAAATACAATTCCCCTTATATCCTTAAATTATGTTTTTTTTTTTACGAATAGACACCCTGGTAGTCGAGTGGTTAGAGTGTCCACCAGGGAGGTTGTGTGTTTGTCTCCCTTGCTTGGCCTCAGCAAAAGGGCAGTTCTAAAACTGGTTGGCCCAGTGTCTGAAAAAGTGCTGGGTGGGTATATGCCCATGTCTACAGCGTGATACTGCAGTGTTGCAGCACTATATCCGTTCAAGTAGCTTTCCCCAAAGAATAAAATACTGTCACAAATTTAAAACCAACAAACGAAATATGATCGTGATTCTTAAATTTTTAAATTATTCAATGACATCACCCAATTATAAATGAAGGGGAGGATACAAGAGTTGGTCTTTTGCAATTTTCTTGCCCAACAGAACTAAAAATATTAAAGGGGTTTTTTAAATTTTTAACCCTTTTCCCCTCATAAGACTCATTTTGACGCACTCAATGGGTCCCCAATAAAGCCGTCGTAGAAAACCACGTTAAACCTTAAAAAATTTATTATATAATCCTCTTTCCGGGGCCCACTGAGGAGCAGAAAAGATAAAACCGATCAGCCTGCAAGTTTCACAGGCTGATCTGGTTTTATGCTTTTTGCATGGTCTTTTCATGGGTCCTCGAGGGAAAGGGTTAATATGAAAAATGGTGACAGGGAAATGCCATGTACAATAACTATATTTTCCTGGTCCCTTTTTTTTTTTCATTGAGACGTTGTGCCAAGGTGAGTTTTTGTGTCACCCTGCCCCCATTTGGTCCTGTTGTCAACAATTTGTTTTAAAATGAATTTTCCTTCTGAAACCCACAGGACGGGGAATTTGATTAAAAATTGGCGGGATGACCTTTTGGAACCTTTAAAAAATTTACAAAAAAAAAAACTTGATCCATGTAGAAACTCTTTTTTGCCAGGGGCACAAAAAAAAAAAATTTTGAAAATTTTAAAAACATCCCCTTTCAAAACTACTGGCCAATTAAAAACTTTTTTGGTACGATTTTCCCTTTGGGTGGCTCCTACATGTCCCAAGATTGTTAAATTTTCAATCCGAAAAAAAAACGGGCCCTCGGGGGTGGTTATTTCCCTTTAAAAGTACTGTGACATTCTTTAAAATGCTGGCAGTTTTGTTTAACTGGGCAGGGATGATCTTTGGGTGAACCTTCACAAAAGTTGCTAAAAAAAACTTAATCCTGTAGAACATGGTTGCCATGGCAACAAAAAAAAATAAAAAGTCATCCCTTCAAAACCTGGCCAGATTTCAAATATTTTAGTACAGATGTTTCTTGGATAACCTTCTAAGTGAATGCAAAAAACTTTGATCCGTAAAAAAACATGGGCCCCCGGGGTCGGGTTATTTGCCTTAATGTATAAAATGAAAATATGGGAAAACTGCATAGTTTTAAAATTATGACCCAAAAAAATTTGGGAAACAAAGGCCCATATGGCCCTAAATCGCTCACCTGAGATAAATGGTTGCCCCAAAGGGAAACTTTTGTTCCATTTATTTAAAATCTGGCCATAGTTTTGAAGAAGAGTTTTTTTAAATTTTTTCATTTTTTTTTCTTTTTGTGCCAGGGAAAACGAGTTCTTAGGATCAAGTTTATTTTACAACTTTTGTGAAGGTTGACCCGGGATCTTTCCCTGTAAGTTTAATCAAATTTGTCCAGTTTTTTTAAGAAAATGTTATAATTTTTCCCCCATATACAAAAAAGGGCCCAAATAGCCCCACCCTGGGGGCCCCTGTTTTTTACGGATGGGAATTTTTTTTTTACAATTTGGTAGAGGTTGCCCCGGGAACATCTGTCCAATTTTTTTAAAATCGGCCATAGTTTTAAAGAAGTGTTTTTTTAAAGTTTTCATTTTATTTTTTTTGTTGCCATGGTCCCCAGAGTTTCATGGTTTAAGTTTTTTTTAGCAATTTTGTGAAGGTTGACCAAGGGGTTTCACCCCTGCCAATTTTAATAAATTCGTCAGTGTTTCAGAGGAGAGTTGTTTAAAGGGTTTCTTATATAATAAAAGGAAATAAGCCCCCCCCCGGGCGGCATTTTTTTTAGGGATGGGATAATTTTAGCAATTTTGAAAGGTTCCCAAGGGAACCTGTCCCAAAATTTTTTTTAAAATCTGGCCATAGTTTTGAAGAAGATGTTTTTAAAAAGTTTTCATTTTTTTTCTCTTTTTGTTGCCATGGCAACCAGAGTTCTACATTGTCAAGTTTTTTTTAAAATTTTTTGTGAAGGTTGCCCCCAAGGATATCCCTGCCAATTTTAAATAAAAATTCTGCCCGTGGTTTCAGAGGAGACGTTTTTTAAAAAGGTTTTCTCTAATCAAAAAGGAAAATAAGCCCCCCCCCCTGGCGGCCATTTTTTTTTAGGGCGGAAAAATTTAAGCAACTTTGGTAGGGGTTGACCAAGGAAACATCTGTCCCAATTTATTTTAAATTTCGGGCCGTATTTTTTGAAAAAAGATGTTTTTTAAAAGTTTTCTATTTTTTTTTTTTGTTGCCATGGCAACCAGAGTTCACATGGATAAGTTTATTTTAGCAATTTTGGAAGGTTGACCCAAGGTCACCCCTGCCAAGTTTAATCAAATTCTGCCCTTTGGGGGTTTCAGAGGAATTTTTTTAAAGGGTTTTTCTATAACATATAAGGGGCAAAAAAGCCCGCCCCGGGCGGCCATGTTTTTTACGGTCGGAATAATTTTAGCAACTTTGGTGAGGTTTCCCAAAGGAAACTGACCAATTTTTTTTAAAATCGGGCCCTAGTTTTAAAAGAAGATGATTTTTAAAGTTTTTTTTTTTTTCTCTTTTTTGTTGCCAGGAACCAGATTCTCATGGACAAGTTTTTTTTAGCAACTTTTGTGAAGGTTGCCCCAAGGATCATCCCTCCCAAATTTTTAATCAAATTCTGTCCAGGGGTTTCAGAGGAGTGTTTTTAAATGTTTCTCTATATACAATAGGCAAAAAAGCCCCCCCCCTGGGGGCCCATTTTTTTTACGGTGGGTAATTTTAGCAATTTTGGCAAGGTTGACCCAAGGAAATCTGTACCAATTTTTTTAAAATTGGCCAGTAGTTTTAAAGGAGATGTTTTTTAAATTTTTTCAAATTATTTTTCTTTTTGTACCCAGGCAACCGAGTTCTTCATGGATAAACTTTTTTTTTGAAACTTTTTGGTCTCACCCAAGGAAAATTCCTCCCAAGTTTCATTAAATTTGTCCGGTTTTCAGGGGAGATGTCTTTTTTAAAGAAATTGTTGACGGGGGCAACGGACCGCACGCGAGGGCGCCCGACGGGGGCGATCACAAAAGTCCCCTTGAGCACTTTGTGCTCAGGTGAGCTAAAAAAAAAAGGGGAGATAATTAAACAAGGGGCTTTTGTTTTTAATGATCAGAATAATTTTAGAAATTTTGGTAGAGGTTTAACCCGGAACAACTGAAAGAACATTTTGAAATCTGGCCATAGTTTTGAAGGAGATGATCTTTACCAAAAAAGATTCGTTCAAAGAAATAAATAAAATCACAGAAAATTCAGAAAATTTAAATATTTATTCGAGATTATCTGGGGTTAAAAAAAACTCACAATAAATTCACAAAGGTTTGCAACAGATCTTAAACCATATTGCTTTTTTAAAAACCGTATCATTTTCCTTAATCCCTTTTGTCAAACTCTTGTTAATTATTTCCCGTACTCTTCATTTTCAACCCTGGGGGTTTTTAGTAGAAATCAGCAGAATTATGTGTTAGCTGAAAAATTTAAGGGTTTTAGTACCCTAAAGCCCAATTTAAACCCAAAGGGAAAGCTGTAACTCGAATATTGCTTTAACAAAGTCAAACAATGGAAAAATTTTGGGGAAATTTCATATTTTTAGTGACATAGGTTTTTTATTTCCACCCCCCTTTAATATTTTTTTTATGGTTTATCTCCCCCGAAAACTAAGTGACTTTTTATTTTCCCTTGGGGACAGTTTAAAATTTGTTTTATAGAAATTTAAACGAAAATATGCATTGTAGGGACTTTCTACAACGAGTTTCTCGAAAATCAATGAAGTTTTCATTTTCAAGAAATTGATATTTTCCATAAGCTTCAAAGTTTAATTTAATACAGATTTCCCCCCAAATTTAATAAAAAAATTTTTTAAAAAAACCTTAAGGGAAAAAACTTTTTTTTTGAAAGTCTTCAAAGTGACAGTTTAGAGAAATATAATACCCTCAAAACTTTTTGTTTTGGGTACTCTCCCTTTGAGTAAAGGCATCATGGTGGGGGGATTATATTTTATGATCAAAGCTTCGATTGGTTAACACCGGCGGGCATGTTATCCTGGGTCCAACGTTTCAATCAAAATGACAAAACCCACAGGTGATGTATGGAAATAATGTTATTAAAAAGCAATGGGGGGATCGTTTTTTTTGGTTTGGTGTAACTTTACCGCAGTATTTTGTCATTTGGAGCCATGTTACTTGAGACAGATATAGTGCTTCCACACTGCAGGATCAAGCCAAGACATGTGGATGTACCACCTGGGCACATTATCCTGCACCGGCCCCCCAAACCCGTCATGGAACACCCTATTGCTGGGGCCAAGGGACTATAACATACCCCTTTTTTTTTTCAACTTTGGATTGGGGCCCGGGGGTGGAACCGACCCCCCGCTCCCGAGGCGAGCTTAATGACTCGGCCACCGGGGTGGGCCATGGGGTATGACAATCCCCTTTTAACCATTTAGTAGGGAAAAAATTTTATTCTTAACTTATTTTTATGTTAACGTTGGACTATTTGGGCCTATCAGTGATATAAAATCCTATATTCAAAATATCACCATAAATGTGAGTGACAAAAGGGTTGTTGGGCCATTTTCTTTTTTTTATAAAGGAGATTTTTTAGGTACTGTTTTCTATGTTGCCAACCCTTTTTTTTTTTAAAATGGGAAAGATCAAATGCAGTCATCAGCTTTTGAACAGGATTAAATTTACAGTTCCACATTTTGATTTCAAAATATATAATAACAATTGGATATAGAGTTTTTTATCTGATGCCCCTATTGTTTAAACGGGCCCCTTGGGCCGTCTGTAGACGAAATTTGGGCCAACCTATTTCTTGGTAACTTTGGTGGATTTGATTAAAAATTTTCAGACGATAAGTACCAAACTAGTTTTACATACGTTTGCACATCATTTTAATTTGGTTATTGCCCCTTGTCATACCCGTATTAATGAAAATAAACTGTATATGTGCATAAGCTCTACCATTTTTTTTTTTTCATCTTTAAATAAACTGTTTCAAGTTATCTCTTACTGATTACATAACTGTGCAAAGCAGTATCTGATGGTTTCACCCCTTCAATACGTTTCCCGTTTTGCCGCATTGTCTCTTAATTCCGTCATCTGATCATGTAAATATATATTAAAGGGGCATTTAAGGGCCTTTTCCAAATCTTAAAGGACCTTTCCTGAGTTTTTAACCGACTTTCAGGAAAAATACCCCTAAGTGAAAGGCAGAATTGAAATTTCGTGCTAAAAATGGAACTTTCTTTATTGTGATGTATACATAGGATGCCAAATACGAGGAAAAGCATACATTTCTTACAGTCTGTGGTCAACAGTAAAAAAGAGCATTGCTAAAGATGCCAAAGCTTGCTTTTAGGTTTTTTTTTTAGTTTTGAAGTTAAAGGGCCCAAGGGAAAATTTTTACTGTATTTTTTTTTTTTAAAAATGGAGATCATTAAGAGTTATGGCCCCTTTTGAGAAGAGCCCTTTTGATAGTGACAGTTTTTAAAAAAGTTTGAGACGATTGTTTAAAATTTTAGAAGTTAGGCCAAAAAAAAAAGTATTTCACGTATTTTTTTTTAAAAAAGTAAGATATATAGTCAAAATGGACCTAGAGTTATGCCCTTTATATTAAGAATGAGCCTTTGAGATAGTGAACAAGTATTAAGTTTTGTGACGAGGGGTTAACAGTTTAGAAGTTATGGCCAAGGTTTTTAAATTTTTTCAAACACTAACAAAAATGATGATGACAAAACCAGAGTAATGCAATCTTAAAGATTTTTCATGCTGAGCATAATTTAAAAAGGGGAAGGGTCATGATTGAGTACACAATAAATTTTCTTGTTTACTTTTTTTTTTTTTCCGATATCTTTTTAATGTACCCTTTTTTTTCATATGGGACCTGAAGTCATTTAAAAACAATATACCCTTAAAAATAAGCAAATTTTTCATACATATAAACTTTGACAAAATCATTTTGTAAATAAAATGCACATATTAAAAAGTTATAGGTGTGAAGTAAAAACAAACCTTACAACCAAAAACACATTCACCCGCAAGTAAGTTAACAATTTTAATATGTATTAATTAGCAATCATAAATTAACAAATAAATACCAATTTCAGTAAAAATACGTATTTGGAGTTAGTGACAAGAAAAAGACCCTTGGTCCCCCTAAGGAATCCATCTATCATTAAATTACCATTTTTATGGTCCCTTTAAATGCTTAAAAATTAAGTGAAAAATATCAGCTTCCCCTGATTTGATTTCTTTTGCTCAAAGTCTAGAAAGGGTTGCATTTCCCCTAAAATTCCCCTAATCACCTGATGGCCACGATCAAATTAAATGATGGATGGGTTACACCTTAATGAAAAATCTAAATATAAATAAACCCCCTTTTCATCTACTGATTTTAAGTTTTTTCTAGTCATGAATATTTTTAACTTGTAAAGAAAAAAAATTTTCTAGCATATTAGACCATCTAAATTTGACAGGGAAGTCGACATTTTTAAAGACCGTCATGGGACTGCCCAAAAAGTGGTCGCTTAATGAAATGGTCTCTTAAAGATATTTTGGAAATCCAGGGAAAAAATCTATATATACAAACTGTAAGTAAATTTATCTAACGTTAATACTACACAATGTTCAACATGTTTATTTTTGTCATGTCTTTGCATTTTGGGGTTCCTGGAAAAAACAACATTTTCCTCAAATTTATGGTGGTTTTGGGGCAATTTTAAGAAAAATATTATTTTCAATACCCTTTTTTTTGTCTCGTCAACATAAACCCCCCATAAATTTTTTCAACCGTGCTCCCGGTCGGTATCATAAAAGCAATGCATCTAATAGGTCATTATTTTAAAGGTAGCATTTCATCCGGAAGTATTAATTTTTCCTTATTTCCCAAAAATTTATTTACCAGAATCCCAAGCATTCGGCATTTGGAGGATGGTTTTACCTATGTTATGCTTTAACTGTTGAAAAGGGAACCGGTACTATATTTGAATTTAGTTGCCATGGTGGATAATTGAATAATAAAAAAAATTCGGGTGTATTTTTAAAAAGGGTTTTTTAATAAAAAAGCGTTTAATAAGGTTCGCATGTACGATGTTACCCGTACTTGTTAAACAGTAAAAATGGCATGTGAGGGAAAGTAAAACATCTGTATGTTTAACGATGCTACACTTGGGGGAGTTTCAACTTACTTGGGGCACAGTAAAAAACTTAACAGAAAAAGGTTTTAAAAGCATTCAATCCTCAGAATGAAGTTGCAGGGTTAGAATCACTTTTCAGTGCAGTTACATTCAACAAAAATTCACATATTTTTGCTAATCTTATGTTCTGATAAGTAAACAAACCTATCTATTTTTTTTTTCCTGCTTTGATTGACTGAGGCTTGAATAAAAAAGGATATTTAAAAATTTTACAGTGTATTAAAAATATAACATAGCCCTTTAAATAAGAATTGATTAATCACATTGTTACCAGTTTTGTAAAACAATGCATGTAGAAACTTTTTGGGACATTCAAAAAAGCAGTTGAAACTATGTTCTAATCACAAAAAAGGGAAATGCTTGTCAATAAAAAAGGGATGGTAAAGATCTAATTTGAAATGGATATACACTGTTTTTGCCCCCCAAAAAAAAAGGGTTTATGAAACAAATCAATTATAAGCCTTTGGGACTGACTCTTTTTCAGGGGAAATTAGGGCCTGCGGGTTTTTTCCCTTAAAAATCAGAGAAGAAGTCAAAAATTTTTAAAGTAGGAGGCGGAGGGTTCAGGATCCTACGTTTTTCTTGTGATTTTTTCTGAATTATTACCCTTTTTATTTTTACTTTTGGAAATTTCAAATTTCAGCCGGCCCGGAAAGGATTTGGGGGAGTCAATCTGCCCCTGTCGCCTCTTAAGGGGAAACCCTTTGGGGGGTCAGTAATGTTTCCAGGGGGATTTGGGATTCTGGCCCCCATGAACATGACTGACACCCTATAAGTTGTTTGGTCAGTACCTGTGCTGCCCCAAAAAAAGACAATGTGTATAACAATTTTACAAATAAATTTTATAAAGGATCTCACTAATGAGGGGGAGTGAATGGTTTTAAAAACCTATTAGCCTAAAAAAATTTCAGGCTATTCTGGTTTTTTTCTGGTGGGAAAGGTCAATTCCCTTGATAAAATTTTTAGTTTTAAAATTTTGATTGATTTATTTTTAGATAATTTCCGACGTATTTCAAACAATTTTTGGGGAGCGCGTCCAGTAATTCGGTACAGGAAGCCCCGAATGCACTAAGGATCTGGGGGAACCACCAACCTACGACACCCCGCTGAAAGGCTTTTCCCAACATGAAAAACAAAAACCTGCTGAGACTCGAACCCCTGGGTGAGGGGCTGAGTGGTGATAAACTTTGGGCCACAGAGGCCCCCGGTTTTTTAGTTATAAGGAGTCAAGTAGTCAATATTATGCTAAATTTGTATGTATATTTTTCTTCATGTCACATGCAAAAGGCACTAACACCGGGTATTTAAGTTAATTTTTGTATGGAATAATATCAAAAAATATATATTAAAATCACATATATACATATAAAACATTCTAGGATAAAAAACAAATTCATGCATGTTTTAAATCCCTTGGTTATCCTGAGAAGGGGGGAAACCATGAGGGCAGATCTTTAACCGAATAAAAATTGAGCATTTAAAAATTAAGGACCCTGAATACTGAAAGACTCTGAACACAAAACTTGCCTATTTAGATGGAACATAGTTAACCCTTTACCTCTCTATTCATAAACAAAATTTTTAAATTTTGAATATTCATGATGTATGAAAAAATGGGTTTTTTTTGTGTAGAATCAAGCTGTTTACCCTATTGTATAAGCAAACAGAGGAGACCATACAAAAAGCTTTAGAAAAAAACGTTAATCTGAAACTGTTGTTTACCAAAGTTCAAAAAAGGTCTATTGAGGTAAAGGGGAAAAAGAAAGTACCGTTAATTCTAATCCAGTTTTATACTCTATCACAGCCTGTTGTAGTTTTTCATTGCTTGTCGAAACGGGGCCCAGAAAAATAGACTCAAGACAGTGTGTGGAACCAGTCGAAAGAAAGGCGGTCCCCAGCCCTTTTAGAAGCCCCACAGTCCCTCCTTTCTGAAAAACGACAAAACAGTCAGGCCTTGCGGGACATGGTTCCCATTCCTTTTCCCACCCACGGGTTGGGTTTTACATTCGGGTCAACGACGTCAAAGGGGGCATACAAGCGCGACAACTAAACACTGAAATGTGGGCCCAAAAGGGGGTTCAACCAACTTTTGGTGAGAAACACTAAAGTAAGACAAGCACTGAAAGGGCCAAAAAGGATTGCTTTTCTAGCATAGGTCTTTTTTTATCAGGACCCCAAAACCTTTCCCAAAGTTTAAAGCAATATTCAAAATTAAACTACGTGACTTCCCCAAGGCACTCTGGGTATCATGTGATCGATGGTTGATCTTGTTTGAAAAAATAACCCCACGTCTTGCACGTTCAAAGACGAAACTGTAAAATGCTTTTCAGACTTGTTAATATTTGGGATTTTTTTTAATAAAGCTTGTTACAAATTTTACTAAACAATATGGCTTATCTAACACCTCAGTTTTGTTGACTGGGTTTATGTGTGATATTTTTGTGATTTGACTAAGACTGAATGGGAAAAAAAAATGAATTTGGTATGGTCATGTTTTTCTAAATATGTTTAGACCTGCACTTACTTGACCTTTCCAACAAGGGCAGCACTTTTTCTAATCTCACAAACAGGAGAGGGAAATTTTTTTTCAAAAAAACTGTACTGGAAAATCCTTTTCTGATGACCCTTTTTACAACCTGTAAGCTATTTTCTAGCACATGTACTTTTATTGTAAGTAAAAAAAATGTTAACTTATTTTGAAAATTTTGGCAAAATCACTAGATTGGGAAGAAAATAAAAAAACAGTTTTAAATGTTTTATGTAAAAAAAATATGTTTTAAAAAAAAAATTTTCTTTTGAAAATTTGGGTCAGAATTTTGTAGGGCATTCGGGAAAGGGCTATCTTTATGCCATTTCTGTTATAAATTTCCCAACATCTGTATGTTCCCGAAATAAATTGTTGTCAATTCTTGGGAAAATTTAGGAAGAAAAAAATAATGGATTTATAGACAAAGATGGGAAATCTTATCACCTGGGGGCCCTTTTAAGTTTATGAACAAGAATGCTTGTGATAGGCAAGACAGGTTCTATAAAAACAACAAACATAAGGGACATACCTTTTGGTGACAATGAAATGTTTGTGGAATGAAAATACAGCTGAAAGGCTGACCCAACCATCACACGGGATATTGTGTGTTTTACCCCCCCACAGACCCTTTTAAACAACCTTCCTTAAACCCCCTTTCCTCTACAGGGCACCATGAAAAAACCTTGCGAACACATAAAACCGATCAGCCGCGAGTAACCGAGGTGATTTTTTTATGCTTTTTTCCCATGTTTAAATAGGGCTTTTTAATTAAATTTTAGGGGTTTCGTGGTTTTTGAATAGATTTATTTAAATTTTGGTGGTAAAATGGTTAAATGGGGAAAGGGTTAATGACTATGATTTTTTTTAAGACCTTTATCTTTAAAAAATTGTGGGTTCAATCCTCTTGCAGTCACGATTTTTTCATGAAAATTTCCAGGCAAAAAATTTAGTCCAATCAAGGGAAATTTCCCAAAAAGATAAGAAAAATTTTAATGTAGCCGGGGACAGATTCGGGTAAAATCAAAGGCAAGAAGAATGTGGCTTGGAGCTCAGTTGGTAGAGTGCAGGGAAAGGTATTTCCCGAGGCCCTGGGGTTTAAATCCGGTTGAGCCAATGTTTTTTCACCCCCTGTTACAGTAAGAAATTTTTTCCCAACCAAAGAAAAAAATAAATCACTTAAATAAAGAAGAGGAAAAAATATGCGTTACTCTGCGGTGGAAAGTGGAGAACTGAGATACAATATATCCCAAAATAGGCATTCCTTACATATTTTTAACCCTTTTCCCCCTATATACTCATTTTTACGCCCCCAATAGGATTTACTTTAAGCCTGATTGCAGAAAACCCGATTTAAAACCCCACTAAATTTTTTTACAAATCCTCATTTCCCCGACCCTTTGGGGGCAGCGAAAAAGCATAAAACCTGACTGCCTGCGAGTTATGCAGGCTGATTGGTTTTTGCTGTTGCTAGGTCTTTTTTTTGGTGTCCTTATGGGGGAAAGGGGTTTGTACTTGAACAGCAAGGAACTCAGGGTTCATGGGGAAGGGGATATAATTACTGTCTAAACTGAACTTTCATGGCATTAAAAATTTGTGGAAACTATAAAAAAAGACAATAGCATTTGGGATTATAATCTTGATTATGTTCTAGAAAAAATGAGGTTTGTAAATGAATTGTTTTTTTTGGGATTAATTTTTCATGGATAAAGCCTCCATAAAATTGCTGGGAAAGAGTGTCCTACAAAAGTAACATTCTACAGTTATTTCACTTTTCAAAATGAAATATTTTTATCACCCTATCACTAATTTAAAAAAAGAAAAAGCATTCTGAAAATATTGCTTAGACAAAACAAAGTCCCCTACCAGCAAAAAAGAAAACTAAGAACCCGCGCCCCCTTTCCACTGCAAAGAAAACTTTTTTCAAAAACTATTGATGAAAGTCAAAACAAAATAATATCAAAAAGTCTGGAAAAATGTATTTTAAAGAAATTTTTTTAAAACCAATCCAATATTTGTTTTAAAAAAAATTTGTGGACCAAAAAAAACTCAACTTGATCGTAAAATCAAGGTGGGATTCTCACATAAAAAAAATATGATCAATACTGCAACATTTAGAAAAAAAAGTCTGGGTACCCTGGGTGACTGACGGACAGACAGGTACAAAACCCCAAAGTCCCCCTTTGGGGATGCGGGGGGTTTGGGGTAAATTTCAGCTTTATTTTTTTCAATCATTTAAGTACACAACCACAAACCCAAAAAAGGTTTTTAACAAAAAATTCATTGGACACTGTTATATTATCTTGCATAGGGGTTCTTCTTCAATTAAAGAAGAAATAAACAGTGATTACATGAGAGTGTTGAAATCAATTTCTCTTTTTTCCAAAAAGCTTTTGATTTCATCCCACTTTGTTTTATAATGTATGATTTTTATTTTTTTCTTATTGGACCCAATTAAATACATTTAAACTAATCATACTTTCTATTCCTTATGAAAAAAACAATGGGCAACGACCATATTGGACCTACCGGGCTCCATGATGCGAATATATTGATTGAACCCTTTTTACAAGAGTCGTGGAAGCTGGGGACCACTGCTATAACTGGTTGGGGCCTGCCTGAGAGGGTCTTCACCCGTACATGGAAAAAAAAAGCATACCCGTCTGACATTGTCACATTCATTACCAAGTCCCCAAATAATGATTCCCTTAGGCTTCCCCTCACACAGAGCTACCATTTTTTGTCTATTGACAGAGGTGGGGTTTGAGTATGGCCAATTATTATTTTTTAAAACTACAAATTTAAAGGCATCATTAAGGGCGATGAAGGTTCAGTGGTAACATATCGATTACAGATCCCAAAGGGTTTTGGGCTGAAGGCAAAGGGAAATTTTTAACAACATTTCCCCGGGGGCCCCAAATACTGGTCCAACCCCGAACCATCGGGGGATTATTAAAGTGTACAAATTGTTTCCCTAATTTAGTGAAATAAATAAGTAAAAAAAATAAATGCATATAACAATTCCCCTTTCAATAATTTTTTACTCCCTATTAAGCTCAAAACGATTTAATATTTAGAGTTCATGGTTCTAGCCTGCCCATCCTAGTTATATTGGTAATATACCCGCACTGCGCAACCTTTTGGTTTCCCCCATGTTTGCACCAATTTATTTTTAAGATTTTCAAAAATTTGCTTTCCGGTGAATCACCAATCTCATTATGATGCAGTGCATCCCCAGAAGATACACTGTGCCCTCAGCGTTCTATGCTTTTCCACATGCTACACAAGCATAGTAAAAAAAAATAAATTGGGGGAATGGGGGGATAGGGGAAACAGGGAAGGGAATTTCTCTGTCACAATCTGGGAAAAATATCAAACACGATATAAGAAAATTTAAATTTTTTGCTGTATTTTTTTTAAATTTTTTACCGGGAAATTTTCCCTTTACTGAAAAACTTTGCAAAAAAAAAAACAAAAAATAACAAAATTTTTCCAAACTCCAAACCAAAAAAAAATAACCCCCCCAAAAAATTGTTTTGGTCCCCTTTTTCCCAAAAGCAGAAAAAAGGGCCCGTACAAAAACCCACCCTGTAAACGGGCACCCAAACAAGTGCCCCTAGACACCCTGCAATAGCCCCGCAAATACTTTTGGATCATATCACTTCGCCATTTTTTTTTTTTCGTGATCCCATATTGTTTTGATTGGTGGTTCCCCCCGAACCCGTTCATAAAAAGTGGTCCAAATGGGGTACCAGCCCCTTTTGTAAGGGGCCCCTACACCGTCTGTTTTTCCAATGGTGGAAAAAAAATGGAGCGAATTTTGAAAAAAATGTAATTATTTAAAAAGTTTATATGATGGGGGCATTGGGGGCAGAAATATTTAAATGAGTGTTTTCATTAGTAAAAATGTATTAAAGAAACCCCAGCAAAATTTTGGGAAAAAATGGTTGTGAAATATTGAAAAAACGGGAAAAATGTTGACTCCTTTTTTTGTAATTTTAAAGATAATTTTTTACTTTTTTTTCCCCTTTTCATTATTATTTGTAATTGTGTATGTCAAATTTTATAATTATGTTTGAACAAGATTTAAAAAACACCAATTTAAACATCCCAATCCTTTTGACTGAATCAGCTATCTTAAAAAAAATTTGGGTAATGTTATTTTCTGTAAGCACTGGCAATTTCTTAGTTGACTTTGGGGTGTTTCTGAGTAAATGGGAAAAAAACAAAAGTGTTAAATTTCAGTCTCGAACTATCTAAAGACAGTATGTTAAAAATGGCTTGTTAAGGGGGTTAAATCTAAGATAAAAACTTGAAGTTGGGACATCCCAAAGGGTAACAAAAGGGTCTATGGCCCCGGTCACTCACCTTATCTTAGGCTATGTAAAATCAAGTGCTGGGGGAGGGCCAAAATTTTTCCCCCGGGGCATGATTTTGAAAAACTTGGGAGAGGGCACGGCCATGTTACATACGAAATATTAATTCACCGTGGTTTTGACAAAGATTTTTTTGTTTTTCCCAATAAGTCCATGTAAAAAAAAGTGAACCTGGGGCGGGGCCAAATTTGCCCCCAAAGGGCATTATTTGAAGAAACTGTAGAGGTTCTAGAAAGCCACACACCAATACTAAGCTCTAGGCCTTTTGGTTTAGAAAATTTTTTTTAATTTCACTTTTAAAATCTAATTTTAGCTCCTGTGACCCCCAATTATGCAACAGACTGGGAACCTTTTAACAATTTTTAAAGGGGATCACCTTTAAAAACATCCTTGTAAATTTGATCATTTTCCCCTCGTAATTTCAGAGAAGAAGATTTTAATAAATTTTGACCTGATTGTTGATAGCGATTTTGAAAACTCTATCTTTCAGAGAAAGGAAAGGAGAAGGCCCTTGCCAAAGTCACATTTAAAAGGAAAAAAAATTAGACTTTTAAAAAAAAAATTCACTAGATTTTGTGAAAAAAAAGGAAAAACAAGCCAAATGTCTATTTAAAAAAATTATTTCCCCGTCGCCCAGAAATTTCAAAATAAATTTAGCATTACAAAAAACACAGGTCAACTTGAATAGATATTTCACCCGGAAATTTTTGGGAAAACTCAGTAAATAGCCAATTTAAATTGACCATTCAAAAAAATTTGTGTGAATGTTTTTTTTCCCCTTTAAAAAGTTGGCATTTTTCACCCATGTAATTAGGTGTTGGTGATGTCATTGAATTTAATGGTTTTTTTGTTTCATTTCAGAGTGAAATGGTAATGTTTATTTTCTTAATCATGTAAAAAACCCTTTCCCATCCTGATTTCAAGAATCCAACCCCCTTTGGGTGAAAATTTATTTATAACCATGTAAAAAAACAAGTTTGGTAGAAAACATTTTTGGGTTTTTTAAAAGAAAAAATAAAATGATTTTAAAAAATCCCTTTAATACTTTGGGATTACTTTTTGACTACCAAAGTTATCTATCATAATAGACTGGACTTGAGGCAGAATAATTACCCGTAATGTATCACATTTTTTGACCTTTCTTCTGCAGTTCTCCCGTAGCTGCACTGGTTTTCACCACCAAAATATATAACACAAATATGTCACACAACGTGTGAACCTGATGAATAAAATAATTAGCTGCACGTTGGGTTTTTCATCCCCTAACTGTATTTCGTCATTTGAAAACAAGTCTTGTACCAGGCTCCGATTCCACATGCTATCATAGACTCATTTAAACTGAAATTTTACATTTTTATAGAAATGCATACCCCATCTCTGTTTTTAAAAATTTTTTCAAATAATGACTGAACAACACTTATTACTTTAAAACTAAAAAAATTTGTTAAAAAATAAAATGAAAAGGGGGGTGCTTTAACCGGAGAAACAAGAAT
>CM037782.1:9343066-9393066 GCA_021229015.1 Solen grandis
CTATTCAAGGGATTAAAGGAAGACTCCCAACCAATCGCTACCCAGTATTTGACCAGTCACTTAATCAGGTTCAATAATGTTGGATTATCATCTGAATGTTGCAGTTTAAAGTTCTAACCCAACTGAAAAATCTTATCTAATGCATACAGATCTGATTTGTATACACCATTCATATAACCACTCATATACTGCACTGGAATATGTCCCCATGGAGTAAATAAGAGACATCAACTTTCAGCATCACAGTATCATCCCAGCACCAAGAGTAGATCAAACCACTAGGTATTTATCACACATCAGAGTGTCCACTGTCACTGACGCCTGCCCTGCAGAACTTTCACTTAATCTCCCCAATACAAATGACACAATTACTAACTAAGACCTTAAAGATGTCCTGGTCAAATCCACAACAAAACCCTGTAAATAACGGTTTTATAACTTTCTGACCATTCACTGAATACATTTCTATTACTTTCCAATAACTGTAAACCTTTTAAAATCCATTTAGCACAAACATAAAACCATTACATTACTTCTTCTCTGCCAAACTTTGATACCCTTAAGGCCTGCAAATAAAAATCACAATTTTCTTTCTATCAAAAAAGATCTTGTTGACTAGAAGTCAATCTAATATTTCCATAATCTTCACATCCCTGGTTTGTGTAAGGATCCAGGTGCTCCTATTCACTGGCTGCTCCCTCACTATACCTATGCACTCCCTCCAATTTATTCAGGTGTTCCCCTAATGAGAGGGAGTCCGCATACCACTGTTTATTTTTGCATCATCAAATTGCCACTGCATGAAAACATGTGTCCTGAACGTGAAAAATGCAAGGGCATGAAAAATGTTAACTGTGGCATGTTGGAAACCTCTAAATTGAACCATTTATGTATATCACTCATTATAACATTTCATGCCATGCTGGACACACGATAAACTGGATCAGAGTGAAAGTAATGATTACTCTGAATAGGTTTAACTGTGTTACCCTTCTCATCATCTTGAGTTGTAGTAAACCGATCATGCTGATTGGTTCTTTTTCCTTATTAAATTCAAGTTGTCATAGGTTAAATGTTATAATACTGTCCATGTATTTGCATACACAAGCATAATTGGATTTATCCTATGGGTATTAAGGAAGACTTTCCATAATGGTGTATTATTGACTCATGGTAACTTGTCTAATCCTATGACTTTTTATTATATTTTTACCTGCTCTTACTTCATTTATTACTCTTATGCACCTATATTATCTAATCTTTTCCAATCCATACCTGCTCTTAATTATACCCATCTCAAATCCTATAATCAAGAATCTTCTTAACCTATTCATATGATTGCCCAGTCTGAATTAGGCTAACCCCTCTCTTTGAGATTCACACTCAAAAAACAATTTTGAACCCATCTGTAATGGCTCACTCAACTTAAATACCCATGTAGCAAAGGTAAAATCAAGATCCTTTTTTTTTTCCGGAATAACTGCATTTTATCCCTGGATAGCTCAACTGAGCTAATTAAAGGGTCTATTTTTTGCAAGGGGGTGTGTTAAGGGAAAGACAGAGCTGAACAATCTGGGGTCTGTTTCCAATTACGTAAACAGGAAGTTATAATGGGGAGAGGGGCATGCTGGGAAGGCAATATTCATCCTTATCTTCTGCTGCACAGGACTGGTCTGCAGGACCATGATATGTAGACTGGTTTTCCATCTCCAGTATCCATTACAACATGTTAATATTCTAGAACCAGCAATAAGGGATATAATTTCATGCACCAAGTGGCCATGGCTGCTATGTTTGCATATTCTTATCATAAACATAATGAAAACAATCATAATAGGCCACCATTATTAAATAATAAAAAAAAAGCTGTTTTGCATTAATGCAACAGTTACTGCACTTCCAAACTTGAGACTGAAAAATGCTTTCAGACTGGTCAAGTCTTTCAGTGTGTAGTTGTGCATCTGAGAGGTATAGAGTCAATTCACATACAACATTCAATCATTCAATAAACCAGTACCGCAGATATCTCATACAAGGGATAAGTATTAGTTTTGATTGACAAAGGTCAACTTGCTGGCATCTGGACTGTTAATACCCTGCAGTTGTTTCCTGACATGAATATCAACCTCACTTAACAGACCTATTTGCATTAATTTACACTGGTAGGTTGCCAATAAGTATGAAGTTTCAACCATTTACAAGTATTGGATCCGTTTTGACTAATAGAGACATATCAAGTGTCGAAGTTAGTATATCTAAACCCTTTCCAATGATCATTTGACGCATCAATAGGTACAATAATGCCTGATCTGCACAAAAATGTTTAAATCCTTACAAATTAATTACAAATTATCTATTTCAGACCATGATGACATTGCGAACCGTTCGCATAGGTCTTTTCATTTGGGTTTCCCTCTATAGGGAAAGGTAAAGAAATGCAATTAGTGAAAGGAATGCAGAAGGTTTTAAATTTCTTATATCATACCTAGAAAGAGATATTGAAGTCTGATTGTAATTGATTGATTTTAGTTACCTTCCTGACAATTTCAGTCATATAGTGATGCCCAGCTAAGTACAGGTAAAGGAGACCCCGAAGCACTAAGGGATAGTACGCTGACCTACCGCAAGCACTAAGTCCTCACATCAAACCATATCCTCATCGACCAGCAGTAGGCGAGTGAGTTAATCAGCTACTTACCCTCTCGCACGGCCCTGCTGTCTAATGCTTTCATTGTCATTTCAGTATTTAATACCTTTTTCACATTTATCATCACTACAAAAATCCAACAATACAAATCCACTGATTGTGGATGAAGTTTCTGATAGTTTCCTCTTGTTTTCACAGAATCATGAAAATAATTTAACAACAAGCAGACAATTTCCAGTGACTGAAATACTGTTGGCTGGATGTTAAATTCAATAAACAAATTCATTTTTCTTTAATCACGTTGTTAACTGCAAGCTGATCAGGTTTGATACTGATTGCTGCTCCTAATTGCCTTGAATACGAGGGGGATACACTATTACACCTGTTATGAGTAAGAATTGTTATATTCTGATCAGGAATTAAGCAAGGCAGACAAAGCTGATGTTAAGAACTTTTGCACAGACAATATAATCAATATTCAATCACAGATAATTTCAGTAATTTCCAACCACAGACAATAACACATTTCAAGCGGTATAGATAAAATCCAAATTTCTCAGTCTAATAATCATATAAAGGGAAGTCTAGAACACCATGAATACTTGCCGGAAAATTCAGCCATGAGTTTGCATACACAACTTGTGTTAAGTGTCCGCCAGGAACACTTCATTTAACTAACAAAATCTGACAAAATGGATTATCCAGATCCAAGTCTTGGGAAATTCTAAACCTTATCTTCTCTGCCAATTCTTCTCAAGATGAAAAAAAAAGAAGGAAAACTCAAGCATTCTCTCACAGATGAATGACATAACAATTGAAAATGATCCCTTGAATTGTTTTTATATTTTTGAAATTGCTGAAGAAACAGATTAATGCTTTGTTCTGTGAAAGACTCAGTATTGAAAAAGTATCACTTTGAAACTTAAACCATCAGTACTTGAACCTGAATGCAAACTGAAAGGTTTTCAAGCATCCAAGTGACACAAACTCAAAGCTGAGAGGGGTAAAGTGATAGCAAGTCAGCAACTATAACCACTGAACCATGGAAGCCCCAAAAACAGAAAATGGCACAATCAGTATTTTTATTTAACCCTTTCCCTCATATAGACTCATTTTGATGAACTCAATAGGTACCACATAAAGCCTGATCTGCAGAAAACCACAGTTAAACCTTACCAAATTTAATTACAAAATCCTCATTTCCAGACCACTGAGGAGCAGCGAACAGCATAAAACCTGATCAGCCTGCGAGTTACTCGCAGGCTGATCTGGTTTTATGCTGTTCGCATAGGTCTTTTCATGGTGTCCTCTATGAGGGAAAAGGGTTAACTAAACGTCAGAGGCCTCCATGGACATATGGTTACAGTCACTGACTTCTTATCCTTTAGCCACTCCCTACTGTGGGTTTGAGGTATGGACTGGTCACTTAGAATTTTTGGTTGACTACAAAAGGTCTGTGGTCTGTGCATTCTGGGTCTTCCACTACTTATAATTAGCTGGATGTCACTACAGTGACATAATAATCTATAATCACTAAATGATTTAAACCACTTTATCACGGGAAGTATGCTACAATTATTATATCCAAGGGTACATAACTCTGAAATATTGAAAACCCCAAGAAAAACATGTATTCACAGTGGTCATTTGTAATAACTCTAAATGAAATCAGAAATAATTTTGAAAGAAATGCTCTCCACATTTTTTCCTTGCAATAATTCGATGCCTCAGACTGTGGAACCTCATGGTGAGTCCAATTATATCCAATTGATATGTTTGTCTACAGCCTCTGGTAAAATGAATCAATCTGTTTAGTGAATTACTGTTTGAAAGAAATAATGTCCAGATAGCTCAAAGGACTCCAACATAAAAGGACCTGGATTGGTCAGGATTCATCCTTATTTTCATAGAACTCATGTGGTGGGGTGAGGGTTAAAGCCACCACTTTTTGGCCTAAGCTGTATAAAATTGACTTTGACCTATTTCTTAAACCAATCTAATCTTGGTTAACAACCAAGAGTTTGGAAAAGCACTTGTTTCTTTGGTTTGCATCAATTATTTTAGGATATTCCATCATAAAATGGGAATTTCAGAGTGTATATCTTTCTGCATGATTTCCAACTGGCAAATAACAAATTAATCTACCTATTTAAACATAAAAAACATCCAGTTGAAAAATTCAAACATAAATACCACCCAGCTGAAAAATAAACATTGTGGCTTTAGAAAAAAAAAAATTATAATATTTTAAATTTGCTTATATTAATGTTTTTCCCTTTTTTTTTTTTTTCTTTTTACTGGCTAGTATATTGCATTTCCTAAATGTAGCGACAAATACGTTTTCTAACATTATTTTAAAATCCCAGACCATTTAAGACTTGCCAGCATTATTATATTAAATATACTATATTGTATCACTTTTACTTCCTTTAACTTTCATATCTTGTTGTTTTTTCTTACACTGAAAACCTTTTTTAAAGATATTTTTAAAGTAAATGTCAAGTATAATAACAGATAGATGTTCCAAGCATGTATGACAAGGAAAATAAAATTACACTAACTTAACTTTTTAGTTGAAGTGTAGTAATGAAAAGTATATATTTTTATTTCATCAAAATATTAGACATTATGATTTTGTTTGACATCATTTTAAGCTTCTGTATACAATATTAACCTTGACCAGAATGATGTGTTACAAAAACAGCTGATCACGGCTCAACAAACTTTGAGCAGTAAAATGCATACATGGGCCATTCATTATGGCCACAATGAGTTCATTCATTGTTACTTTTTCTTTATGTACGTATTTCATATAACTACCAGAAATTTCTGCAAAGTCATGCTGAATTGCATGTTTCTGCTATACACTTATAAGAGTTACTTTTTACAAGAGCGAGGCATTTTTATATTTCATTAATTTAGTGTTTCACCCTTTACCTCATGAATATTCATGTACAATTTTTTGAGTCAATGAGTATTAATTTACTGAACTTAAAATGTTACATAAAATCATAGATTTTTTCTTTGCCATGCAGACTGAATAGAATCTAGCTCAATATTTTATGATCAAACATTAGACCTTGATCAGTCAGCTCCTGGAAGGA
Organism: Solen grandis; assembly: GCA_021229015.1. Taxonomy (NCBI): domain Eukaryota; kingdom Metazoa; phylum Mollusca; class Bivalvia; order Adapedonta; family Solenidae; genus Solen; species Solen grandis. The sequence goes on from CM037782.1 coordinate 9,348,818, forward strand.
ACTAATATAATCTAATCAGGTTCTGCCCATTGTTTGCCATGACAGCAGATTTATAAATATGCATCATGTGTTTGCAGTATGGAACTGGAACATCTGTACTGAGGGCATCTTCTTATGGGGAACACACCTCAGCTGAAGTCCCATCCGTAAATTGGTGACTAAGGATGTTCCTTTCCATCCTAAAAACATGACTGATATTTTTATTTTGCACATCTTAATCTTAGGGGAACCATGGTTCAGTTGTAACATTCCTGACTGCGGATATTCAAACCCCGTTGGGTGCAAGGATTTTTCGTGACCTTCTATGGTGCAAAGCACTGGTCTAACCAAGGAAATGTATAGAGAGGGATTAGTATAAGTTGTAAGAACTTGTTTCCAAAACGATGAAAAATAAATAAGTTTAAACTAGTTGCAGAACAATGCTTATATGAGAATATACTTTTGACTATTTCTTTATAGTTGCATATCAATTTTCTGTAAGATATTTAAATGTTTCAGCAAGTTGTGATGTCATTATAGCATATGATCTGTCTAGAATTTCTAACATCTCAAAACTACAGTAAAATCAGCTAAGTATAGGAACACTCAACTGTTCAACTATAATCTTATTAAACACTGATATCTTAAATAGCGTGAGACAAGACAAATGAAGTAGAAGACATAACTGGTAGATTCCAGTCCAAATGATGGAATGTCAGGATAAAGTACAAAATTTACAATTGAAAACTCAGATTTCACGCATAAATACTGCCAACAATACAAAGCGTGGTTAGGTTTATGTTGCTTATCTAACTCCTAAGCAAGTCTGATCTGAACCAAGACATAAGTGACACAGATAACACTGCCTCTAATATAACAGTAAGTATCACAAGCTCTGGGGAAATTTCATAAGTGATCCAACCCAATGAATAACATTATGATAACAATATTTAAATGGATTCCACAAATGTAGATTATCGATATTTACTTTTAAACCTATAAACAAATAAAGATGTTTAATTCCAAACAGACATGGAGAGATATGATATGCTACAGTCTTCCAACAGACACTGATGACAAATCTAAGTTAAAATATTTTGTTTTAAATCCATATAGTATTTTTCTAAAAATAGATTAAATCTCAGAACAGACCTATGTAATGGGAATTAAAAAAGATGTGTTTGAAAATTGAAAAACACAATGCCCCGCCCGAGCTTAACACCCTTTGGCATCACTTCAAGGGCTTAAATGTCAAATAAATAATGTCAAATGGAAGGCATTCATAAGTGCAGAAAGTATGTCAAATAGTATTAGTCTTCATTCCATATAGTAAAAGAGAAATGGACTGGACAAAAAATCATAAAAAATAAATAATAGGAGTTAACTGAAAAAAAAAGAAACAGGTTAACTTCTGGTTCTTAGTCACTGCACTTCTCCTACTCACTGTCTTTTTCTATTCAAAGTTCCAAATCAAAACCTTAAATAGTTCTCAGTTTATACACTGAACAAAAAATAATGAAATGAAAATCAAAGGAGATAATTCAAACATCGCTCCAGGCAGAGTTATGGATCTTGGTTACTTGACTGTACCTAAACTCTCCAACATATTATGATTCAAGTGTTTCACATCCTTTATTGTTAATGAGTTTTGCTCCTCCACCCCCCCCTCCCCCCTTAAAAAAAAAAAAAAAGAAACAAATCAAGGGAGATAATTAAAAAGTTAAAAAAGACCAGGTAAGGTTATGGTCCTATGTCACTGCATCTTAATTTATATACGAAGTTTCAAGTCAATCTTAGTATTGTTTTCAAGTATAAAGTAAATTATTTTGCACTGGGCGAAGATTCATTAAACATTTAAGGGAGATAATTCAAAAATTGGTCCAGGTACAGTTATGGTTCTTGGTAACTGATTCCCAATCAAGTCATTACTTGCATAGTTTACAAGTGATGATTAAATAATTGTAATTACGTTTCTTGGTCACTGCACTTCTTCTAGTCACATTCTTTTCATAATTATATGAAGTTTCCAGTCAACACCTTGTATAGTGATCAAGTCAAAGCCAATGTGGCTGACAAACAAACAAACAGACAGGGCAAAATCAATATGCACAACACAGGTCTCGGAGCATAACTAGTTAATGGAGCAGATCTAGCTAAATGAAAAGACCCGGAGCAGACCTAGCTAAAAGAGCAGACCTACTGAATGGAACATATCTGAAAAAGACCAGGAACAGATCTACAAAATGGAAATACCAGGAACAGAACTTTTCATAGGAACCTTACTGAATTCACAGACCCAGACTACCTACATAAGGAACCATACATACCAAGACCAGATCAGACCAGACCCTCAAGCAGACTTTAACCCTTTCCCTTTTAAGGAAAAAAAAAAATTTAATTAAAAATCTTCCACCACGAGGAGCAGCGAACAGCATAAAACCTGATCAGCCTGCGAGTTACTCGCAGGCTGATCTGGTTTTATGCTGTTTGCATAGGTCTTTTCATGGTGTCCTCTATGAGGGAAAGGGTTAATAATGAAATGAACCCACAGACCTTCCCAATGGAACAGATCTGTATAATGAAATAAAAAGACCTATGTAATGGAACACAACCTGCTTGATGTTTCATATTTTCTCAATCTTAACAGACTGAAATGACTCCTGTTGCAATACATTGTCTTGAGAATCCTAAATATGTCTGGAACAAGACACAATGCCTGGCAGCTGATTCTCACTGAACAAATCAATTAGATTTCCTTCAATCCTTACAGACAGGGATGCAATGTTCTTCCATAAGAAAAACAAATAGCCGATGATATCACAATGTGAACAAACTACTTGAACATTTTGAAGGTATGGATGAGCCAAATACAGATATATGAGGTATGCAGCACATGTAGCTTTCTGTACAGCTTTAAGTTTTTTACCAAAACTGCAGGAGAGAAAACAAACAATTGTTTTGTTTTTTTCCGATTATAATTCAGAATATCATAAATTTCTCTATAGCACTTGCTGAACCTCTTAGTCTTCTTACACAGAATTACATGAAAATATGGTACGATCCCAAGCAGGGCTCAATTCCAGGTCAAATGTCAAGCCATCCTGGATATAAATGTATACCATTATCATGTGGTAAGCCTAAGTAACCAGTACATGCCAATTGACCTAATCCCTTTGCATTTCATCCCTGATCCTTGAATTACATCCCTAAGTATATACAAACAACATTATCATCAATTGAACCCAAAGCTTCCCAATAAGTCAGACACTGGTATCATGTTACTATGGATTCAGTGGGATTACACAATTAATTTCCTCTCGGAAGTAGCGATACTATATTCACTAATAACTGTACAGGTACCTCACGAAGTAATTAAGTTGTCAATACTGGTGATAACAACAATTTTATCAAAACATTATCTCATTCCAAAGCATAAAAATTTCATTCCATAATTGATATAAAACTGCATCACATATAACAAGTATCTCTGTCCATGTTTATTAGTCACTGTGATATTTCTTACTTTTAACCCTTTCCCTCATATAGACTCATTTTGACGCACTCAATAGGTACCACATAAAGCCCGATCTGCAGAAAACCACAGTTAAACCTTATCAAATTTAATTACAAAATCCTCATTTCCAGACCACTGAGGAGCAGCGAACAGCATAAAACCTGATCAGCCTGCGAGTTACTCGCAGGCTGATCTGGTTTTATGCTGTTCGCATAGGTCTTTTCATGATGTCCTCTATGAGGGAAAGGGTTAATGCAAAGATCCTTAATGGCCTCCATGGATGACTGGTCTCCAAAATAGTTTCATGTGAGGAAGCCCTCTGACTGGTTAGGTTGGTGCTTCTGCCACCTGTAATTACCTTGACATCACAATGACTGTATCACAGAAAGCATACATGGAGACACCATTCTTCATGATGAAAAAGTATCTATCTCATCTCATACAAAAACAAAACTAATTCCATTGAATATTGTCACACTACTTAGGCATTTAGTTTACTGGAATTGTATGAAAATTCTCTTCCTATTCATCAATTCATGCATTTACAAACCTTTTTGTTTAATATCTCTTTTCATTAATTCTTGGATTTCAAACTTGATTATTTAAACATTTGAATTTTCCAAACTACATGCATATTTCAAACGCTATCATCATGTCACACTTCAAAACAATATAATAACCATGTACTGAATTATTTAATGACTAAACATTGGTGTACATGTATACATTTCAATCCCATTTACAATTTTATCACACCAGCTGTTAGTTTCACCACACAAGAAACAAACACAAGCACTCAACAGCCTTGCCCTGTCTATTTCACATAAATTACATCTTGTTTTCTGTCGAGCAACCTTTATTGGGTTCCTTGCAGGAATTAATGAACCCCATTGTTAACTCCCCAAATATTGACCGGTCAGACTTAACCACCAAGTGGCCTTCACTTTTAACCTGATCAAACACATACATACATATGACACATACACCCGTATATACACTTATCTACCGGCACTGCCCATCCGGCTTGTTGAATATTTTTTAATTATTTCAATACTGTACAATGCAGTCTATTAACTACCTGATTGTTTGCTCAGTGTTTTAGGGGAAATTGACAAACTGAAATATGAGTATTTACTTAGGAACCTATCCCTGCATGAAAACCTTAAAGTGACAAACTGGCATGCTTGAGTTTTAATTATTCGTCTTCCAGTCTCCCAAGCCAGCATGGTGTTCAGTTTCCTGTATTTCCTTTCACAATTCAGCTGTTCACACCAATATGGAAATTCAAAGCCCAAACTACAAATATTTTTGTAACCTCTACTTTGTATCTCCCCAGAGAAATAAGGTGAATGAAAATTTCTCCAGTAAAATGGCTGACATCAGATATATCTTTATTGCCCACCCACTCAGTTCACAGGCACCTGTCTGCAATGAGTTAAAGGACAGATAATGAGAAATCAAAGAAAAAATACAAATATAGCATTTCCACACTAAACAGAGATCCAAATTAAAAGTGTTCTTAAAATATGAATTTATTGAATCAGATAGCATTTACATAGGAAATGGGGGGATGCTGGGTTTGATTCCCAGCTACAACATATGAAAGTGCACCATGGTCCAGTGGTAATGTATCCGATTACGGATCCGAAGGTTGTTGGTTCGAACCCCGTTGGAGGCAAGAATTATTCATGACCTTCCAAGGCGCAAAGTACTGGTCCAACCCAGGAATCATCGAGAGGGATGAATATAAGTTGTAAGAACTTGTTTCCCAATTGATGTAAAATAACATAAGTTAAAACTTAACATATAAAAATCATTAAAATTGATACTGATATAGGTTCCATTCTTAGTGTTAACCCTTTCCTTCATAGAGGACACCATGAAAAGACCTATACGAACAGCATAAAACCAGATCAGCTAACTCGCAGGCTGATCAGGTTTTATGCTGTTCGCTGCTCCTCAGTGGTCTGGAAATGAGGATTTTGTAATTAAATTTAGTAAGGTTTAACTGTGGTTTTCTGCAGATCAGGCTTTATGTGAAACCTATTGAGTGCGTCAAAATGAGTCTATATGAGGGAAAGGGTTAATTAAGCAGATAAGTGACATTCCAGGCCCAGTAAGCCTGGTGTCAGGATAATGTAACTTGGTATGGTGTCATCTACTAGTCTGCTGTATAATACTTTTATATGGCAGCACAATCTGTCATATATAGACAAAGTCCCTATTTGACTGAAATAATGTTTGTGAGCAAGAAAACAAAAAATCATCTTTTGTAATGTAGAGCCTGCGCAGTTGACAACAGATGGTGGCTGACAGAGACAGCAGATGACTAACACCCTGTCAGATCAATATCATCATCAGCAGCAGCAGTCTTGGGTGTTTATAATCTGTCAGATATGCTACACTGATATCTGCTTTACATCTATCATATATATACTACTCAAAGTTTGCTAAGCACAACCCGCTATTTTCCCGTAGCGTTTCATGCTTAGACAAGTGACTTTAAAGGCATGCTACATTAAATTTACAATAAAACAAATCTTGCTTTTATGCAGAAGTATTGTTTATGTACCAAACTTACTACCAGTTACAAAAAATAAGCATTTCGGATCCTCAATACTGGGAATTAATCATAATTAGAAAGTGCGAAATTTTGAGAAAACACATTAAAATTTAAAGTCAGCTAAATTCAGAACTTTAATCTTCAAATATTCCTGTTTTCTAAATGGAATACTTTTAAGGATATTTGTGACGATGTTGGCCTGTTCATGGTCATTTTTTTCTGTATTGATCACAAGATTTAACTTCAATCTATAAAATGCCATTTCTTGCAAAAAACACACTTTTGTGAATTTGCCAACTAATGACAGGAATTGGCTAAATCGTTGTAACTCATTTTTGAGTCTCTTTTCTATCATTTTGACAAAAACTATGCGTAAAAATGATGGTCAGCTAACGCTTTTCTTTCAGGTACAGAGCATTGCATTAAGCATGTGTTTTCATGTGACTCTATGGGAAAATAGCCGGTGGTGCTTAGCAAACTTTGAGTAGTATACCATACCATGTATCCACTATAGATGTCCTAGAGTTTCTTTGAGTAGTATACCATACTATATATCCACTATAGATGTCCTAGAGTTTCTTTGAGTAGTATACCATACTATATATCCACTATAGATGTCCTAGAGTTTCTTTGAGTAGTATACCATACTATATATCCACTATAGATGTCCTAGAGTTTCTTTGAGTAGTATACCATACTATATATCCACTATAGATGTCCTAGAGTTTCTTTGAGTAGTATACCATACTATATATCCACTATAGATGTCCTAGAGTTTCTTTGAGTAGTATACTTTGGTAGTATACCATACCATTATCCACTATAGATGTCCTAGAGTTTCTTTGAGTAGTATACCATACTATGTATCCACTATAGATGTCCTAGAGTTTCTTTGTGTAGTATACCATACTATATATCCACTATAGATGTCCTAGAGTTTCTTTGTGTAGTATACCATACTAATTATCCACTATAGATGTCCTAGAGTTTCTTTGTGTAGTATACCATACCATGTATCCACTATAGATGTCCTAGAGTTTCTTTGAGTAGTATACCATACTATATATCCACTATAGATGTCCTAGAGTTTCTTTGAGTAGTATACCATACTATATATCCACTATAGATGTCCTAGAGTTTCTTTGAGTAGTATACCATACTATATATCCACTATAGATGTCCTAGAGTTTCTTTGAGTAGTATACCATACCATGTATCCACTATAGATGTCCTAGAGTTTCTACTCCAGCTTGGTGATAGTGTATGAAATATTACACTTTAAACCCTGATCAACCTTCAAAATATTCACAAGATGATTTGGTTACAACACTCATTTTTGATAGTCTCTAGTAGAAATGCTTTCAAGATTGAAGTACAGCTTAACACACAGACCTAGCCAAAAGATGATATTCCCCACACCTCCCCCACCCCTCCTGTACCAACATCACCATGCGTTTGACATATATTGTCTTCATCATCTTCATCATCAGCAGCAGCGGTTTAATCAACTTTATTATTATTGCAATCATCAACAAAAGTATTTTCATTATGATAATCATCATCATGATCACTACCAGCAAAGAATCAAAATCATCATGATCAAAATCATCATGATCAAAATCAATATCATCAACATCTTCTACAACCACTTGATGACTAAGCAACAAACAACTTCACTCCTGGTATGGCAAACTAAAATAACCTCACAAATACATGATAATTTATTCATTTAACAACAATTTAGGTCATTCATACTGTAGATATTATAAATATTGCTGAAAATTGTTCACACTCAATGCAAATCTTGTCCAGGTTATATAAATGCCAGTCTGTTTTCAGTAAGACTCAAATGTTTATCTGTATTTATACCTATATCATTATAGGGCAAAATGTTTCCATAATTTTTATCCCCAAAGAGATGAAAATGTCAGTAACCTAGAATGTCAAAAGTAATGCATTTCTTTAAATATACATCTAATATTCAGCTACAAATGAAAACTTCAAACTATCTACAATTTATGTACCTACCTTCAACTTTTATCTTACAATCAGTCTGAAATGTCATCAGTTTCACCAAATTAAGTCAGGAAATATGGACAGTGATACAGGGAAATAAGGAAAGTGACATAGGAAATTGGGAAGTGACATGGGTAAAATCTAGGAAGTGATTTGTTTAAGATAGAAGAAGTAACATGGGGAAATGCAGGGGCAATGACATGGGAAAATAGAGATTGTGGAATGGGGAAATGGGAAATACAGGGAAGTGTCATAGGGAAAGTCACTTGGGGAAATAAGGAAAGTGACATAATTATCTGGCAAACTAGGGATGTGGTATGGGAAAATAGGGAGAGTGACACTGGGGAAAGTGACATGCATCGAATAGCTAGGAAAAATGACAATGGGGAAATGATCAGGGGAAAAGGGAAAGTAACAAGAAAAATTGGGAAGTTGACAGGGAAACAGGCCAAGTGACATAGGACAATGTGCATGGGGACATAGGGAAAAAGGCAAATGACATAGGAGGCAAAGGACATAGGCCATGTGCATGGGGACATAGGGAAAAAGGCAAAGTGACAAAGGGCCAATGTGCAAAGGGACATGGGAAATAGGCAAAGTGACATAAGGCCATGTGCATGGGGACATGGGGAAATAGGCAAAGTGACATAGGGTCAATATGCAAAGGGACATGGGAAATAGGAAAAGTGACATAGGGCCATGTGCAAAGTGACATGGGAAACAGGCAAAGTGACACAGAGCAATATGTACAAAGTGACATGGGAAATAGGAAAAGTGACATAGGGCCATGTGCAAAGTGACATGGGAAACAGGCAAAGTGACACAGAGCAATATGTACAAAGTGACATGGGAAATAGACAAAGTGACATAAAAACCTGGCAATGTGCAAAGTGACATGGGAAATACACAAAGTGACATAATAACCTGGCAATGTGCAAAGTGACATGGGGAAATAGGCAAAGTGACTGATTTGACTTCTATGTACAGGACACAATTATACAAAATAAATGTTCATAAAACAGGTTGCTTATTAGAGGTGTCTGCTAATACAAGTAGCAATATAAATCAAGACTTGTTGTCCATATAATTTATGTAAGTTATAATAATCAATAAACAGATGCATATTTACATTCCTCATGATAATTTTATGTATGTAGACAAAATACCAATGTATATCTCATAATAAAAATGGCTGTTCTGTTCATATTGTCAAGATATACAGGGATCATGTCACCTACTGTTTTCAGTATTGGCATTCTTATAATAATCACCTTACTTGGTCTCTAGAATCTGATGTCTGATATAGACTACAGAAGAAAAACTTCACTGGTCACAATGGACAAGAACCATTAGCTCTATTACCAACCATTATAAACTATTTAAAAACTTACCTAATACCCAGCCAGTGGTAATAGGCTTATAGGTATATACCTAATCTCTTCTCTAAACTTTGACCTGGTTCATTAACTGCTTTAAGCAAAAGTTACCACATCAAAATCATGATCCAAATCAAGACTACCACTAAGAATCTTGCCAGACTGACGTTACTGATTTAATATTGTTGTGTATATTAATCCCATCAGATATATAAGATTACGGAAGCATAGCGTAACAAATATAAATCAATTGCTTTTGATATCACCAGACCTATCTTGTAATATGATGTTTATAAATATTATGATCTGATAAATAATAATTCTTGTAAGGTCAAGGCTTTATAATAGTATTTATAGTTAGATACTCAATATAGAGCAGATCCATTATAAGGCATTCCATTATAACACATAGCATTATAACACATAGCATTATAACACATGGAATTATAAGGCATTCCATTATAACACATAGCATTATAACACATGGAATGATAAGGCATTCCATTATAACACATAGCATTATAACACATTGTATTATAAGGCATTCCATTATAACACATAGCATTATAACACATTGCATTATAAGGCATTCCATTATAACACATAGCATTATAACACAATTGCATTATAAGGCATTCCATTATTTTACAAAATCATATAAGTATGGTCCAATATTGGAAATCAAATCTTTATCTTGTGTGTGTGTTGTTTTTTTTCTTTGTCTTTTTTTTTTTTTTACTGTCGTCAAAACCTTTTCAGCGGTTGGCAAAATATAATCATTTTCAAACATTTAAAGCTGCAATTCTAACTGTCACTTAAAGTGATTAATACCCCACATGCCACCTTGATTTATAATAGTGAGTGTAAGAATGAGATAGGAAGTGATGGGAAGGGACAAGCAGGATGCATGTATAGCCCTGACCTCTGTGAAGGGTATAATGTTACAACTGAATAATATTAAATAACACACGAAGGAATATACAGAGTTTATTAACAACATTGACTACAGATCACAGACGCAGACAACAGATATCTACGCTATCATAACCCACTCATATCGACACCTAAATGTGCGTTCTGACTACCATCTACTTTTACTTTTCTCCCAATAGCTCTCATAATGAACATTGCCTACAGTTCAAGACTTAATTTTGCATCCTCTACTTCCCAGCAGTATCCATTATTTTGTATGATTTTGAGAACCCATATCTATGATAAAATTATCTTCCCTAAAATTACCCCTAGAATAGCATCGCTTGATTCTTGCGTTCATTAGCGTAATAAATTAGAGCAGAACTGAAAATAGATAATTGATTACACTGGATTTTCTTGAATGCAGATTCTTTATTAATTATTTCCCGTAACAACAAATAAGATTGGAAACTAACAGTTTGACTTTCTATTCCTCATTAACAGACTGAAAGAAAATTGTACCACTGAATAGAATGAAGCATTAAACACTTGGAAAGCTAGTTACAATGATTAAAGCATTGGCCAGTTTATTATGGAAACCTCAATTGAAGTCAAACCTGTACAGAAAGGCCAAATAATCTCATTTGGCCTTTGAAGACAGGTAGAGGGTATTCCTCTTTAAAATCAGTAGTCATGAATAACTTAGTGAGTAGCCATTTGAAGCAGGTACATGATTTCCAGAGACTTTTCTTTCTTTAAAACTAACAATTCAGTGTAATTGACTGGTTATTTTAGGGCAGGTGTCTGGATATCAGAGGTAGAATTGTTAGTCCTGGATATATGATATTATGACTGGCTATTTAAGGCATTATAATTGTCTGGTTATTGGGGGTAATTTCTTTTCATTCCTACATATTATAATGACTGACCATTTAGACAGGTTCTGGTCACTAGATAATTTCTCTTTAAAACTGTTAGTCCTTGATAATTTGATGACAAGCCATTTATGACAGGTTTCTGTTAAGTGGAGGTTATTTCTCTTTAGTTGTGCACAACATAATAACTGACCATTTAAGACAGTTTCCAAATATAACAACTGAAGGTCCAAATACAACCAACTAGTTAACTTTCAACTTCTCCAGGCCAACTTGAAATCTGTCTAGTTAAAATGTCAGCAAAATTTATTGCCAATTTTATATTTTTTTTATTCCATAAACAACCTGTAATTGGGTTAACTGCATACAAATTGTGATGTTATTTTCAAACTATGATAGTATCTCTAGATATATTTGATCAAATGTACTTTAGACAGTATCTAAATAACTGGTCACAATTCATCCTGTTGTACATTAAAAAAAAATCTGTTTTCTATTTTTTTACTTCATGTTTAATTCATCAATACACTTGTGCAATAATACAGCAAAAGCTACTTTCAAAATCAATACGGTTTATGGAACTTTAGAAGTTTACAACATTCAAATTAGTGTAATAAATTAGTGCTCATGTTGAAAATCAGTAAATTGCCCCAGTTCCATCAAATCTAGAGTTCTGGATATTTTACCATTACATAGCATCGTCAGCATGTAGGAAAGTAACATCCAACGGATCACAGATTGACATATTATCACCACTGAAATCCTAACAGCCATTTAGACAGACCAACTTACATTTCATTCTCAGTTTGATCAGGCTTTGAAATTTTAAAGCTGAGCAACTATCAAGACAAGGGCAGATAACCCTGTAACTTGACTAAACCATTATATACTATATATTTAAGTACATCATTGAAAACCATTATCAACCTGTAGGACATGGTAAGCCTGATCAGGTTTTACTGTGTTTTTTGTTTTTTTTCTCAAATAAAGGTACAGAGGAGCAACACATAGTATAAAACTGGATCAGTATGCAAGTGACATGCAGGCTTATTAGGATTTCTGCTGTTACCATCCCAAGAGATGATGGAGGGGTTCTAGACTGTAACACCTGTTTAGAGAGGATACTGCTTATAGAATGATCTGGCACAGTCTATAGTGAAATCAATTATAATGTAATTTATCATAATTGATAACGGTCACCATGGTGACTGAATATAGCCAACATGAACAGGATTGAATTTCTTAAAATATCCACCTTGAAGCAATTTACAACTTTCTATTCCATCGTCCCTTTTAGCAGCTCAGCACATCAGACCAATATTCACCCACTACAAATACTCAGTATTTGCTTAAATCAAGGCACAAACCCACATCCTCTGTTATAAAAAAAACCCTCTGGCACTATAACCACTTCGCTTACTTCTCATTCAAACTCTATATTTTCTTTAAAAGAGCTTAAACATGTTCCCATGCTTAGCGACTGCATCAAAATGCAAGGACACCAACTTAGCAATATTTTCACAAATTGACAGCTCTATTGAATTGAATACAAGATCAACTAGTTCTCCTGCATAAGCCATTCAAGGATTCCATAACTACACATGTTCAATAAATCCACATGTAATTTATGTAACATTCATCATTACATATCCAACTTTCCATCACAAATTCCCACAATGCGACCATCACTTTCTCCTTCCTCAAGACAGTAAAGAACAACAACCTGTGTCGTATTTACACAATATTTTGTTCCATTCACTGCTCCAGTGTTTCTCCTTCTCCGGTTAAGGTAACCCTACCTCCACAACTTGACACTATATTTACATAAAAACTTCACCACTGTCCTCCGACAGAAGGTGACAGCCTCATCCACAATCTTGGCTGTCCACTGACCACAATGGCCAATACAACTTTCCCCCTCGATATTACCACTATGGCCATTATATATCCCCAATATTTTGGCTCGAGAGAGTTAGGAGATTAAAGGTAAACACTGGCTAACCAAATATTTCCTCTAATAATCTTAAGGAAATCATCCACGAGATAAACTCGTGGACTATCCATCAGTCAGCTGTCTGACATACTTCTATATACGTATCCAATCCTTGTCGCTACCCTACCAGCAGGGACTAAGTAATTGCACATTATCACAGTTACATCGCAGCTATAAACAGTTCTACACTTCCACAAGCTGCCAATTTAAGTTAAAAGCGAACAGAGTAGATACATTTCCTCTTAAGTGATCCTACCTTTTAGAAAATTTTTAACAGTAATACGAAGGGACTCAAAATAAATCCAGAGAAAGAGCAAGGTGTAAAATACTGCCAGAGGATTGCCTGAATTTGATTTTTTTTTAGCTCTACTTTTTTTCTGAGAGATGAAAATTAATTTTTCATTAGTGCTGAATTAATGGGAAAGTTTCAGGAAAAAGAAAAAAAAAATATCATGTTAAAAAAAAAAATGACAAAAATTTTTACAACTGATGTTAAATGTGTTTAACCAATATCAGAGAGAAACAATAAAGGTGCCACCAACCTTTAACGACATGGAGAATTTTTTTTTTTTTTTTTACATAATGTTATTTTAACCAATAGAATATCAGATCAGACTGAGATTAATGGACCTTTCCAATGTTTACAGGCTATCCAATAGCTACACTGGGATAATTGGTAGTCAATAGTTGACTTAGTTTACACAAAAGAACACATGGATCTATTTGTGCAGTTGACTTAGTCATGAATGATATTTTCTCTGCTTAAATCTGTGCATTCCCAGTCTAGGTACTTAAAATTTGTTGAAGAATGAACACTTTTGTGCAAGGGATCATTAGGCGTGTGTCGAGTTGGGCATTTTTATCTTGAGGTTTTCTTTGCAACTTTAGTTTAATCCTTTCCCTCATACAGACTCATGTTTTCGCCTAGGCAAACAGTTTGCTCCTTTTTGCCCAAACAGTATTGTAGATTCTACACAGTCGACATGGCAAAGAAAAATACACTGATTCAATTACAAATATTTAGAGTTCAATAAATTAATCATATTCATCAAGTCATAAATTTGTACAGGATTGTTGAGGGAAAATTACAAAACTTGGGAGCATTTACAAGACGTTATATGGTATGTTTTATCTTGACATACACAGTTTTACTGAAATAACAGAAAATTTCATACAAAATACTCAGACAAGGACACAAGTTCCAACATCTTATTTTCAGCATATTTGTATTTTCAATGAGTCTAAAATGCCCACAATGTCTTTGTTTCTTGTCCAATTTTAGAACCTGGGAAGTACGCTGCTCCTTAATTAGTGTGTGGAAGACTTAATTATTTAGCATCCCACACACTGTCTGGCGAAACTGGGACAAATATCTGACACTTTAAAAGTCGAAATTCTTCAAAATGCAGTTCTCTTATCTGCAAGTTCCAATCACCTACTATATTGCATTGGACCCCTGAGTCCTGCTAAGCCAGTGACCCTTGTCCGACATGTCAAAGACAAGAGATATAAATGGCAATATAAAAATGGTCATACTCATATCAGTGTGACTGAATCAGTTATTTTCTGAAACATTCTGATTACATTTAGCGACAAGCAATCTTTATTTCGCTATTCGGCAAACTCTGTCAGCCTGATAATGTTCTCTTTGAAAATTATTGCTCAATTTTCTCCATTATTTTTTAACCCAGTTCCTCTCATTGGTTTTATCTGTCGATTTTCTGCTCTTTTACTATTTATCTCACTATGCCCTAAAGCTCTATCTCCCTCCTTCTATAACCCTTACCATGCTTAATTCCTTAATTAGACTAATGTCCTTTTTCATTTTGGACTGTACCATTAGCTGTTTATGGGGGTGCTTGCTGAAAGTTAATTAGTGAACAGTGTAGACCATGATCAGGCTCCATGGATGTGCATGCTGATTTTGGTCTGCACTTATCGCAAAGGCACAGCATTGTAAGAATAGGATAGAGTATATTAAGATATTTCTACAGACAAAAGAAGACCAAAGCAAGCGTAGGGGATATCCGGTACTCACATAAATGGGTTTTTCCATGTAAGTACAAACAAGGTGTTCATGTAATTGTTGCTGAAAAGCATGCTGCACAATAGTAATTCTGACAATAAAATGTGTTTGTACCCAAATGGAACTTGGAAAATTCTGGAGGTCTATTCTCTGTCACAATTTCTATTTCTCCAGTCTGTCATTTAAATTCTCTCTTACATTTGTGAGCTTGTTTTAATGTTATCTAATGCCTTTGGAGACACTGTCTATATGATCCAGATATAGTGCTGCTTCACTGCAACATCATGTCACAGACATGAGGAACATTATCATTATCCTGACACTCCTGGGTTCTACACATATATACTAACTGCCAAGTAATTACCATACAAGTACTCTATGCAGACTTGGATCAAACCAACAACCTCCTGATATTTAGGCACAGTAACATTAACCCTTTCTCTCATATAGACTCATTTTGACGCACTCAATAGGTACCACATAAAGCCTGATCTGCAGAAAACCACAGTTAAACCTTACCAAATTTAATTACAAAATCCTCATTTCCAGACCACTGAGGAGCAGCGAACAGCATAAAACCTGATCAGCCTGCGAGTTACTCGCAGGCTGATCTGGTTTTATGTTGTTCGCATAGGTCTTTTCATGGTTTCCTCTATGAGGGAAAGGGTTAACCTTTTTGCAATTGAGAATGAACTCCTTCAACTCTCTCTCTCTCTCTTATCTTATTCATCTCCCCTTTTCATCTATTTCTCCCATGTTTTCCCTTTCCATTTTCACCATCATTTTGATACAACCATCCAGCCATGAGCACCTGCCAAAGGTTTCACATTCAAGCTATCAATTCCTTAATATCTTTATCAATTAATTCTTACTCACCCAAAACTGTGAAGATTGATATCTGGTACTGAAGTTCAAATGGTCAAAGGTCAAACTCTTACCAACAAATGACTTGATGGTAACCTGTTAGAGCTGATAACAAAATAACAACATGTAACCATAAAGTAAAGCAAAACTATAAACCTTTCTCTACACACTATCTGGTCCATTAAGATCAAGAAGATTAAACACTTTCGTTCTATTTCTGATTTCCAAACATCACTATCTTTAACATCCTAAAAGCTTACCTGTGAAAAACACCAGAGAATTGATGAGAAAAATGATAGGAGTTGTTCAAAGGAATTTGGTGTGGAAATTAAAAGCAAGAAAAATAAAGAACCCAATTTTAATTCTTTACTTCAAAAGAAAAGAAGAAAATTCATTAATTTTATCAATAAATGTAGTTTTTCCACCACCCACATAATCATTAAAGTTTTTTTTTTTTTTTTTTTGACTGGATAGAAAGGATTTAAACGCTTAATGATGGTGGCCTCTGCACATGGCCTCTGATATAGGCGGGACCTGAGTAGTCCTAGAAAACCATGAACTGGTGATCAAACAACAAACCTGGGTGGCACTGGTAAAATCAAGTATGTCAACCACAACGCTTATAAAATAGTATATTTTGAAGAAATCCATTCTTTTTTTTTAAAGCATGCTTGTGATAAGAAATATGCAACATTTCCATTCTTCAGGTCAATAAATAAGAGAATTCTACTGACTTTCAAATTTTCAAGTAATGGGTAAAATCTGAAAAGTAAGAAATGCAGACCTGTCAATCACTCTCTTTAAGTCATTTTACACAATTTTCATTTGTGCTCCGTACCCTTCAATTTCAGTAAGCCTAAGCTATATTTTCAAATTCAAAAATCAAGAGATTCTTGCTCTCCTAAATGAACTTGACATTTTGAACTCTGTCAATAAAATGTGTCTAGCACATAACCTAAGTGTTCAAAAAATAGCTTTTATTGCTTTTAAAACATCAAAATATTCTTCAAATAGATTTTTAAGGCCAATTATAGATGGTGATTGAAGATAGACTTGGCAAACAAACATCACAGAAATGTCAGGGGTAAAGACTGTCCAAACTGCAACAAAATGGGTAATTTTCTTTTTATAGTTTAGCTCTTTAACTCACTTATCTTTTAACTTTTACGATGACCCATTGTTTCAATTATGGAAACTCGTCAAATGAGTTTCCTGCTACTTAAATGTCAGAATCTTCCATATTTTTTATTAATACACCCACTATTTAAAAGTCTTGGTCTGAAGTGTTTGGAGAGTTCTAATATCCAGATTATTTAAGCCTCCACAAAAGTTGTTGACCTTTAAAATAATTAACTGCTATAACTGTGTTCTCCTCATATTCCTTGATAATGCTAGGAAGGAGGATTGGGAAAATTGACCGCCAGAAGCTCTGATGCACTCAGATCACAGTCTTGAGTTTCAAATGATCTCAGGTCTAGCAAATCTTCCTAATCAAGAAAAAGAGAACTATGCATGGCACCATGGTCCAAGGGTAGTGTACATAAGTGTCTGCCAATCTAAAGGTTGTGGGTTCAAACCCTATTTGGGGAAGGAATATTTCACGGCCTTCAGACTCAGGCCCAAAGTACTGGTCCAACCCAGGATCAGTCAAATGAAAATTGCAAAATGAATTGTTAGAATAAGTTTAAACAAATACAATTATAACAGCTGACCCTGAATTAGTTCTTCAAATTCTGCTTCAAGCCTTCAGGTTACCTAATGTCTTCAATTCAAGGGCAATCTTAGAACTAGCATGTTTTCATCCTCTGCTTTGCAACATGTCCATATAAATCTTCCTCTATATATACCAGAATAAAATCTCCTATACAAAACAAAATTAATGTGCATGTTCAATAAGCACTGATTGTGTATCAGCCCAAATCAAATTTTATTCCTTTCAGACACATCAAGTTGAAGGTAATGAGAAGTGAATAATCAAATATCCAATAAATAATAGACACAACAAAACTGCTCTCATTGAAATGCATTTTGCATATACAAGAATCCATTCTCATGTTAATTTTCTTTTTCAAATTTATATTCACAACCTCTTGCTATAATCTTAATATGTAGATGGTAATTTGATTAAATGATTATTTCTGACTTTAGAAAGGTATAAGCAATAATGACTTGGATTCAACCAGTAGTTGAACTTATCAATTTTACACTGATTGGGAAACAAACCCTTACATTTTGTACTGAATACATATTCCATGAGATCATTTCAAAAACCTGTGGTCAAAAGTGAAGTCAACTTGACCGAGAGATTATGACTATAAACATTGTCATGAGACTTCAAAATGTTTGCTTAAGAAATGAAGATGCAAGACTGTATACAGTGAAAACTGGCATTTTTATTAATAAAAGGGCCATAACTCCTAATCTCACTATCCGATATCAGCCAAAGTTGAACATGGCCAAGAGATAAAGGCTATACACATCATCATAAAGTTTGAAAATGATTGCTTAAGAAATGAAGATGCTAGAGTGCAAACCAATTGAAATCTTGCATTTTCTAATATTAAAAGGGCCAGACTCCTGACCCAATTGCCAATATCAGCCATAATTTAATTTGGCTGAAATATTATAGCTATAAACATTGTCCTAAAGTTTGAAAATTATTGCCTAAGAAATGAAGATGGTATGTAGAGTGTACACAAAGTGAAATCCGGCTTTTTTTTTATTAAAAGGGCCATAACTCCTGACCTTATCGGATGATATCAGCCATAATTTAACTTGGCTGGAAAATTGTGGCTATAAACATTATCATAAAGTTTGAAGATGATTGCCGGGTACAGGTATTTGGTGATAAATCAATAGGCAATAAGACATGAGTGTCTCGATAGCTCAGTGGTAGAGCGCAGGAACGGTAGTCCTGAGGCCCTGGGTTCGAGTCCCGGTCGAGCCATGATTTTTTCACCACCTGCTACATTTGGCGCCCAACGTGGGGCAGGTGGTGAAAAAATCATGGCTCGACCGGGACTCGAACCCAGGGCCTCAGGACTACCGTTCCTGCGCTCTACCACTGAGCTATCGAGACACTCATGTCTTATTGCCTATTGATTTATCACCAAATACCTGTACCCGGCTACAATTGCTTAACAAATGAAGATGCTAGAGAGCAAACAAAATGAAATTTGGCATTTTTAAATATTAAAAGGGGCATAATTCCTGATCTTATTGGCCGATATCTGCTATAATCAAACTTGGCTGAGAGATTATTGTAAAAAACACTGTCATAAAGTTTGAAAATGCTTGCTTAAAAAATGAAGAAGCTAGAGTGCAAACAAACTTATTGTGGATGAGGGAGGGAAGTATGATGGATAGAAGGACAAATGACGGACATTCATCAATCCTAATAGCCCATCCTGAGCACATGTGCTCTGGAGAGCTAAAAATAACTATCACTGAATTTGATTAAAACCCAGGAACACTTTTTCAGTTTTCCATTTTTTGGAACAATGACCTTGACCTTTACTAAGCCTGTCCAAAAAACATATTTTAAGCTTCTGCTGAGAATTAAATATACATGTATTTGAATACAGCGGGAAAAGATGAAACACTGAGTTACATGATCGATTCCAAAATTGACCATCACTTCTCAAGGATACCGATTTTTATTTATTAGTTTGACCTTGAAATGAATGGTAACCTTGATCTTGAAGTGCCCACCTATTTCATGTATGTGACACACTGTACCATCATAAATTATTTGTACAAATTTATTTTAAAATCCAACTACCCACCCATTAGTGACCCAACACCCACTCAAACATGCATACACAAACTTTCTTTTGTGATTTCTGTCATGTTCACCACTATGCTGCTCAACAAATACATCTTCTTTTTTTCCCCCATGGAAAATATTTTCACACCATAATTGTTCAATCCCTCAAGATGTCCCACATCCTCAGCCTTAAAACCTCCGGTTTAAAGTCCTATATATCAATATCACTACCATGAGTCTCATCATGAGCATTCTTCAGTGCTTCACCTATATCCCCATTTACATCAGTCAGCCTCTCTCTCTCCACTAGATAACACCACAGCTCCCTCACATTAATATCATCCTCTGACAAACTGACTTCCCATTCATGATACCCTTTGGCACTTGCACCAGATAATCCCTCTCAAAATCCTGCGCAATCAAGAAGATTATCTCCACAAATAATATTAAAACAACATCAACAACAAAAAAAAAACGTTCTTCATCTTTCTTGTCCAGAACATGAAAGGCTCATAGCAATAACAGGAAACTCCCAAACAGATGTCCACATGGATATTTACACTGTTGATATCACATCGTCATAACATACACAGAGAATCTAAAGCTTTATTCATATCATTTCTTCAGGTTATTTCACAAAACTCCATTGGTATCCAATGTCAGTTTAATACAAAACTTTCTTTTATACATGAAACAAATATCACCAATCACAGTAAATCTATTCCGAAAAATTGAAAAAAGAAACTTTCGGTGCTGACACCATTTGTTTCATATCAAACACAAGATAACTTCACATTGAAAGCTTGCAGCTACTATTTTTACGCTATAATGAGGCATTTAAAATATTCATATGACGGTTATTTTTTGACTCTTTATTATACCCCTGTGGTAGTAAAGCCAACAACTAGAACAGGTGAGAATGTCTCCTTCAGACTTGATGATGGGGACTGGCCCAAAGTGGGACATATCTATTTTCATTATGTGTGCAGTCTGAAAAGGGTCACACCGACCTGAATCATGCACTGTGATGTATAAGGCTGGATGTCTTGGTGTCATAACAAATACTAGTTTTTAATAGAGAGTATATAGCTCTGATGAGAGATAAATCATGTAGGACAAACAATAAAAGGATGTAACTGTTAAGCAGGGTAATTAATCAAACACATCAACATTTTTTTTGACTGAGGGAGATTTATTATACAAAATGTCTTACTAAAACTTTTCAAACATAACTTTCAAAGTTTATCTCACTTTCAACAATGTCTTTTCTATTTCAAATTAATATTTTTTTTATTGAATCAAAACTTTAGATTTACAATGATTATATTTAAATGATTATCTGCTAAACGACCCCTATATGCCCAGTGTAACTCAAGATAAAGTTTCCATTACCTTGCAAGCTGATCAGATGCAGTTCGGTTTGCTACATGTCAGTTTATCTTGAAAAAGGCAGCAACTAAAAAACTTGATCGAACTGAAACTCACTAGTAGCATTACTTGGCTATCACTGGTTAAACAATGTAAGATAATGGGGACAAGAGGTGCAAACTCAGAACAACAATGTGTTTTAATTTTTATTTCATCTAGTAAGTTTCCATTATTATATGAAGAAAAAAAGTATCCAAAACCTGTTTGATATACAGTACATGTAAACATAGAGACACAAATATGATGTTTTTAATCTTATCTACCTGAAATAATTAAGAATAGAGTATGTTAATTTGAGATGAGATGATGTAAACAAGTTATGGAGGCTCTCAGGCCATTCAACACAGATGCACTCAGGTGTAACATGCACTTAAAGAACACATTGACAGAATCAGCCCTAGTATGAAATCTTACATTCATCACATTTTTTTTTTCATACCAAACATTGAGAAACCTGAGATACAGTCTATACTTAACATTGGACTGAAGTGAAAACACAGTGACATTGACCAGGATTGAGCAATACCTGCAATACCACAAGTGACTGCTGCATATAATAAGTTAGTGTATGCATACATACATATTTTGCATTTTCAAAGCATTTACACATACCTCTCTGTAATATTGTGTTCATAACAATCATTGACACAATAATAAACCCATTTAAAATCCTCTTGAATTATGGAAACAATTCAGAACCACTTCCTAAACTGTATTGAACCCACAACCTCTGACTACCAGGGTATATGACAGAGCTAATTATATCCCAGTTTGTAAGTCTGATAAAGCTAAATTTTATCTTGTCTCCTCATAGAGACCTTGGAAAAAATTTACATCAACATGACATTTGTTAATCAAGTACATGTAACATCAAATTTCAATGTAAGATTTAAGTGTTAACCCTTTCCCTCATATAGACTCATTTTTTTTTGACGTCCTCAATAGGTATCACATAAAGCCTGAAATGCAGAAAACCACAGTTTAACCTTACCAAATTTAATTATAAAATCCTCATTTCCAGACCACTGAGGAGCAGCGAACAGCATAAAACCTGATCAGCCTGCGAGTTACTCGCAGGCTGATCTGGTTTTATGCTGTTCGCATAGGTCTTTTCATGGTGTCCTCTATGAAGGTAAAGGGTTAAACTGTGACTTTGATGCAGATTTAACCACTTTTCCTGTTGCTTCATCAGGAATGATCCTGTCTGAAAAAATAATAAGAAAAAATATCATTTTGGCAATTATATAAGTGGAAACATGTCCATATCAAAGCCACTTGTATGACTGGTTTACATCAACCTTTAGAAGGGATTTAATTAGTGTCTCTCATTTAGCAAATGTCAATAAAATACTAAGCAAAACATAGAGCAAGTGTCTGCCTCTGGATAATGCCTGTTTCCTTTGCAGGATACAGCCAAAGATTGTACAACTGAAAGAATAGTAATAAAACTTGGGTGGATCCCTTTTTTGGGAGGACTAGATTGATCTTGACAAATGAGCATACCTAAAACATTACAAAACCAACAACTCATGGTGTATCATTAACTGATTGATTCTCAATGACCAGTGTGATCTAACAAATGATCGGACAAACCATTAACCCATAGAAAGAAAAATAGCCCCTGGCTTCTTTCAGCCTATTTCTATATTTGAGGTCAATTGACTGGCAATTTAATTCATCACAATATGGACATGGGCAAACACATAATTATATAATCAGCTTTAAAATGCATTAACTATTGATAAATATTTTTCTTTTAGACTTACATTACTAGCATAATATATTTGTGTCTATTACATTTCATTATCTTTATTCCTATTTTTATAAGACTTCCTCAACTCCAGAATCAATGATAATGTTTATGTTAATCAAAACCTTTTATATGGACAATCAAACAACTCCCTGAACTAAATAATACCCCATTTTGTTAATTTTTACATTGGTCAAACGGAAGTACACCCTCCCCTGTCCCTTAAATTAAAGTAGCTTGTTCACAGATGATCAGTAGAAATTTCAAAAAAAAAATTCTGTTTTCCCTTGGTCTTCGTTACCTGACAAATAACCGGCATATGTAGGTCACATTACACTGGAAAACGCTATTTTGGTAAATGCAACTTCGACAAAATTGGTTAAATATAGAATACGGTATCCCGAAGCAGGTGTTTGCAGTACCACATGACACATTCCGCAACATGGTATCTTCACCAGTTCAGAGTAGCAATTTCATAAGTTCAGCCTATGAAGTTACCACATCCGCATTCGAATGTGATCAGCCAAGAGACAGCAAAATGATAAAAATGAAAATAGAAAATCTCAATATCGTCTGTGATTTGGGATTACAATCACGGATGGTTGCATTGGATGACCATGCCTCTGTAGATGGGTACTGATAGAGATGTAATATACACATATAGTTAAAAAACAAATTCTTAGTCAATGACCATCTGTGAGCAAGCTCTTAACTTTTTATGCCAAAAAGCCCATTGCCCAAAGGTCACAAAGTATGATTTCTGTTTGAATCAATGTGAATTATCAACCAACCATACTAAGCCTAACTATATGTAGTAACTAATAGCAAAGGGGTGAATATCATCTTTTTTGTTTAGTTAATTTCTTTACAAATATTGTTGGTCATTGAGGTAATAATTTAGGTCAACTTTCGTCTAGTAGTTCATTATTTTGTAAAACAGAAATGGCAGAAATTCAAGAATCTAAGTTTTACTCAGCACTAATTATTGTTCATGGAATTCAAACCTTAACTAAAAGCACAACAGCAGTCTTATTTCTACCTCAATGATTTGAGGAGACAGATCTTTTAAACTTATTAATTGATCTGAGAAGGTCATGTAAGGATCGTGTGCCCAAACGGGATTCATACCTCATGACCCTCACATGACCCTGAACATCTGAAGTAATGCATCCTATCACTTGATCATAATGATACATTAATCTATGCTTTTAATTAAGAAAACAAACAAAATCCTGTTTAACCCTTTATCTTGTATGGACATGTTCTGAAGCATTGGCAAACAGAGCAATCATGATCAGACAGATGCTTTCAGTCTGATCAAGATTTCTTTCAGTTTCTTATATGTTCAAAATTATTGATAAGAATCTAAACAGTTTGTATGGCAAAGAAAAATCCATTGTTTCATACAACATTCTGTAAATTGGTATTCATCAAGTCATGATTTACATGAATATTCATGAGGTGAAGGGTCAATAAGATCAATGGGACTTATCATGTGGACATAATTATCAGTACCAGATATTATCATTTAGATTAACACCTTAGCATTTAGCCTCTTATAATTATGAAGATTCACCTATATACCTATATGAAGACAACCATTATATCATGAAAACAAGCCCATTAGAGTTATTTCCCTTTCCATTCATAACATTCATAAAAGTTCCATTCACGATTTGTTGTGTCATACTATCCACTTTATGGCATCTGATAATATTATCTCTGGCGTTCCTGATGAAAAAGTAAACTTTGCCCCAGACTACTGACAATTCCTCCTGATAATCAGTGGATCTCCTCACTGTGACAAGGAGTCTCACCTCATCTAATTATGCCCATAGACAAACACGCTGTCCTATCATAGGCTGACATCACAGACTGATACATTATAAGATATATACCATGAAGCAGGACAGATAAGCTGGTAGATTATACAAAGACAACAGTCCTATCCTATACAATTGTTAGGGGCAGCTTGACTCGCTGCTTGTCATAATAGTCTGACATATGAGTATTTAAATGATTAGGCCTAGTTTTAATGTCATAATAAGAATCTCAAAATACAGAAAAACACACACCTGATGTTTCTAAACGTGCTTCAAGTTCAAGAATGAGTATAGGGTTATACATGTATACAGGAGAGAAAGCAGAAAGATTGCATTTACATATTAACATATAATCAATGCATAAGGTATCACACATTCAGGAAACCAGTTTAACCTACCAAGTTTCAATTAGATCTATTTCCAGACCACAAAGCTAGTGAACATGTAAAAATATAGCTGAATTATAGCAAACAATGCTGTCAATAGTTAGCCTGAGAGATAGCAGCAAGATTAACATGAAATAGCTATAATCCATAACTACATTCAATGTTAAGCAACAACAGGTTTTGTGCACATGAAATATAGTCATTTAGATCAAGACAATGGCAAAGTGCCAATTAATTGAAATGCTAACCTAATCCTTTAATTTTAGAGCACACATTCTAGTTTGTGCACATAAACACATTCCAATACAGTCCTTCATACTAGGAGAATTATCAGAGTTAATACTGTTCCCAGATGGAAAGGAAATACAGCAAAAGTGTCCCCAGTCTGTTCAAGCTACTCAATGGACTGCCACTGTTTAAAATGGTATAGGTTAATTGCATAACACAGTATGTCATCTAAAACTATAGACAGACTATTCCCAGCCATCCCAAGTCACATGATACCAGGTATTAATCATGTGGTGACACCCTCCTGTCACATGACACCAGTCACATGTCATGTGTTCATAACCCTACACCCTGCAATCTGAAGTTTTCAACTAACCTGCCCTGCCCATTTTTATTACTATGCATTATGTGGGTCATTTCACTCTATGAACTGAGACATCATTTTTCACTTCATGCCAAATCAAATATTCACATCATTCATGTATATCAGGTATAGGTATACACATGTACTTTTACCAAAACTATGCTGGATGGATATTTAGACCTGAAATGAATATTTGTTCACCACAGTTCAGAAGTTGCATATGAAAATTGTAGGTTCCAGCCCTATAGGGTCATTAAATCTTTCATGACCTTAAGGTGCAATGTACAGGTTCAGTGGGGATTTGTATAAGTGTAAAGAATTGACTTTAAAAGATAAGTTTGACCCAAGCAATCATGGTCTGCATTTAGAAGGCTTTCTATTGACTATTACGACAGGAAATAAGTCATATATGTCATAAGCCAAAGGTCAAGGTCAACTGCCTAATGAAGAAGTCCATCCACTTTAGCAAATGTCAAAATATTGAAGCAATCTAATGAAGCACATAGAAGTTAAAGCAGATTAACCATGTCCAGACACTGATATTTATCAAAAGTAGGTCAAAGGTCAAGGTCACCTGCATAATGTAAAGGCCCATCAACTTTAGCAACTGTCCAAATATTAAAGCAGTCCAGTGAAGGACATAGAAGTTATAGCAGATTTTAAGAAAGGTAAACCTAAGCGGACGCTGGATGCCCGCTCGGACATCATTAAAGGACAGAATTTTTCATTGAAAAACCCGTCCAAAAATACCAGTTGATTCAACAATATTGTATGTATGTGAAATGACATGACAATAAGAAAGACAAGGTCTAAAAATACTTTGTATGATAAATACTAAATAATTAAAAGTCTTTGCAACTTCCAATCATAATAATATATTTCATCTTTAACAAGCACACATAAAAAAGAGTCAAACTATAACTATACATAATTAATAATTCAGGTAAAATTTAATAATTATATAGATACATGCATACAAAAACAACTTAACAGCCCATCAAAGACGTTTCAAGTCTAGAGCCCTTTACTGGAAGAGAATATAATTACCAAATCATACAATCTGTCACAAATGTAAGGTTTATTTGCAAACAAATTCGCTCTTTCCAAATATCCAATTTTGGACAATACTACATTGAAATGCATGATATTGAGATCATTCAGGCCCAGATATACTGTAACACACCTCATGTTTGTTGACAAAGTTGCACACATGCCTGTAAGTAAATAGTCTCATACATAGGAACAAAGCATCTGTGATAAAGTAACAAAAGTCTGAAGGGATATCTACCAGTCTCCTGATAACTCAATATCAGCTATACAATAGTGGCACACAGAGATCAAAGCACTGAAGGTGACAAAGCTAATAGATATCTGTCACAGAGTTGCACAAAAATATGCATACTACCTACAACAAATACCGGTAACTTGTCACACTTATGCTTATAACTCAAGGTGTACACTCTATGAATAGGGCTTTTTTATCCTGTATTTTCTGACATGCTTTTCTTGGTGTCATATGAACTGAGAATTTTTTTTATTTGATCCCACTAAATACTTCAGTTTTAGTGAGCTTGAACAAGAACCTGATTTTGGAATAGGAAAGAGTAATCAAGTCCATGTACTAAAAGCGATGCTTATTTGTTTGTGCTCAATATCCAGTCATTTTAAAACTACCTATTGCCATGGCATTAGTGGCATAGACATGTACACTAAGGGGATGAACCCTTGAAAACAAAGCTATGAACTAGTGAAAGTTTCCTCAAGAGTTGCTTCCCCTGTTAGATTTCCTTGATGATATTGATCCTGAAGTTAAGACCTACACAAAGAGACAAAAACCATAACAATCCTTGAAATATGTCCTTGCAGAATCTTTTCCTGACAGGCTCGAATTCCACAAACCATACTTTACGCTAAGTAATACTTCAATACTTTGGGGCTAAACTAATTATTCTTATTTCTCTAATAACAATACCCATTTATATTATTTCTTAACCCTTTCCCTCATATAGACTCATTTTGACGCACTCAATAGGTACCACATAAAGCCTGATCTGCAGAAAACCACAGTTAAACCTTACCAAATTTAATTACAAAATCCTCATTTCCAGACCAATGACGCAGGCTGATCTGGTTTTATGCTGTTCGCATAGGTCTTTTCATGGTTTCCTCTATGAGGGAAAGGGTTAATAAATACTGAGCTAGTACTTCATGTACCTTTGTCATGTGCTTGAATATATCGGAAAACAAGAATGGTGGACTGCATTTATAATCTTATTTAAGAATTTAACCTTTTACTTCATACAGACTCATTTTGATGCATTAGCAAACAGAGCAAACCCAGGTCCTATAGGAGCTGTCCAATCACGGTCTCCTCTGTTTGCTCATACAATATCGTAGCTCAGACACAGTCTGCAATGAAAAATCTATTGATTCAAATACCATTTTAAGTTCAGTAAATGAATATTCATCAAGATATTAATTAGTACATGAATATTCATGAGGTTAAGTATGACTTAGCACTAAGTACCGGTATTGTTTGTGGAATTCCAGTCAGGATTCAAATAGAAACAGTCTCCCTTTAAATCCATTCCATTACACTGGACAAATGAACACATCTACTGAGCAACAGTGAAATTGTTAAACATCAAAATGAAGATTTATACCTCACAAAAACATTATAGGCCGCACAATGGCAAACAAAAAGGAAAACTGAAATATTTTCAATCATTCTTTTCATTTTCATCTTTGTGTAGTGATTAAACTTCAATGAAATATTTCTAAATTAATAACGATAAATACATTCAACCATTAGAAATCTTATTATGAAGATAATTATTTAACAAACTGCAATAACCTTTATCAAAGGTTTAAAAAAATATATTCTTTTCCAACTGAATTAAAGTTTACTTCTTTGCTTTTCTGCTTGGGTTTAACATCCCACCAAAAGTATTTAAGTAATTTGAAGACTTTAAGACAGATATAGTGCTATATAATCACACACAGACAAGAGCCTAAACCTGGAACTACCCTTCTGCTGAACGCTAACCAAAAATGAAAAACAAGTTGGTTCTATAATGACTGGATGCCAGCTAGGAAAGCAAACTTTCTTGTATTTTTCATGTATGTATCCTGATCAATGTATTATTAGGCAATCTTTTGTGTTGAAATGTTTCTTATGAAGAAGGCCCTGCACAACTCATATATACGATGTTAAGCTCTCTGAACATTGAAATCCAGAGAAGACGACATGCAGTTCTCAGTCTAGTGTGGGTCCAATTATTGTATTTTTTTCTTCTCTTTTAAAGTATTCACAAATAACCTGATACGCCAACTTATGACTTGCATGCTGATCTGGTTTTATACCTGTGACATAGGTCTGAGTTTCCTGATATTTTCCATGTGTATAAAAATTGACCTCCTGAATATATAACTTTATGAATAATTTAAATGGTTATGAAACAAGTTTTTTTTTCTTTGCCTTGCAAACTGTGTAAAAATCTGAACTGCAACACTGCATGAGCAAACTGAGGTAACCCTGATCAGACAGCTCCTGGAATGAACTGTCTGATCTGGGTCTGTTAGATGTTTGCCATAACATCAAATCCCATCTGAAAGCAGGGATATCAATATCTGCAAGTGTGATGCGCCAGTCATACAAAGTTTAAACCTAGCTGTAATGAACACCTGTGTCTGCAATAAATCTTCATCAAAAATCAAAATCTCCTATCTGCCAATGTCCCCTACCAGTACGGTACCCAGTCAGGCTTTGTTATAACACATGCTGGGGACCAATGACCACATTCATAGGAACATAAGCTTGATCACAATTCATCGATAAGAACTCATTTGGTCACATGTTAAGTCGACCACATGCACACCATGAATAAAAGGTCTTAATCGCAAACAATATCCACAGGTTTTATCAGCTTATTATTGACTATTTTCAACATTTCAGGTAGAAAATTTTCACACTCTATTTTTGCTAAATCATGTTAAGATAAACTGAATTTTGTATTGATTTTATTGATTGCAGTGAAAAAAACACTTCTCTTTAATCTGACAGAGAATAGATGAATGAGTTAAAGATTTGACAGTGGAAAAAACAGAGAGTGTCTTTTCATGAGAAAAATATTACAGGAACATTAAAAGTAATACAGGCATTACATACTGAGGACTGACTGTGAACATTTTTAACCCTTTCCCTCATAGAGGACACCATGAAAAGACCTATGCGAACAGCATAAAACCAGATCAGGTTTTATACTGTTCGCTGCTCCTCAGTGGTCTGGAAATGAGGATTTTGTAATTAAATTTTGTAAGGTTTAACTGTGGTTTTCTGCAGATCAGGCTTTTTGTGATACCTATTGAGGGCGTCAAAATGAGTATATATGAGGGAAAGGGTTAATGTGCATATAGAAATAGAAAAAATGGAACAGTCAACCTTGATTATAACATGATCTTATAATTATTGAAAGAGAAAATTAATTTTTTAAGTGTTCTAGTTTAGTCTTACTTGGTACATTTTGATGCACTGGCAAAAAAACAAATTTAGATAAGACAGCTCCTTTTATAGGGGATCTCTTCTGTTTATTAATACAATATTGTAGCTCAGATTCTACGCAGCCTGATCAGGGTCTCTCCTCAGTTTATTCATACAATACTGTAGCTCAGATTCTACGCAGCCTGATCAGGGTCTCTCCTCAGTTTATTCATACAATATTGTAGCTCAGATTCTACGCAGCCTTATCAGGGTCTCTCCTCAGTTTATTCATACAATACTGTAGCTCAGATTCTACGCAGCCTGATCAGGGTCTCTCCTCAGTTTATTCATACAATATTGTAGCTCAGTTTCTACCCAGTCTGAATGGCAAAGAAAGATCCAGTTTCATGTACCATCTAAATTTATATTCATCAAGACAAAATTTGTACATGAATATTCATGCGTATAAAGTTAAATTTCACTTCCAAAAAGCTGGCAAACTTTATATTATACAATATACAACTGTAACCAGATAAGACAGATATGCAGCCTTCCCTTTCTTCCATGGCCTTCCTATAGGCAAAGTACTAGTCCAACCAAGGAAGCATCAGTAGGATTAACATTAGTCTTATGAACCTGTTTCCCAATCAACAAATAAATAAGTTTGAATTCAAAGAAAAATGTAAATGAATAACATATGAATTCTTCTAAAACAATCCCATATTCTTACCACAAAAAAATACAACTTCTAAAAAAATTGAAACAGACGGCATGCATGTTATTTTCAGCACTTATTATTTTACAGTGTGAAAAAAAAACAAGCTTTATCTATCAGTGTGACAAGGGGACACGCAGTATGAATAAAAATGGTGACTGAAAGTTGAACACAAAAAAATCCACCTTCATACTTCTAGCAACATACCTTTACAATTTTGACACAATATGTCAGGTATTATTTCACCTTAAAAAAAGATATCAACACATGTCAGAGCAAAAATCAACTTACATTTCACAAAAAAATCACAGTTTTGACACATACTAATATACCACAACATAAATCAAATGTTGAAATGTCACATTTTCTGTGAAAGGAAAGATATGTCTGACAACTCTTTGTTATTTTTTACATTTCTGACATAAACTTTTTAACAGAAAATTCATTTTTTACTCTAAAAACAAAGGCTAGTAACACCTGTTTTGTTCAAAAATAAATGTTTGACTGAACATTTTCTTATATTTTTTCTGAATAAAAACACTACATATTTGTACACTTTTCTCAGGTAATGTTATATTAATGTTTTAATTAAGTTCAGGCTTGTAATACATTTACCTTCATTCTTGTTGTGTATAACCCTTTCCCTCATATAGACTCATTTTGACGCACTCAATAGGTACCACATAAAGCCTGATCTGCAGAAAACCACAGTTAAACCTTACCAAATTTAATTACAAAATCCTCATTTCCAGACCACTGAGGAGCAGAGAACAGCATAAAACCTGATCAGCCTGCGAGTTACTCGCAGGCTGATCTGGTTTTATGCTGTTCGCATAGGTCTTTTCATGGTGTCCTCTATGAGGGAAAGGGATAAAGAGTTTACCGTCACTCACTGTGACAGTTTTTAAGTCATACAGTGTCTCCCAGCTTCTTGCAGGATGAGGAAAACCCCTAGTGAACAGAAGCACCTGCAACCCAAAATAAGCCAGCTGAAAGTCTTCCTCATATGACCTTCGACTCGAACCCACAGCCCTGAGAGCCAGAGTTCATTACAGGCTGGACTCTACCTTTAAGTTTACCATGTAATACTATATAACACTCCAGAAACACAAAATATTGATGTTGCTAAACAATCTAAATTAACTCGAACAATTGAACTTGATTTAATCAATTGTTTTCAATTATATCACTAATTATGATTACTTTCATCTTTGGTTAATTACATTTTAAGTTACTATTTGTTTCAGTTACATGCAAGCTTCTTTTCTCTTTAATTTTGTTTAACCCACTGAACTGAAACTAAAACACAAGCCTGAGATCATGCTTTTAATTAGACAATGTAAGACGGCAGTAAAGATAGGCAAGGTATAAAATAGCTGTTTACATAACATTTAATGGGGCTCAGTTGACGGGGAACAAACACTGGCCATGTTAACATGCCCACTCCACCACAGTGGGATTGGTACCTGGGCAAACTGCCTTAGTTATGGCTGTATGCACCCTTTTCTTTGTTTTGTTTACATAAACATTGTCTTATCTATGCAATACGAAAAATGAAATTATACTTCTTTTGCCTCACCTGAGAAACATTATTTTTTTAAACTTGCATGCTTCCTGGGTTGGATTTTGATATTCTTATCCGAGCACACCAATTTAAAAATTTACCCTCAAAAACGTTTGGAGCCATACTTAATGAATTCCTCTTGGACGCAAAGTACTAGTTCAACTCAGAAAATAGCAAGAGGAATTACTATAAGTTGCAGTAACTTGTTCTCCAATCAACAAAAAAAGATTTAAAATTTCAAATGACCTTGGAACTGTTGACTAAGAAAGAAAGTACCTTTTTCTTAAAAAACTTTGATTTAAATTCAGGCCAGTTGTATATGGGCTTATGGTGACAGTCTTGACACTGACTGGATTAAAGCCCAGCATGAGAGTAATATATTTTTGATCAGGAGTATTCCTCTCAGTGAATCACATTTTTCAATCTGCTAGCTTCATTGGATTGCTTCAAAATTTGGACAGTCGTTTAAATGGATGGACCTTTACATTTATGCAGCTGACCCTATGACCTTGACCTTTAACCTACTTTTGATGGAAAAAAAGCAGCATTTGGACAGTTAATCTGTTATAACTTCTAAGTGCACTGTCCTCGATAGCCTAGTGGTTAGAGCGTCCGCCTCAGGAGTGGGAGGTTGTGGGTTTGATCCCCGGCTGCAACATACCAAAGTTGTGAAAATGGTATTGGTATAGCTCCCTTGCTTTGCACTCAGCATATAAGGGTAGTTCCAGGACTGGTTGGCCCAGTGTCAAGATAATGTGACTGAGTGTAGAACTATTTCGTCAAAGTCTCTCTTATTCAGGCCCAAAACTTTGGAATTCTATACCTGCAAATATTCGTACAGCTTCCTCTATTCATCAATTCAAAAAGTCTTATATTCATTGGAAATTCCCAGAATGGACTGTTAATTGTATATGTATTGTGTGTTTTTAATTAATTATTTTTAAAAGTCTTTTAATGGCCTATTGTTTTTCTATGCTATTAAAATTTTTTTAATGTTGTTGTATTATATTTTACTATTTTCTTAATGTGGACCATATGGAAGATTGATTCAACCAAATATGTTATCCACACTAAATAAAGACTTTACTAACTTACTTACTTCTTACTTACTGCATGGATGTGCTGGCTGATGTTGGTCTGTGTAGTCACAAGTGCCCACAAATGTTAACCCTTTCCCTCATAGAGGACACCATGAAAAGACCTATGCGAACAGCATAAAACCAGATCAGCCTGCGAGTAACTCGCAGGCTGATCAGGTTTTATGCTGTTCGCTGCTCCTCAGTGGTCTAGAAATGAGGATTTTGTAATTAAATTTGGTAAGGTTTAACTGTGGTTTTCTGCAGATCAGGCTTTATGTGATACCTATTGAGTGCGTCAAAATGAGTCTATATGAGGGAAAGGGTTAAGCAAGTTTTATGGTGTTCTTGACACCTCACTGTTTTAATAGAAGTGGTGGGTGTCATTGTTTTATATAACAGATATGCAAATGAACTTCCAGATAAACAAATGTATTTCTATTTGCTTTGTCACAATGCACCTGAAATCAAAACCAAATTAGATAGCATAAATAATGCATCCTTCTTCTCACTGTATAGTCCTTTCAATTTTTTTTTCAGCATAGCAATCTAACCTCACTCAATTTTGAACTACTTAAGGATGATGAAGAAGACAATGCCAAATGAATATTTTTAATGAAAAAAAGTTATGTACCAGTGTTTTTTGAGATGACAACCTGAAATATATACTTCATATTCTTGAAACTTTGAAAAGAGTATTCTGACTGAATTACAGTTCTTTGGTAAATAGAGTTCATCTCTGAGATACACAGTGAGACCAGGCACTGTTACGGTCTTGTTCCCAAGCTTACGCTATGATACAATGGGGATACAAATGCTAACATTATGGACTTTTCAGGGTAACTGAACGCAGTTGTATTAGGCTGAACATTAAAAATATCTGCAGTATATAAGTCTATCTCATTGTCTTTGTGAAATTTAAAAACGGTTCATTACAATAATGTTTATATGCCAAAAGTGGTGGAGGGGACACATTACCGAGTTTTTATCTATGCTTATTTTGACTTCTCAGATTGAAACCTTCACATATGTAATAATCTGTACATAATATAGCAGTTCTTAATTTCCCCCTCAACACTACATATCTTTTTTAAAAGCTATTTCTTGTTTGATTTGTGTTTGTTAATTGATGCTAATGTCTCTCTGTTCATAGTAAATACATGTGGATCTCTTCTTGTATTTCTTGATTATTGGGTAAAAGAAGTAATAAACTGGTATTTATTTAGTATAATTACTCAATTGTATTGTGAAAGAATCATTCTTTCTCAGTCTGTCTCTGTGTGTTGTTTGACTCTTACATTACATTATCCCCAATCAAATGAATAGTTCATGGCGACTTAATGATACCTTCCATGGTATAGAAAACAACGGAACCGGAGTTCCACTGTATGAGCAAAAAGACTGGACACCATGATCACACATCTCCATCCAAGAAAATCTGGATCTGCTCTGTTTGCTAAGTGACAAAATATATCTATATCAGATAAAGGTTCTAAAAATATATGACTAATGAAACTTTGTAAGACACTAGAGACACTAGAGGCTCAGTAGATATGCTGGGAGTCAGACAAAAGTCTACTGACTATCAGTGGGTTAACAGCCATGTGACAGATGGTTTACTTCTAAGAGAAGCTAATCGTGCACCTCTGGAGGGTTTCCTTTCATCTAGAAGTGCCAGTAAACAACTGCATAAGATTAGAACCTACCCAACCAAACCTTCTAGTATGGCTCACACAGATAAGACCTTACATATACAAATCACATATACTTACTGTATGATATTGCATACAAGCAACTAAACTGTATGTAACCACTGTTGATCATACAGACAGACAAACAACAAGACATATAAGCTCTTGTTCATAAATTACTGCTTCAATCTTATGGCTATTTTTATGATCCAATGTTCACAGCATGTACCCCAGGTTTGCAACTTCAAATTTTCATTTAATTACAAAAGCCACACATTTTGTGGCGACAGCGAAATAGCTATGCAAACCCAGGTTGATAACATAAGCCCCCAAACAATGCTTTAGTCTCCCATGATAAACTTTGATAAGTGATAAGTTGAATAGCCATTGACTTTGCTTATTCAAATAATAATCCAGCCTATCTATCTGGCTAAGTTGCCTTGATAGACCATGCTAATAAAATTGGAAATTGACATGAAATGACCCCTTCTATCCTATGGAATGGTCTCACAAAAGATTGACCAAGGAGAACTAAGCTTGTAAAAAAACCTGCAGAAAGTGAAGAAGACAACGCAGCAAATGTTCAATGGTTAAAAACATACAGCAGATGAATAATTTATGATTGAAATCATCTTGGTTTTAAATCTCATGCTGGCTGCTTCTGTGTTAAATAAAGTTCACCTCAATAAATCAGGGGGTATGTTTTATTTCTAAGTCAAAAGTGGGAGGGATTAAAGGCCCATTTCACTTAACTTTGTATAAACAATTTCAGACATCTTTTCACTTTTTCTGATGCAGTAAATTTCTATCGGCAATATAATGAAAAAAATCACATCTTCATGTTTTATTGTGAAAATACAAAATTATTTTACACTTTGAAGAATAACTTTCTTACAATTCATACAAGTTTAGTAATATGGTCCCCAGGGGGTCTCCCCATACTGGACTGGTACGGGTGTAATATGCTTTAAATTTTATTTAAATTTAGTAAATTTGTACTTTATTACAGACATATATCCCCGAGTGGCAGTCAAACCAGTACTGCATTACAGTTTTGTTTAAATTTCAGGGTAAATTTGGACTCCATGGACAATGAATATTTAACTCTCAAACTAAACAACTCATTTGCTAGATGAAAGAAACATACATGCATATCTACAATTGCAGGGTCTTCCTCCACCTGTAATTAGCTGGACGTCGCTATATGACTGAAATACTGTCATGACGGTAAACTCAAAAAGTCAAGTCATATCTACAGTTACAGGCATTCTTTAATCAATGTTTGAGAATGATAAAGCAGAAATACTCCCTATCAGAAAAAAATGTCAAAGTTTCTTTGAAAAGGTGGATCTATGCAATGGGACAGAAAGTTGTTTGCCATTCACTTGATTAAACTTGCCCTTCATTCTTATATATTTATGTATATGGTGTCTGGATGTATAGTGTCAGTGCTAACAAATATAGGTCCAAGGTTTGATTCCTGGATGTGTGAATTGGTTGCCTAGATCCAGATACACATATATTCTCCTGACAATAAAGTTACTATCTGTACCATTGAGAGTGATGGAAGTTTCCAAATCTATATGATGTAAAGCAGACATATTTTGAACCTACTGTTATTGGCTGTCCAAACATCTCCTGGCACCCATCCCCTTTTCAAAGCATGTTGTCCAAGTTTGCAACAACGAAGAAATCTTACCAGACTTGTGTTTGATGATGTTCCTGTTATTGCAAATGTTTTAAATTTTACTGTTGCCACAACAGTATTTCAATCATTATAGCAATGTCCAGCTAATTTTTCTGGAGGTGTAAGACCCCGAGTGCATATATCAACCTGGCCGGCTCTCTCACAAGAAAATCTGCAAGATCTGACAAGGACTCAAACCAAAACCAGTGAGACTGACAGTGATATTATCTACTTGGCCACAGAAGTACCTGATGACTTCTGTATACAATCCTGTAACTTTAAATGTTGAGTGGCTATACACATCAGACTCTCCCTTCTCACAGATGAACACCAGGACAGTAACCCAGTGGCTGATGTCTTCATCAGGTGAGATGTGTGCCTGACCAGTGACAGCCAGCTAATGTTAACTATCACCATTACTGTCCAGCTTGTCAGCTTAATCATGCAATAAAGACCTGATAACAAAATACTGATGCCTAAAACCTCAAGGTTTCACCTCATTTCCCCTCCAAATTTACTATCATTACAACCATAAAACCTAACACTTACTGTTTTTATCTCTATCATAGGGGCCTGATAAAGGCAATTATTTCATCGTCAAAGAGACATTAAAGGAAGATCTCAACAACTATCATCAAATGATTTTTCAATCTGAAGATTTATAGAGCCAGTATGGCTAAACTTACCAACAAAAATTCCAATAAAAGGAAGTCAACTACAAAATAAAGCAGATCGTTATTAAATCTATTACAGAGAAGTGCAAATATGACATTTTTTTCTTGTTTTGTTTTCTGACATATTTTGAGTTAAATATAGACACCACACAAAATGCTGATACAGATTGTGTGTTTGTTGCATATTGACACTGTATCTTTCTCACTTCTATTGTTGTAATATGAAAGCAAAATAGAACCAAATTTCCCATATCAAAGCTAGATCTACATTTTGTACTACAATGCAACTGAAGGGCAAAAAGTTAATAATTAATTCCAAACTGAAAGGATCAGAAAATCTTTGAATAAAGTTACATGATAAAATGTGTGATATATCAACCTGTGAAAAGAGCTTACTCAGGCCGTGAAAACAATGACCTTTGACCTCTTGATGACAGTCGTGAAAAAGTTAGCACTCTACAGCATATTCTAAGATTTCAAGAGCGTCAAGTACAGGATCATGTACAATGATACCGACAAAGCGCCCTCTGTCACAGATGGACGTTGAGATTTGTAAATAATCGTACAATACTTGATTTGTTATACCAAAACAAGCCATTACAGGAGTTTTAAGTACAGACACAGTTTGATACAAACATTCAAAATGTCAAGGATGTGCAACAGATGCCTCAACATACCCATGCAAACATGACCATGATAATGCATGTACAATACTTCTATTTCAACACCCTCTGCAAGGGAAAATCACTATGTGCTGTATTAACAAAGCATGGTTGTACCCAGTCAGTGTAAATCTATAACTATCCAAAACATGCTAAATGTGATCCAAGATTTGAATTAAAGGAGTCAGAATTTTTAGTTTCATCAATTCTTGACCATCAAATTGTCAGTGAGATTGGGACATCCCTACCATTTACACAATGGTACATACACCACAGGAATGCCAGTCAGTCAGAATTTTTTTCAGTCTAAAATGCACTATAGTGGTACCTCTTGACCTCCATAGTAGAGAACATGTAAGTTACATACATGCTGGTTTTGTCCCTAGACCATCCACATAGGAGAAGGAAGGTTGTGGGTGTGATCCTTTGTTGTCATATACTCAAAGATATAAAATGTGGGACTATAAAAGCACTCTTGCTTTGCACTCAGGGTATTTCCAGGTGTGGTTAGCTGTGATAACATGGCATATGTTTGCACTGTGATACTCCAGTACCATCAAGTCTCCACTAAAATACTATTTCTGTGACAGCCAGCAAGCATACACATGCTTTTTAAACTGCAGTCTTATATTGCATTAGAATTTATTTTTGTATCATATGGATGAATAAATCCAATCATTCAATGAAGGACTACTAGTATTATATATTTAGGAAAAATTAACTTTATGTATACATGGAAAAAATATTTTATTGGTGGAAAAACACAAAAAAAACTCCTTGCTAATTTTTAGGGTCAAGGTCATGGTGGCATGAGGCATATAGAGTTACACTCCTGACTAACAAACTTACAAAGTAACCGTTTTGAGCTTCCCCTAATCTTGGAGAAGGGAGAATGTAGCATAAGGATACAATCCAGCCCTTTGTTGACAAAATCCCACCCCGTGTTTTTCCCTGCTACAGTTTATAACCTTCTATAGAAAAACCCTGTGTGACTCAGCCATATTCTATTAAAATTCAACCACAAATCATGGGTACACAAATGCATCATTTGATTTATTCATCTCCACTTAACGCACCTTGCTGTATTTTCATCATTGCCTTTCATTGACACGCCTTTTCATGAGGATTAGGGGAATTCAATTTTTCTCACAATTTATGTCAAAGTACAACACAACCTCTGGGAATATATACATCTGGTCTGCAAAATAAATTGCAAATGATGACCTTGTCATTAGAGATGCCCCTGCCGGATGTCATTAGACAAACAAATGAGTGATAAAACACTGATAAAGTATACCGCCCTGGCAAGAGGTTCACACAAGAAGCATTTATCTCCTGGCCACATTCCGGAGTCCCAACTCGGAGCCCTGGATATGTACCATTATACCATTTATTACACAGGTCTCAGGTTCCTAACACTATGGACAGGCTTTATGGTCCTATTCTATTAAGCTATAAATTATATCCTGAGTATAGCTTAATAGAATATCTAAGACTTGGATTCAGAAAGTGCACATTTTCAAAGTGAGGTTATTAACTGTCACAATAACTAAATGACTATATAATTACATAAAGGGCATTTAAGGGGTTTCATAAATCCGATTATTCTACAAAAGCAGAAATGGTGTACTTCAGTTTTAACCCTTTCCCTCATAGAGGAAACCATGAAAAGACCTATGCGAACAGCATAAAACCAGATCAGCCTGCGAGTAACTCGCAGGCTGATCAGTTACTCGCAGGCTGATCAGGTTTTATGCTGTTTGCTGCTCCTCAGTGGTCTGGAAATGAGGATTTTGTAATTAAATTTGGTAAGGTTTAACTGTGGTTTTCTGCAGATCAGGCTTTATGTGGTACCTATTGAGTGCATCAAAATGAGTCTATATGAGGGAAAGGGTTACGAATGCTAAGTCTGAGTCTAAAGTCTAAAACCCTTGACCTCATGAATATTCATGCTCAAATTTATAACTTGATGAATATTCAATATTGCATATGAAAATTTGGATTATTCTTTGCCACACAAACTGTGCAGAAACTGAGCTACAATATTGTAAGAGCAAACAGAGGAGACCCTGATCAGAAGCAAAGATGTTCAGATACACTCCGTCAAAAGTTTGTGATTTTGATAGAGAAATTTTCTGTTTTTTTATCTAAAGGTTTAATTATTAATAGATATTCACATGGTTCCTTTCATTTTGTAAATTAGAGGTTTTGTTTGAGAATAATACTAAGAAAAAGTAGGATTTGTAAAGTTTTATGAAAGTAATGATATAGCTTCAACAAAATTTTATGATGTTATTTGGACATTAAAAATTAGACCATTCAATTTGAAAGAAAAAATTTCAAAAATGTCAAGAAGTATTTCTTTGAATTTGAAGATATTATTCTATTTTATGCTAACTGATGTGAAGGTTAACTACTGATAATTATTAACACTGTTAACTCATTTGAGTTTTACCTTGTATATTGCATCCAGTAAAGGTGAAAATGCTGAAAAAAATCTGGTGAAAAAGATACCAGAACCCATTTTGATCAGAATCTATCTCGGCATTCAATGTCACAGTGACCTTGACCTCTGACCTAGTTATCCCTAAATCAAAAGGGGTCATTTACTGGTCATGCACAATCTCCATACTAAGTTTGAAGTTTCTAGGCCCAGGCGTTCTTAAGTTATTGATCGGAAATGGTTTGGTCACCAGTTTAGCATAAAATCCCAGTAAATCAAGGTCACTGTGACCTTGACCTTTGACCAAGTGATTAAAAAACAATAGGGTTCATCTACTAGTCATGACCAATCTCCATACTAAGTTTGAAGTTCCTAGGCCCAGGCACTCTCAAATTATTGTTCGGAAACAGCTTGGTCACCATTTTCAAATTCAAGCCCAGTAAATGAAGGTCACTGTGACCTTGACCTTTGACCAAGTGACTCCAAAAACAATAGGGTTCATCTACTGGTCATGATCAATCTCCAGACTAAGTTTCAAGTTCCTAGGCCCAGGCGTTCCAAAGTTATTGATTGGAAACTGTTTGGTCTACCGACCGACCAACCGACATGTGCAAAGCAATAATGTCCCCTCTTCTTCCAAGGGGGGCCTAAAAATATTCAAATTGTATCACTTCTTGAGATGTATTCCATATCCACTCAAAACTAACAAATATCCTCTAGTTTTTAACTGATTCTCATCACTAGTAAGATAATAAAATCGGGGTGCCTGGAAAGCATAGTGGTAATATGCTTTGCTTCTCACCAATGCGTTTGATTCCTGGTCACATATGTGAGAGGGTACAGTGCATGGTCACGAGTCCAGACACCTGGGCTTTCTACAGGCTCTCTGGTTTCCTCCCACAATAATGACCACATATGCCCCCACCAGAGCCATCGAGAGTGATTAATATAAGTTGTAAGAACTTATTTCATAATTGATGTAAAATAAATAAAGATTACACTTTTTTTTTTAAGAAAATGAAATCTAAGCATCAGCTGCACAAGACAAACACTTACAGACTCATACATATCCGCTGCTAATATAGGCTCTTTCTGCCTCCAAAGATTAATCGAAATTTCCCCGACCTTGACAAAAATGTACTAGTGCTTATCAAGTTGATCACACAATCCTTCATGTCATTATATGCATGAGTAGGGTTGAATAAACTAGGTACATTACAAACATTCAATTTCAAGTAAAAAACACTTAGACCGTATAACACTGCTTAACCCTTTTCCTCATATAGACTCATTTTGACGCACTCAGTAGGTACCACATAAAGCCTGATCTGCAGAAAACCACAGTTAAACCTTACCAAATTTAATTACAAAATCCTCATTTCCAGACCACTGAGGAGCAGCGAACAGCATAAAACCTGATCAGCCTGCGAGTTACTCGCAGGCTGATCTGGTTTTATGCTGTTCGCAAAGGTCTTTTCATGGTTTCCTCTATGAGGGAAAGGGTTAAATCCTCCCCAGTCCCATTAAACCAATTGGTTGCAATATCTACTGATTCTTCAACAAATTTAAAGTATAGAATTTGTGCTTTGGGTATTGTTTCCTTCAGAGATTTAGGGTTTATATTTATAGTACATGGATAGGATACATTAAAGGATCATTATTTTTCAGACAGAAAAGCAAAAAAGGGTATTACAAATTAATTGTTAAGAGATGCAAATATGTGCATACTTGCTGATAACAGATGCTAAAATACACAGATAAAAACAAATCTTTTCCTAACGATCATGCCATTGTTTATAAAATTACCTGGTTTGCATATTCTGTATATTTTCGTCAATTTTCTGAAGTTTTCTATACACCTTTATGTCTTCCTTTACAAATAGCGAGTACATAAATTGATGGTGTAGCAGATAAAGAAATTGTTATTCAGCAAATGTTTTTCAAATTCAAATTATTTCCAATTACGGATCACCTTCAGGAATATACTTGCCAATGCAAAATATAAGAGTATTATAACATCCACACAAAATTCACTGAATGGTATATTTTGATCAACATTTTCAATGCGTTCAACTGTATTTTTACAGCAGATATTTGTACATTAAGCACTATTTGCATAAATCTACAATATCTCAATGTTACTTTAACTTTTCTTTTTCGCAAAAATTGTAAATATAAAAGAATTATAATGGGCCTTTAAAGAAAACATAGTACCTGAAATGGTTGTCCGACTTTTCTCTAGAAAATTGGAGGGTGAGGGGCTTTTAAGGAGTCATACGGTATATGTGGACAACCTTGACAAATCAGAAGTGTCACTTCTAATTTTATCCCTCACAGACTTTGTTCAAAGGATCAAGAAATGATTTATTTACTGTCTACATAAGACCTGGGCGCAGGCAATAGCATAGCATGAAGGCAATCATTAGGAGACAACTTTACAGTAAAGTTAATAAGGTTATCAACTTCTGGGTCACTGACACTTCCAACATTTCTATTTTTCTGAAGCAAATAACCTTTAATCAGGCCCATAACCATTTAAATACATATGTTCTGTGTACAAAGACGGTATGTTCTATTTTCTCTTATATCTGTAAATATTTTTAATGGTTTGACCATAATTATATGAATCCCACAACCTCCTTTGCACTAACCCTTGTGGCAACAAATGTTCCGAGTGAACAAGGGCGTCTTACATTGTTCAATTAAAATAAAAAAATTAGACGTAAAAAGACCTATCATAACAAATGCCTTTCCAGCCTCAGGCCTTTCTACTAATAAGGTCTTAAGGTCTTACCATTGTATCATCCTTACCTAAAGGGTAGGTTGTTCAAACCTCTCTGGTTCCATTTCTACCTGGTATTCTGACAAGACTTTTTCTTCTTGAGTACCACTGAAGACTTAAGGTATCATAAGGTGCAAGCACTTATTCTGAGGTCAAAGTGACTAATGGTTACAGAGTCAGCCTTAACTCTGAAGGACATGTGCTGCTTGCTACATTTGTTAACAGCACTGGACTTTTTTTCTTGTTTGGCTCTGAGCATTTGTATAAGGGTAGTTCCAGAATTTGTTGGCCTATTTACAGGATAACAATCTGGGTGTGGTATCATGTCACTT
This sequence comes from Solen grandis, assembly GCA_021229015.1. Taxonomy (NCBI): domain Eukaryota; kingdom Metazoa; phylum Mollusca; class Bivalvia; order Adapedonta; family Solenidae; genus Solen; species Solen grandis. The sequence continues at coordinate 9,392,787 of CM037782.1, forward strand.
GTCCACGGTATAATACCTCAGTGAGAGCAATATCTCTCCCATGTAATTAAGTCTTCGTTTGACTGGAGGAATGTTGACAAGATACTAAACCCAAACAAACAAACTGACATAAATTAAATAAGACTTTACTTAATAAGGACCTCGTTAGACAATACTTGCCAGTTCCCACTGTAATAACTGCAATCCTTATATATCTGGCAGGTCAGACAAGGTCAAGATTTAGATCAATCATACAGCAGTTGAGTCACAATGCAATGTCCCTAGATAATTGTCAGCTGTC
>CM037782.1:9393166-9443166 GCA_021229015.1 Solen grandis
AAATTGATAAGAGAAAGTGTCATGCGCAAGGCTTGTTGATTAACTCTAGCCTCGGTAATTTTGGAGTTATTCCCCCTCTTCACAATTTCTTGACTGCAAGATTAAGTCCTGTTTTACTTACCCCATTGAAACAAAATTTCAGTTTTGGAAAGAAATTGATGAGAGGAAGTGTCACACACAAGGCCCATAACTCTGGGCAGGGTTTGATCAATATTGTCAGTCGTCTAACTTTTACTCCATGAATACTGATGACATATTTATTTAAGACTCAATGAATATTAAACAACATGAATTCAAACAATGGGAATTTTGCCATGAAGTTGTATCAGCCATGTATTCAATTACTGCAAACATCTGCAAACAGTCACACAGGGCTTACCTGTTCTTTTACATGCAAAAAATAACAATATATTCCTATTTCAAGTCACTGTTTGCGAAATTGAGATAATGTTTTAGTAACTGAAATCATGGTAGACCTACTACTTTTTCAAAGCAATTTATACATATGTCACTGTGTGCCTCAGTGTATGTGTGTGTAAAAGGAGGGGGGGCGGGAGCATTAGTCTACGAAAACAAATCTCTAGTTAGCAGTTTGGTTTGGGCAGTTAGGTTTCTGAGTTATAAAAATCAATAAAGATTCAGAGTTGTGAAGTTTTTTATACGTTTTAAGTTACGTCTAAAGCTTTGAATCTGGAGTCAGTCAGAAATTTCTACTTATATTTCACACCTTTTCTTTAGAAATGATGTGGTTTTGATGTAATAATATCTGTTATCAGATGTAATCATGATGAAACATACGCAAGACATGTCGGGCTAAATGGTGAAGTAAGATGAAATATTTCAAGCAGCCTTATGAATAATAATTAGAGAAGTGATAAAATATAGACCTTATTATACTAGATGTGCTTTTGAAACCACCTTAAGGAAGATAAACTGTAAACTTAGAAAAAACTGGATTGATTCAGGTCTCATCCCACATCTAGGACGAAGCAAACACATCCATCAGATCCAAGGGATGTTGCTTTCTCTCATGTTGCTATTTATGTGTGATGGGAGGTGAGAGTGTAGGTCAAAATCGTCTTTGTGGTGCAAGATAGACTTTTCCAATATTTACAGATATATTCAAATTAGATTATCAAATCAACCAATAGCTACACGGAGATATCATGTGATCACTGTTTGACATATTTAACAAAAAAAGGCATATGGATTTGTTTCTGAGCTTTTAACCTAGTCATGAATTGTTGATAATCCCCTAATAATGGATATTGCAAAAACTTGGATACTGAAAGTTCCATGATGAAAGTGCATCTATGATGTCTCAAGCTTATATTTATGGCCCCATTCAATGTTATCATTTGTGTTATGATTAAATTTTTAGATTTTGGTATGCTGATAAATGTCACTGAAAACTTAATATTTCATCCTTTATCAGAGTAACTTCATTATTTTCATGTTTTATTTTTCATATTATTTGTTTGATGCAATTTAATTTGATTTTGATATATGATAATTTTTATGTGAACAGAATTAGATAGCTGATAAATGTGTTCTGAAAATCAATATAACTGAACTTTATTTTAGAGAATTTGATACAATTTTATAATTCTTAGAGTGGTCTGATTTAGAGAACATTTAAATCTATATCATATGAGAGTAAAGTATCATAATGTTTTGCAGTTGTTGCATGATATGTCATGTGTAAGCACAGTGATTTGTAGCAGTTACACCATGTAAGTCTATACTGCAGATAATGGCATGTTTAAATTATGATCCTTAACTAAGGGTACATAGCATAATATTCAGAATGGAGCGTTACCAGGACAGACCGACTAATGGGAACGGTCGAGAGGAGGAGGAGGAAGAGGTCATCTTCTCCCCTAAGGATGAGGATTTGCCGGCATGGGCGGCAGACAAGGTGGAATCTCAGGATATAGACAGCCCTGTGGCCGAGTGTCAGGTAAATATATAGACATCTATAAGGGAACTATTAACCCTTTAACACTTAAAAGCTAACAGCAAATTTGACTTTGCAACCAGTATAAAACAAAATCAGACTGTGATTTATTTTCATTTACAGTCTGATTAGGTTTTATACTGTTTGCTGCTCATCAGTTCCTTTTTGACCTTATACCTCAAATTCATGACTTGATGGATATAAATTTATATAAATTTATTGGAACTTTAAATGGTATTTTTCTTTATTATGCAGATTGACTGTGCAGAATCTAAGCTGAAATATTGTATGAGCAAACAAAGGAGACCCAGATTAGACAGTTCCTGAAAAGATATGTCTGAACTGGGTGTCCTCTGTTTGCCAATACATCAGACAAGTTGATAATTATGAGGTCATACGTAGAAGGGCAACACTGTAAACCCTGTTCCATCATTGCTTTCAGATTGATTTAGCTTCTCAGTAGTTTGGTATGTTGTTGAATTATGTATCTAAGTGTTAAAGGGTTAAGCTGGTTCTCATATTTAGGTAAAAAAAAAATAAATAAAGAATATTGTTAATGACACCTTAGATGTAACACCTCATTGTCCAAGTCTCACGAGTGTGAATGTTAAGTCTTTAATCGGAAAATCAGTTACATTTTTGCCTCATCTTGGTTAATTATGCATCTATACTCTGAGGATGTCCATTATTTGTTCAATCAAAAGAGACTAGAAAATAAGAGAAATTGTACAAATGTCTCAAAGAAATTGTAGCATTTGAGTCTCATTGGATGTGCATAAAAATGTGTTTCATCAACCAGTTTTGTTGTTTTTTGCCCACAATCTTTACATACCAGGTGTCAGTTTAACACATTATATGTACTTACTGCTGGTATTACTTTGTTCCTGATTAATGGAAACAATGTTGTTGGTACATTGAAAATCGTTTTGTAATGTCTAGTCCATTTATTACACACATTTCTGTCTCCTCTTGGCTTTTTTGTACTCATTTTTTTGTATCACTCAGGTTTTTTACAAACTATGGGAAATGTCTATCAGTTTAGAGGAGAAAAGTTTGTGAAATATCATGGATGGATGTTCAACTTAATACTTCCTCAATTACTAAGTCTCAGACATATCTATAAGCCACTCAGAAAACATTTAGTATCTTCTCAGTTTCCATTTAGTGCATTCTTTCATCCCACCTCCATAATGAACAGAACTTTCAATGTTACAATACTGAAATGAAATCACAAGAAGAGATGAAAACACACCCAAACAAACTGAATACACCCAAACAAACTGAACACACCCAAACAAACTGAATACACCCAAACAAACTGAACACACCCAAACAAACTGAATACACCAAACAGCCGTGACACACTCAAAAAAAAACCCAAAAAACTAAAACACACTCAAACAACCTGAACACACTCAAACAAACTAAAACACACTCAAACAACCTGAACACACTCAAACAACCTCAACACACTCAAACAAACTGAACACACTCAAACAACCTGAACACACTCAAACAAACTGAACACACTCAACAAACAACACACTGAAACACACTCAAACAAACTGAACACACTCAAACAACCTGAACACACTCAAACAAACTGAACACACTCAAACAAACTGAACACACTCAAAAACTGAACACACTCAAACAAACTGAACACACTCAAACAAACTGAACACACTCAAACAACCTGAACACACTCAAACAACCTGAACACACTAAAAACCTGAACACACTCAAACAACCTGAACACACTCAAACAACCTGAACACACTCAAACAACCATGACACACCCAAACAAACTGAATACACCTAAACAACCATGACACACCCAAACAAACTGAATACACCCAAACAACCATGACACACTCAAACAAACTGAATACACCCAAACAACCTGAACACACTCAAACTGAGTTACCCAGAGTCTATCAAACAAACTAAAACACACTCAAACAACCTGAACACACTCAAACAAACTGAACACACATAATTAAATTGATCACACACTCAAACAAACTAAAACACATTCAAACAAACTGAACACACACAATTAAACTGATCACACACACAAACAAACTGAACACACTCAAACAAACTGAACAACCTTCAAAAATTATTAAACTGAACACACTCAACAAACTGGATACACTCACTACCCAGTTTTTCTAAAACAGAACTTTTGAATTTACATGTATCTAGGTCGTTGCTGCAGTCCTAAATGTTAGGTACATGGCCTACACTCATCTTATATGGTTAGCCTTGACTATGTTTTTTTAGATCACCAAGACCAAATTTGTACCAAACTTATATAGTGCTAAGTAATACACAAATATTCAGGAATATATTTCATTATTTTGGTTTCCATCATAAAAACACCTAATTGTTTAATTGAGGATCAGGAATGGTATACAATGTTTGTTTTGTATTTTAAGTATTGTATAATTATGGTTGATGGAATTGGGGCCCAGTCTTTATTTAAGTTAGTTTTATATATAAATATTTAGATAATTTTAGTCATTAAGGTAATTATAATCCTCATTGAAAAAGGCATGCTTTTAAAAATTAAAAAAAAAGAATGATGTAATAATGCACTCGCCTGGAACTTATACAAAAAATAATGTCAATTATTGTAAAAAACAAACAAAAAAACCCCACAAAAACCCGACTCATAAATGTCTGTCACAGTTATGTGATTGAGGCCTTATTTGTAACATGTACTATACACATGTCCCCACCCCCAACCTCAGCCAATTTGACCTTCTGTAATGAGCATGCAGGCGACCACTGACTCCAGGTCACATTCAAAATACAATAATCCCAGTTTAAATGGAAGAAATAGTAGATTATGATGTGTAAATAACGTGGGTCAGGAGTTAATCTTATTGACCAAGTAGTTATCTCCGCCATGATCCTGTCAAAACCTCAGCTGTAGACATATCTGTCAAGCAATCTAAATTAATAGCCCATGGTTAGGGAACCCACTGTGTAGATAGGTCTGTTGCTATTGTTGTACTGTTGTCCCATGAGGTACTAGTTTACAGCACACATTTTAGGCCACTGCTCTTCTTTTTTGGCCGGTGTATGTAGTGTTACCCATGTTTGTCCTTTTCTATAGCTCCGTCTTTCTGAAATATACAAGTTTCGTATACGCTTCTTGACAGAGTAATGGCCCTTGACTTAAAATACTTCATAACATTGAAAGTTGTCCAGACTGAAATCATACTGATTGTATGATTGCAGATATTCGATTGATCTTTGATTTGTACTATGATTAGTTACAAATTTTCAAGGCTTGGTACATAACTATGAAAACTACATGCAAATAATAAAGTAGTTTTTCACAAAGATCTTGATTTGCATTTTGCTCCCTAAATTTGTGCATTTCATGACAAAATTATACCTCCCTTAGATTTAACAAATTTGTACATTTTGGAGATTTTCCAGTATTTAAAGATCATGTTATTAATTTTTTTTTGACAGAGTTAAAGGCCTTGAACTTTGAAAATTTCTGCAATAGAATCCATTTATGGCAATGGCCTGACACATCATGTAATGACAATTATTAAATGGAAGGTTAGCAGTAATGTGAAAAAAGGAATGATATACAGAGGATCTTTGCTAGGGTATGTGACAGGTATAATTCTCATCATACGTTTTAACTTTTCTTAATGTTTACTTTATTTAAACTGACTTTTGTTATATAATGACTTTAGAATGAACTTAGATTTTTTTTCCTCAATTTTATACCCTTTGAGGTCAACTAATAAAAGGACAAGTTAGAATTAAATCATTGTTTTTTGTTGTTTTTTTAATCAAAAATATGATGAGGTGTTTTTCGTAAACTAATGAATATAAGATTTGTGGCCTTTGCTATCTGTATGGATTGCCTACAGTCTGTTCTCCAGAACTTTGAGACTAGTGAAGTGAAAACTATTCAGGTAGAAAATCTTAGACTGGTGTTAGGTTTCACAACTTAAACCTCCCCTTCCCAGTCTGTGAAATTGATACGTCATGGCAATAAGTCATTTGTTATCTATAGTATATTCAAAAGGCTCAATAGTCTTTACATTTTCTGTCCTATACTAAGTGCTGTACTATATACAGATGATGTTAATTTTTTTGTTATTATGGACACAGTCGACATGCTGTCTGGTTTATAATTAGGTCAATATATGATTAGGTCAAATCACCACCATTGAGAAATAAAATATTAATGTTATGATTGTTTCCCTTTTTTTAGATGATTAAAAGCAATTCAGTGAACTTTATTGATAATTAAGACATTAAATGCATGTTTGAGGATTTTTTTAAAAAGATCCATATAGCTCTGACATTGGCACTTCATTCTACATCTTCTGAGGATCATTATATTTTATCTAACCATTTATTATTCAAGCTTCGTTGTCAAACTTGTGTTAATAAACATATTCATAATTATTGTAGTTTGACGCGGAAGTCGTAAAGATAGGGTAGAAAGACGTAATGAAGGTGACACAAGTAAATCATATACAAAGGTGTATTATCCATGCTTGTTTTTCAATGTGATTATGATGAACACATCTATATCCTTGTTAACATCAGTGATCAAGGAAGTTTGTTTTGTGGGGCCTTAAAAACACCTCAGAAGAATTTCACAAAAATAGTTAATTAGATAATGCAGACACTATTTTTTATTAACATCATTTGGCTATGTGCTGTGGATATGTTTATATTGAGATTGTTTTGAGATTATTGAGACTAAGATAAAGGCAGGTCTCACCATGGTCAATGTAAGTAGTTGGTTTAATATATTGTCTTTATCAGTCAACTTAATTGTTTTATACTAGGTGGAAAAAAAGCTATTTCAGCTTTCATCCTTTCCCTCATAGAGGAAACCATGAAAAGACCTATGCGAATAACATAAAACCAGATCAGCCTGCGAGTAACTCGCAGGCTGATCAGGTTTTATGCTGTTCGCTGCTCCTCAGTGGTCTGGAAATGAGGATTTTGCAATTAAATTTGGTAAGGTTTAACTGTGGTTTTCTGCAGATCAGGCTTTATGTGGTACCTACTGAGTGGGTCAAAATGAGACTATATGAGGGAAAGGGTTAATCCTTTATAGTACTAGTACTTAGAGCCTTGTCTTGGATAGTACAATGCCTTGAAGGATTCTTCTTCCAGCAGGTACCTGTACACTCAAGGCTTGACCACTTGCTCTGAGTCCACCTGTCCTGTACATGGTCAGCACACTAACAATAACTCAGTTGTTCATGGTTTCCATGGTGTTCAGTTGACTCATCCTCAGGTTCAGTACAGACCACAAACAGAGGTCAGAGCAGGCCATAGTGACCACTGACCACTTAGTTCAGTGTCAACCATTGACCAGCTCACAGACTTAATGCTATTATAACACAACAATAAGCCAACAAAATCTGTCTTACTCAAACTTACACAGATTACTTCAGTAATCTTTTGTATAATTGATAAAATAGATTTTTAAATTTTCATTATGAATCATAACATAAAATGTGACTTGTCTGAATTAATGAATTCAGGAGATGTTTTTAGGTTTTCGCACCTCGCAGTGCAAAAACCTATTGTTAGTCTTCTCTGTCTCTCAGAAAATATTCTGTGTTGTCCTGAAATTGTGTGTGTTTGATCAGAATTAATGAAAGGATTTAATTAGATTTATACTGGTGAGTAACAGATTGAGGTTTTGTGTTCCAGAAGAAAATTCAGTTGGCCATACCAATAATGAAATTGCATGAAAACATGCTAAGGCTGAAACTCTTTAATTTGTATGGTGTTATTTTAGAAAACCTGCTCATTAAGCACCTAACATGTCAGTTTTTGATTAAATTTGATTTGTCTTTCTTGTTGTAACTGCCTTTTTGGCTTAAGCATAAATTCATGTATTTTTGCTATAATATTTCAGTATTGTCAGTTTTCAGTAGTGTATAAGCTTTTATGGCTTTGCAAGAAAACCACCCACTGCTGTCAGTGAAAGCTGTATATATGGATTGCGAATAAATCAGTATAGATTGATGCTATTTTTATCATCTGATATTGTTGGTCATCAATTTTAACCATTCATATTCATTTGTTCGTCCATCTATTCCAAGATTAATTTTTTATCTGTTTTAAAAAAAAAAAATAACCCTTTACCTCATAAAGACCTGGGGTTCATTTCACTAGACTTACGACTAAGATCAAATTTGATTGTGCGAAGTTTAGTGAAACCTGCTTTGGTGCCTTGGAAAACAATGCAGACCCAGATCAACAGCCCCAAGAGCTGTCTGTTCAGGGTCTCATCTGTTTGCTCTTATTATATTTTAGTTCAGTTTCTACTGTCTACATGGCAATGTGAAATTCATTATTTCATATACCATTTAAAGTTAATTTTTAATTGATATTCAGCAAGCCTTACATTTGTAAGGCGTAAAAAAAAAAGTCTTGTTTCTGGTTACAGGCTGGGGAAAAAATGAGTCTGTTGGCTTTTTTTTTTTTTTTTGAAAGCTTAAATCTAATGTGGAAAATGTAAAATGTTACATACCAGTTTACCTTTTACCTGTATTTTGCAATTTCAGACAGCTTTACAGAAAAAAAAAATCTTTCTAGTTTGTACTAAACATCAGTCTATTCAGCTCAAATAAGAACTTGGTTACCGGTATATGTACACAGTATATTACTTAGAAAGCACAATTGCTGGGTACAGATGAAAAATCAATAAAAATGGCAGAGTCAGTTACCTGTGTCATTTTATCCAGTCAACACATGTTCTTAAGATTCCTTATTATGAATAAATGTGGAATACTTGGATAATATCGCTTACAATATCTGTTTACATTTTACATGCTCTCTACCGACTTGCATTTATTTGCGGTGAGAAACTATCATTTTTGGGTGAAAGTAGAGATGATTGCACAAGTTATGTGTGATGGACTGATTAACCCTTTCCTTCATAGAGGACACCATGAAAAGACCTATGCGAACAGCATAAAACCAGATCAGCCTGCGAGTAACTGCAGGCTGATCAGGTTTTATGCTGTTCGCTGCTCCTCAGTGGTCTGGAAATGAGGACTTTATAATTAAATTTGGTAAGGTTTAACTGTGGTTTTCTGCAGATCAGGCTTTATGTGGTACCTATTGAGGGTGTCAAAATGAGTCTATATGAGGGAAAGGATTAATGTTCATTATGAAATCATCTGGAAGCCTACAAGTATATTTAAAGGGTGCCGATGATTCCCCAAATTAACTATTGCTACAACCCATCTTAAAAAGACTTGTTCATAATGTTTCAGACATAGTTTATCTTTTGATTATTTACGAAAGTCAGTTGAAGTTCAAAACTAATCCGTAATCTCAAAATGGCTGTCTCCAAAGTTATCAGTAGTAACCTGTTCTTATTAAAACAAAGACAAGGCGATATAAAATTGTAGATTGAGATGGATATTGTTTTTGTTTTTTTTATGTTTTTGTTTTTTGTTTGTCTCAGGCTTGGAAAAAAAATGGGTCGGGGGGTAAAATAATGGGTCAGTCGGGTAACCAGAAACAAACCTTATTTGTTTTTGCACCTTAATGAATATTCATGAGGTAGACATTAATTTGTAAATGAATATTCATGAGGTAGAGGGTGAATATGACTTCCAATTATTAAAAACGTCTTAATTACTATATCAACTGTAACTGCTGCTCCTCCTGCTTTACAGACTATTTCTAGTACCAACATATTTGATACGTACTGCTCGACTTTCATTACTTCCATTACAATTTCATTCATTCTATGTTTAATTATTTTTTTATTAAACAATATCAGCTCAATCAATCATCATTGTTTCTTTTGTCATTTCTGTCATTGTCATCAATTTTTTCTTTCTCTGAAAAAAAAAGAAAAAAAAGTTCAAAATCCAAGAAAAATTTATGAAATATAGAAATATGCAACTTAATTAACTTAATTACTATATGATTGAGGGCTGACCATGAAACTGTTTTAAGTGCATATAGAAGGAAAGATTCATGGTCAGGCCTTGATATACTCCTTATAATATCTATCCTGTAAACGTTAAAATATATTAAGATACATTTTAATCATTTGTTGTCATTATTTCGCAAGCAGCAGAGAGAACCAGTTGGATACTTCTATGCATGTTTCCCAACTACTGTACTGGTAGGTACATTACCCCACCCACTTTCAAACCACATAATGCATGCTCAGACCTTTGTCGTCTGTCTGTCCGTCTGTGGATTTAGGTGTCCTATGGTAGACACAGTCTTCACAAAACCATTGGTGGAAGTATAACTTTATTATCATCGTTTATGTGAAAGTAGAAGTTGAGAATGAAATATGTCATGTACTCTATAATGGAAACTATATTGTTCTTTTTTTATTGTGGTAATTTGGAAATTATCATTGAGTACAGGAACTTATCAGCATGTCTATCTGCTAATTGTATGTTCACTCCTTTTACACATTGTTCTCTTGAAAAAAATATATATTACAACTATACCATTTTTTGCACATTTTTACTCCCTCAGCTTGACTGTACATCTTTTTTTTTTTCAAACCAGGTGAATTTCTATAATTTACCTTCAAACTTGAAATAAAATTTCTACTATAAGAAATAATTTTTTAGAATCATTCGCATACTAAACTTTAAATCAGTTATCTCATTTTCATATTCATTAACCTCATTATTTCATTGCCATTTGATTTTGGTGTTTCTATTTGTATTTCCTTTGTATTACCATTGTTCATTTCACTCCTTTTTCACTGTTTTTCCTGTCTGCTTGTTTTTACGACACAGTCCGACATCCTGAAACTGGCTAAGGTAAAAATATTCTTTCGTGATGACTGGACACGACAGGATGACCATAGTGTAAGGGAATGATAGAACGTCACGCTCCAGCTTGCCTTGTCTGTCCCTCTACTCCATGAATACCCAGCCAGACACCTGACTAATCAGCATAAAAGACATTTTGAATCACAGTTTTTGCACCAAGCTTTCAGCTTTGCAGGTTTTATTCAGTTAGCATCATTTCGCAATAATCTATATTTATAGGTTTTAGCATAATTCTGAGACTCATGAAATGTTTGTCTTGCTTGTTCAAATTTGTCATTTTATATTGATTATATAGTGCTTACTGCATATTTGATTAAACAATGTAGAATTATACATATTCAGGCTTGTTCATATAAAATCTTAATATTAAATATTAGGAATCTGCCTGTGAGTGGTATGCTGGCTGATCAGGTTTTACTTTGGTCTCACTGTGCATTTGTAAGTTGTATTATTCATGGAGTACAGGGCTGTGCTGCAGGATTATGTTGTATATGGTGAAGACACTGCATGTCATGTGGAGCTGATATCACTCTTATACCTCTACTTGAGTCTTATTTCTTCTCTAACTCAAACTCAACAGTCTCAAATAAGACAAAAGGTATAAATTATACTGAAAGGAAAAAAAACACAACAAAAATTCAGGGTTAAATTTTGTGTCAGTCAGGGGGAATATATTAGTTAAATTAAACAGTATTTACAGTAAATTGCTTAAACTTATAAATCTATATTACATCAATTGGGAAACAAATTTCTACAACTTATGTTAAATCCCTCTAGATGGACCTTTGCTTTGTGCCTGGGAAGGCCATAAAATAGTCTTGTCCCCAACGGGCTTTGAACCCACACTAACCATTGGATCAACAGTCATATTTCCATTGAACTACAGTGCCTCTACAGGTATATAAAGACACAAGAAATGCTGTAACAAGAACGATAACTTTAACTGAGGTAGGGGTGGTAATAGATGGGTAACAACTATTTGTCAGGGGCGAGTTACTCTTACAATGTGTTCCAATAAGTTTAATTGATTCCTGGCTGGAGTACCTTCCCCTTACACTATCTTTTATCATGAGGATAACCGGGAACCAGATTACAAAACACATTGAAACTGTTTGTGTGAACAACTCGCCCCTGATTGTAACATTTTGAATCTGATTACTGAGGTTAACCCTTTCCTTCATAGAGGACACCATGAAAAGACCTATGCGAACAGCATAAAACCAGATCAGCCTGTAACTCGCAGGCTGATCAGGTTTTATGCTGTTCGCTGCTCCTCAGTGGTCTGAAAATGAGGATTTTGTAATTAAATTTGGTAAGGTTTAACTGTAGTTTTCTGCAGGTCAGGCTTTATGTGGTACCTATTGAGTGTGTCAAAATGAGTCTATATGAGGGAAAGGGTTAAGACAGATCAGGCTTTATGTGGTACCTATTGAGTGCGTCAAAATGAGTCTATATGAGGGAAAGGGTTAACATTACCATTTTGATACCTTAGTCTCTTTTCACTTCTGTATATCGTCTTCAGGTTCTAAAGTTAAATACCTAAAATTGTATTTAGATGTCAAGTTTTGCAATATATATCAGATGTCAAGTTTTGCAATATATATCCATGCAATTTGCATTACTATAATTCTGTAATATTTTCTTCAAATGCTTTTTGAGACATGCTCTTAAATTTCTCATTGATGTTGAAAGCATTTCTATCTTCTTGCATTAAGACTTTTTTTCTTCCATTGAAAGTAATCCCAAATGCTTTTACACCAAGCAACAGATAAGTGATATCATATTAAAAATTTGAACTAAACTCAAGTTGAGCATAAAATCTGCAAATAGCTGCAGTATGCTAGTCAGCTTTCAGTGTCTGCAGGCATCAGTGTTCTGTATGTCATTTTGTGTTATGAGTCTTTTTAATTCAGCTTATTTTCTGTTAGCTTTGAAAAAAGTTTCACACTCAGTTGTCATCATGCTGAATAAAAAGTTTAAATGATATTTATACACACCAATTTATATCTAGATCTTGCATAAAATTATGCTACAAGCATCTGTATGGATTATATATATATATATATATATATTATTTTTTTTTTTTTTTCGACTTTTACATTAGTGGATAATTATATCCAATGAGTAGAGGTTATCAGACATAAGGTTACATGCAGGTAGGTAATTCAACTGAATTTTATACCTTTAAGTAATTAATTCATCATTAATGTATAGCTAATTTAAATAAACTTGCAGTAGTAATGTATTTTCCACAACAGTAATAAACCACCTGCCTTGTTATTTATTTATTACAATACAACTGTATTCATATTAATCAGGTCTTGTTTGTTGTTGTAATCTGTACCTTTAGTTAGAGATTACAAAAGAATTACTGGATTTAGTACATCAGTCATACTTGAAATGAAAATTAACATGGATATATAAAAGTTAAGTTGATATATGTGTTTTACTACTACAAACATAACATGAATGTTTAACATACACAGTGTGACGTACATCTTGTGAATCGTGCAGTGAAAGTGACGAAAATGTTTGCTTGTCACGATTTATGCATGTTGAGTCAGTCTTAAACAATATGACACTGTCTTAGGCTACAATTATATGTTTTATATGCTCATTTTTAGGGAAGGCAGGAAGGATTTTGTGATTGAATATATGCATTAAAAATTAGAAGCAGGTGCTTGGGCTTACCTTGAGGAGGAAAATTGCGTCATGCAAAATTGTAATAACACATAATGAAAACGTGCTCAAATCATTAAATCTGGCAATTAGACTCCAGTAATAACAAGCCACTCATTATTATGGGCACAAAAAAAAATCTGTAATGGAAAATGATTGTTTTCTGCTCATTTTTATTTGTATGTGTAGTAAGGAGATCAAACTGTCAGAGAAATTAATAGGCAGAGGCTGCTTAGCCATTATTAACATGGATCTTTTTGTATTGTGATGTTGACAATTTAATGCACATCCATGACAGTTGCACGAGCTTCTGTGTGATATAGATTATCATCCATCCTCTTGATTTTGACAGTCATGATCATTTAATGCTTGCAGGTGGTTTGTTGTCTTTATTGGACTTGCAAAGTGATCATAATATGTATATCGGATTTTCTTTTTTTTTCCCGTCAAACAAAGAAATTGCTTTTTAGCTCCCCCGAGCATATCCTCATGGTGAGCTATTGGGACCATTGAACATCCATGGTTTATTGCCCATGATCAGTTTGTTTGTTTCTTTATGTATTGTATATGACAATCAACATGAATTTTGGAGATTGTATTGTTTTGATTCAGCAGATCCAAGAGATCACATAACAGGCCTGCAAGTGGGGTTTCGTGGCATGCCAAAGTTTTTAAATCTAAAATAAGCACAAAGGATCTCACTTCTTGAAAATATTATAAAATTAACAATACTACCATCACATTTTGACACCTCTGCAAATTGGAACTGACCAAAATGTCATTTTATTTGTTCGACGAAAACCCTGCATTTGCTATTTCATGCCACTAAAATGTTTCAGTTTACACTCAACAGTTTACACTCAACAGTTTACACTTAAATGATCATCTTCAGTCATAGAAAAAAGCCACATTATACTTTGTTGACACTCTAGCAGCAATGGTTATGAAGCGGTCTTGATCAAACTTAGTAACGGCATTTACAACATCAATAATAACTATGCATCGTTATGAAACTCAGTTAAGCAAAATAGGGACTACATGGCCCTCTTGTTGCATCTAATTATAATTCTGTTAATTTATTTTTTAACTATCTATTATTTCCTTATGTTGCATATTCATTTTGTTCAGCTTATCAACAGCATATTGTGCCTACAGTGTCTGTTTTTTGTTGTTTAATTAAGAAGAAGCTCTCCATCTCATACTGTTGTTGATTATGATAGATTTGATCAGAGGTGTTAATTGTCTGGCCATGTTTAATGAACTTGCTAGGTTTTTTGTTGACAGTAATGCATGTTTAAGATGCATAAGCAGGTCCATATGATTGTGTGGTAATGGTGTCCTGGTGTATTATACTGTCATTATTTTAAACTATTTTCAGACGTTTTTGCTGGTTGGAAATAAATTTCATTGACATCGTAATAGGTAATAGTGAAGCAATTGTTTGTACACCTGGATCAAGTTGAAACTACAGTATAATTCTCCAAGAGTGACTGAAAAATATTTAACCCTTTCCCTCATAAATACTCATTTTGACGCCCTCAATAGGTATCACATAAAGCCTGATCTGCAGAAAACCACAGTCAAACCTTACCAAATTTAATTACAGAATACTCATTTCCAGACCACTGAGGAGCAGCGAACAGCATAAATCCTGATCAGCCTGCGAGTTACTCGCAGGCTGATCTGGTTTTATGCTGTTCGCATAGGTCTTTTCCTGGTGTCCTCTATGAGGGAAAGGGTTAAAGTGTTTTAGAGAAACAGCTGTAAGAATTTCAGGTCTGATCTCATTAAAGCCGTAAACTTCAGTTCAATCATTCATCAAACTGTAGCAATATGTCTGTGATATCTCTGATGTAATCAGGGAGTTCCTCACACTCTTCTACCTGTCCAGTCTTCTCAGTGTTATTATAGTCTGGTCTAGTTTAAAGCTGAAAGTTAGCTGATTTACATGATGAAAGACAATTTCTAAGAATTCAGTGAGAAGAATACGGTATCTTCAAGGTATTGTAAGGGAGGTGGATGTGGTAGCACTAGAATGAACTTGACAGTCAGACTGTGGCCCATCTCCTGGGGATGGGTGCTGTTGATAGGTAAAGTGTGGTCCATTTGTGTTTATGATCATCTGTGATTTCTGCCCCAGGTATTATTATTGTATATCAATCCATGGAGTAACAGAGGGGCAATGATCCATAAAGGCTAGGGAAACCTGGGTTACCTGGAGGTTGAAGCAGTGGTATATTTGTATACAGACACAGAAGGGATGATGGTCCAGATGAGGGAATCCCTGAGTGATCGGAGCTCTTGGTTGTAAACAATTGGTTACATGGGAAACAGTGTGCAGGTTCTGAGAGGTTTGGATTACATCACGGATTCTCCCAGAATTCTGGGATGAATTGAGTACATGTATTTTATAAGGGTGGTACAAGGAATATACCTGTATTTCTGTGATTTATTGGATTAATTTACTGAGGTAAAATTCTTTATATATTTATATATGTTGTCTCCTGTTTTTTCGTTAAATAATAATTAGCAAGTAGTGCTCTATGATAGAACATACCTAATTTGGTAAATTATAAGATTGACCATAAAATGTTCAAACAAGGCATTTTAATTTAACTGGATTTTTATGCTTTAGAATTGTCAGAAGTAGGTTTACCTTGTTGTCCAGGCTGAAGAATAGCTGCTTGCTTAGTTCATGGTGAACTAGGAAGTAGGTATTCTGCATGTTGCAAAGTGGTCCCTTCTATTAAATGGTCAAATTCCATTAAAGTAATTATCTCTATTTAATCTTTAAGTTTTCATTATTGGAAACAATGAGGCATGTATTTCACAAATCATATGTATGAAGATTAACCTGAACTGGATATTTTGAAATCAAGAACTCACTTATTTATTGATAATAGAACTTTGACATGACATACATGGTATATTTTACATGTCTTTGCAAAGAATGGTTTTCTATTCCTTCAAAATTGTGTTTAAACAAAATTTGTGTTTAATACTTAAAAATGAACTCAATATAAGAATTTTGTAGAATAGGGGCCTGGACCTCAGAACAGAATAGTTACTTGTAGGATGATAAGGTTTGTGCGCATCATTAGTAGGCAAAACATGTAAAAAAAAAAATAAACCCAGAATGCTTGCAGTCTGATCTTACCATGATTTTACAGTATTGTACAGGGCATAAGAATCATGTTCTTACAGGAGAAGAGTTACTTGAACTAGGCATAAGTAGGTGACTTTGTGAGGTAGGTCTGGTGTGATCATTACAATACAAGAAGTTGCTGTATCTGTGATAACACTGTCATTACATGTAACTTCTGGCAGACTTGCATGCACAGGGGATGCTTGCTGACACTGTTATTTTGTGCTCTAATGACATCAGGTACGGTAACAAGAGTCCCTTACCTGTAGAGAGGGGCCCTACTCCACAGTCCTGCACGATTTGATGTAGATCATTCCTACATGTATAAGTACATGCCATGAGTTTTATTTGTCCTCTTTTCTGTCTATTCATCCACTTCTATAGGTCTAAAATATTTCTTTTATATTGCTCTGTAAGCATGTTCCTACAATTTATGCAAATCTGTCTGAAGGTTTCTGGGTTGGACCAGTACTTTGCAACTGGGAAAGTCATTAAAGATTCTTACCCCTAACTAAGGGGGTGCAACCCCATTACCTTCAAATTTGCAGTTCTGTATGCTATCCACTGGGACATTGGCCTGTGTCTATCCTCCTCATTTTTGCTTCTTGAATGTTTGTTCCTTGCTTTCTCTCTCTCTCTCTCTCTCTCTTACATCAAAGGACTTTTGAAGATAATGAACCTCGTGCTTGGTGGTAGAGTTTTGGGTTACACCCTCCCTAGCTGCTCTTATATTTTATCTACTATAATTTACAGTCAGTTAAGAATATGGTTTTATTATAATGATATATTTCAATTTTTACTTATGATAAATAGTTCTTTTTATCTATTACTAAATATATGTATTTCCACTGATATCAGGTACAAATGAAGATACTGAAAATATGTTAGAATGCCATTGGGATATATGATGCAGGTAGCTACAAAACACCTCTGTTATGTTTCAACTACATGAAATTGCCATTAAACTGGTCATAAAGAAAGTGAAGCATATCAGAGAATGCAATAAAATAACTGGGACTGCTGATGTAACACAGACCATTGGGCAGATATAGCAACTTTGCCATGTAACTACAATTAAAGGTGATTCCTAGAGCCGAAGTTCACTGGGTTCAAACACTGACAAAATCCGGTGACTGCACAATCAAAGAGAAAAAAAATATGTAGATACTATTTTTAAACTAGCTCCACTGGGTGAGTGATAAAGGGATTGCAATTTAGGGGTCATGGGTTTTATTCTTTGGTCGCAGTATACCAAATTTCTTTAAAAAAAACAAAAACAAACGTTTTTTGACACATAGGCAATCAGAGCAAACCTAGATCAGACAGATCCCTTTACCTACATTATGAATATGTATGTACAAGTAAATGGCATGATGAATATTAATTTACTGAACTTCAAATGGTTGACTTTTCTTTGCTGTGCAGACTGTAGAATCTGCGCTACAATATGAGGAGACTCTGGAAGGTGCTGTCTGATCCCAGATCTGATCTAAGTGTAAATGAAAATCTCCTATGAAGGATGTAGTGTCTTCCTTCTTGACAGCCTTGTCACTATCGTTATCATGAAAAGTGTCAACAAGTGTTAAGTCATTGTTTTTGTAATGTGGTCACTTTGTGGGGCTGTACTTGTATTATGCTGATGAAAAAAAGAGAGATTGATGATGAATTATAGATGGCTTCTGTCATTTTGTAGTCACATTTAAGTACCTCCGATATGTTCCATGTGATGATAGTTTAAACTATTTTTTTGTATGTTGATTTGAAAAAGTTGTTACAACTGCTTATACTAAACCTCCTATGTTCTGGGGTTGGACCAGTACTTTGCACCTTAAGTTAAAAATTTAAGTTCAGATTTGAATGTTATGTGTCATTGATTTCTTAATTAGTTTGAGAATGATACCTCAGGTGGAGTATATGTATAATGGACCTTGTGACCTTTTATCTCAGGTACATATCACAGTTGAGGCATGCTCCGGGTATCCTCAGGTCAAACACTTGACCTCATGCATAACTATGTGTATTAGCTAAATATGCCTTAGGCATGCAGGTGTTAATTAATTGTAAAACAGGATGATCAAGATAATTTCAATGTGCTTCTGTCAAATCTCATATTACAACACATGGTGGTAGTAATTTGGTGTGTTACGGTGAATGTTGGAGTAATTCTGTGGAGTGATTTCGTCTTAGAGATAAAGTCCCAATGGTTCTGCAGGTATGTTAAAATTCTGAGAAAGATGTTCCTCACAGGTAAAACCTCTACAAAGCACCATTGTGCCCCAGTTCAGATCCAGTGGGAGCCCTGCTGTGGGGATACCAGGGAATCAGATTTTTGTCCTGATAAAACTTTACACTTCACAAGACTTAGTTCAAGACTGTCATCAGTTGACAAATTATTTCCTTTAAACTTTATGGCCTTTTATGAATACATGGTTGTTTAGCTCTCATTTTGTAGCTGCTAGCTATAGATTAGTAGCATATTAAAGCTTTCGTTTTAAACTCAACAAATACAAGGAGCATTGGCAAGTAATGGCAACTTGAAAGAATGATTTTCAGGTGGCTGGGAAAGGTACCTTTCCAATTAAGTAAGTTTCATTTAATTTCAGTATCCTGTATTGAACCAACCATAATTTGTATAATACTTCCTGAAAAACTTTGAAGAATAATTTACAAGTTGGACAGAAGGTGCCTTGTGAGATTTGTGGTTTATTTGGCATTGGTTGGTCAGAAATTGGAGTTGATTTAGATAAAGTATATGGGGATGTTACATTTTCATATCATTTTAATGCTAGATGGCTTTCTGTTTTCACAGACGGTAAAATTAGAGCCAAAGATAGCGTCCATCCCTGGCAGTATAATCAGCAGTCTCAGACAAAGACTGAACATTCTAATGTAATGCAAAATGCAGTATATGTGGTCATATATCAGACATAATATCAGCTGTATATCTGATTTAAAAATAAAAGCTAATAAAAGCTAATGCTGTGCATAAGGTCTATATCCATTGGATGCCTCACCCTTTGACATTTGAACAAAAGAAGGACTTCGTTGAATAAGCCTCCAAGTATTGTTGACTATCTTTAACTCTGGCACTAGAGAGATGTTGATGCAGGTAACTAAACATGCCTTTCCTTTTTGAGCTAGTATGGATTAAATAAAAAATCTGAGAGGTGCAATTTCTTTGCCACAACCACATTTTATTTATCAAGGGTTGACTGTTTCAAGTACATTTCTGAACAGAACCCGTGGCCGAGAGGGTAAAGTCGCTGACTTTAACACTCACTCAGCCCCTCACCGCCTGGGTTCGAATTCCGGCAGGGTAATTCGGATTTTCATGTGAGGAAGCCTTCCAGCTGGCTTGCGGAAGGTCGGTGGTTAATTCTACCTGGATGCCTCCGTGCATCCGGGGTCTTCCTCCACCTGTAATTAGCTGGACGTCGCTATATGACTGAAATATTGTCGAAGCGACGGTAAACTCAAATAGTCAAGTCAAGTCTTACTGTCTTTAGCAATAAAGAATTGCTTTCACAAAGTTAAATGGGATTATGTATACAAGCAAGATCCAGAGAGAAAAAAGAAAACAAAATTACAACAGTGATGTAGTTATGTAAAAGAGGTTTCATTAAATTGCCCAAGGATTTCGTGACTGTGAGCATTCTCTGTACCAGCTGATTGTCTTCAATTGAAGTTCAGGCTGTTTAAATCTTAATTACGTATCAACGAAGGAATTATCCAGATATAATGATTCTCGAATAGCGTTGCTATTTCATTACAGATTTCAATGTTAGTTTTCATAGCTATCTTGATTGTCAGGAATCTCATGATGATGCAGTTTTCAATATCCTTAATGTTTGTGCTTTGCATAATTTGTTGGCAGCAAACCTCAGAGTAAGCCTTGATTGACATGTCATCTAATATCATTTGGTTAGTTTACAAAGTAAGTTTTACTGTTATGTATGGGTTATGGACATTATGATCTCTCATTGGGCAGTGTTCCCTCTATGATGTAACTGCTTATAGTCCATGTTCGCCCAAAGAATGAAGGAAATATATCTTAAGCCTTTCGCTCATAGAGGACACAATGAAAAGAGTAACTCGCAGGCTGATCAGGTTTTTGCTGTTCGCTGCTCCTCAGTGGTCTGGAAATGAGGATTTTGTAATTAAATTTGGTAAGGTTTAACTGTGGTTTTCTGCAGATCAGGCTTTATGTGGTACCTACTGAGTGCGTCAAAATGAGTCTATATGATGGAAAGGGTTAATAACTTGCTCCTTAATGTATCTGGATTTTATTTCTGCATGGAGTCCTTAGGTAGATATTTTTGCTGTTGTGTAGTGTTGTGTGTGGTGCAAACTACTTAAATGGTGTTTAAGTGATAACTTTACCATTAAATGTAGATGTTTGTGTCACTTTTTGCATGAGAAAACATTCAAGGCCTTACAGAGTTATGTACCCTTGGGTGTATTTCATACTTGATTTTGCAGATTATCTGAGTGCTTTACACAGAACTCCACCCCTATATAATAAGAAAATCAACAAGCAGGAGGAGTCATGTATGTGCTGAACAGAACTATGAATTATCAAAATACCCCTCCCAGGTGCAAAGTACTGGTCCAACTCAGGAACTGTAAAAAGAGATTAGTATTATTTGAATGAACTAGTTTCCCAATCAGTATAAAATAAATAAGTTAAACCATCAACAAACCACTGTAATAAATTAAGTGTTCTATTTACCTCTAGATGAAACACACGGACATCAAATGGCTGAACTTTTATTGATAGCCAGTATGTTTTACCCATTTAGTTGCAGAAATTTAATTACTGACAACTGTAATTATGCCAGAGTCTAATTAAGTCAGTGTTTGAAGATGGGAGGTCTGGAAACTCAAGGTTCTGATGGAGATGATGTGTTGAATGATGGATTCTGGCAGTTTGGTGGTTGGTTGTAACTGGAGTGACCATTATAATAGGTTAGAAATAGGTAAAACAGATCCATTGTGAAATATAATGATGTCTTCTCGTTCACTTTATCGCATTTCCCTTCCATTATGGTATGTTACATCTTTAAATGCTGTAAAAATGGTGGATTTAGACACTGGGTGTGTTTGATTTGTGCCATTTATAGCAATTCTGAAGGGTCTGCTTGATTTTGATGGATTGAATAGAGCTTTTGGAACGACAGGAGAAGGAGGAGGAGGAAGATAGTAGAACTGAAATATAAGCATTTGGAATATATCAGACTGGGCAAATGTTTATTTTTCATCTTTATCTGATACCTGAGATCAGTTTACTCTTGCTTTCAATTGGTATTTAACATTCCATGGATGAGGAGCAAGAGTTCTGCAACTTACATGTACATGAATTGTACTCTTGTTGCCTTGGCTGGAATATGATCTGAGTGTGCATGTTGGAAATTATATTTACCTGGTTTGTGGTATTTGAGGCAGCAACATGTAGATAACAATGCTGGGTTTTTACCTGTATTACATGGGGAAAAGGGGATGAGGCAATAAATCTACAATCTGTTAATGACTGCTTCCTTTGACTCAACAGTGGTTTGTTCCGCATTTTCGAATTAAGAGCTCTGCTTGTGAACATGGCATATCTCTGAATCTTTCAATGAGAAAAACTTGACTATTCCACTATATTTTTTTATAAGTGTATTAAATTAACATATTTATGTGTGAAATTAAATGAATTAAATAAAATTATATGTGGCTATAGCAACAGGTTTATGAGAGATTATTCAGCTGATAGTAAAATTTATTGTATTCTGTGGATTCTTTCTTACAAAAAAGTGAAAATACAGGCTGAATTGGTGATTTAAAAAGTGAAAGTAATCAGGATGTTGATGCATTCAAAGAGTGATAATAATGCAAGGTGATGGCGGTGGGTATTGTGAGGAATGTTTGAAACTGTTGTACTGGCTACAGCTGGAGACTGCTCGACTGACCTCTGTGTTGCTCTTGCAGGGATGTATTGTGGAGCAGAGGATCGAACACACGTGTGGAGAGAACATTCCCGAGAGTGAGACGGCCCATCATGACCTGGACCGCAGCTACAGTCACGACAGCATCGCTAACTTCAGGTACGGAGCCACCTGTCTTTGATTTGTCACTTTCATTGTGTCCTTTACTCTCTTCCTCTCTGTTTGACTGCCTGCCTGCCACTTTGTTCTGTCTCCAGTCTGTATATATGTATGTTTGTCTACTTGTATGTTTGTCTGAGTGTTTTTGATAAAATTGTTGTTTGCAAAATACTTTCTTTCATATTTCTGTTCTTATACTCAGACAAACCTTAATTTACTGTTTTTTAGATGGCAGCTTGTTGCCATCTTTAGTAGCTACAAACGCTTACCAGGCATCGCTGACCTTGCTAATTTGCATATTTTCCATGACAAGTTTAACTGTACCTCTCCGCGCTTAGTGCGGATCCACGTAATGCGATTCTGCACTTACGAATACGAATGAAATATGTTGCGCAGACCTTTCATTCAAAACCGTAACCACTATTCATGTGCTGTTGTTTGTAAATGTGTTATTTTGCTCTGTAAACATCCATTTTAAGTGTGAACAAAATCTCTGTGACACTTATAGATCAGAATAGCAACCCATTTTACATATTTGAAGATCTGCTCCTGTATAAAGAAAAAAAGTAGAGCTTTGAATGACTGTAACTAACCTAAAGTAGTTCACGCGTAATTTTGCATGAAAGCAAGTTGGGTTTTCCCCAGAGCATTTCTTAGATTTGAAATAGAAACAAACATTCAAGTATCTAAAACATCAAGTACCTTGTCAAGTTCTACACTTAAGTAACAGTAGATAGTGTATATAAATCGGGTCCTAGGGAATGACCTACTTCTGAAGTTCATACAGTCAGGTTCATGACCTTAATTCTGGATTGTTTTGTAACAAACAGAGTGCGAATTTGATTGTCTCACTACCAACTATAGTTGCAGGAGAGTGTGTGGTGTTTTTGGGTCATGTGGCTTTTGGTTCTTTTGTATCAATAATTAAGAATCACAGCTTTTTTCCTGTTAATCAGGCTGCTGTCTCTCAGCGCATTGAGCGCTTTGACTTTTTTTTTCTCTGTCAGTTTGCCATTTCTCTATTAGTCACACTGTTGCTTTTATGTACCCTTGTTGCATTATAAAGGATTTATGGAGGTGCTAAAAATTTTCTTGGCAAAAAGATGATGATGCTTGGCATGTTTTTCATTTCTTAGTGTTAAGGCCTTCAAACTTTTTGAAGATGCATATTCTCAAATTCCCAATCTATGGAATCCTGGTCCTGTGTTCTCTAAACTACTTAATGAGATTCCAGACTTAAACTCAAATGTCATACTCATATATTCCCTGGGTATCTTGAGACCTACTAAAGTACATTTTTTATTTGGGAGAACTTGGAGACTGATGCAGTTTTATATCAGATTTAACCCTTTCCCTCATATAGACTCATTTTGACGCCCTCAATAGGTATCACATAAAGCCTGATCTGCAGAAAACCACAGTTAAACCTTACCAAATTTAATTACAAAATCCTCATTTCCAGACCACTGAGGAGCAGCGAACAGCATAAAACCTGATCAGCCTGCGAGTTACTCGCAGGCTGATCTGGTTTTATGCTGTTCGCATAGGTCTTTTCATGGTGTCCTCTATGAGGGAAAGGGTTAATAGACTTCAAAATCGCCTTATCAGCACACATTATATATGAAAAGCTTTCAATTAACAAACTAGATTTGAGTCCTTTTAGGTTTAGTAAAAGCAGTTTCAGATTGTTACAGATAATTTTAGAACATGTAAAATGTTTACAGACAGTAATTTTAGAACATGTAAAATGTTTACAGACAGGTAATTTTAGAACATGTGAAATGTTTACAGACAGATAATTTTAGAACATATAAAATGTTTATAGAAATTGAATAATGTTAATCTCATTATAATAAAAAGTGTTTTAATTTGTGCAATTTGTCAAGATTGCAAAATGATAAAGTTATCAGATGATGGTAAATTTATTTCAAGTTAAAATAGCATCAGGTTTCCGTCTTCAATAGGGAAAACCTTTTATGTACTTTATATGATATGATGAGATGCATTTTCTAGATTTTGGATTTGTATCTGTCTCTGCTGTAATATTTATTTGCATGTTTTAAAATGATAACATTTTTAGCATCAATTTTTATTAATGTTATTTTCTTGCAACATGCATGCTAGATAGGTTTTGATGTATGTGTACTGAATGTTATTAATGAATCAGTGTTGATGGAATATTCACAAAATCAACACGCTATTTGCCAAACTTGCTGCTGGTTTGAAAGGAAGCCAGAAGGATTATTAATCACCATATAATTGGCAAAACTTTATTGATGGCTCTCTTGAAAGACCGCAGCTTTCACTTATACATTCAGATGCATCAAGAACAATTACTAGCGGATCTGTCTTCAGAAATTTCTCAATTTTATCCTTAAGTCTTATTTGACTGTATCTAGATTTGCAGGGAAAGTCTGTAGGAATGTAGATAAAAATCAATGAATACCTGCAGACTCAGCAGAATAATAGCAGCTAACCACCCCCTGGTGTGTTGGTGTTGCAATTTGAGGAATTTTGTTAGCTGCTATACTTGTAAAATTGTGTGTTTCATTAAAATTGTGAGGGTAATATATCTCAAAAGATTTACTGCAGCTAATTTGTGATTTGTAACAGTTATAGAATTATGTTCTACAGGTGTTATGATCAGCTATTATTCTTTGATAATTTGTTTCAGCTTAGTATGTTATGGCTTACTCAGTAACTGTTATTGTGTTCATTTGTTGCCATTAATGTTATCTGTATTCTTTGATGGCATTTGGTGGCATCTTTGGGAGGGAGAAGAGAATTTAGGGTCACATAAAACATAGAGTATCTCTTCGTCTTGTGTAAGAGTCACTCAAATATCAGAGTCACTTTCATCTTTGTGAGTACCAGGTCTGCACCTATATGATAGTCAGGTATATCTGCATCAGTCATTTGCATTTGTTAGGTTTTTTGTAATGGTGTACCATTAGGATGTTGATATGCACTCTTGTATGGGTTGCATCCATGTAAGTGTAGGTCACACTGCACACATGTCACAAGTCTTGAAAAAATAATGAAGAAACCATGAAGTATGGTTGCCAATTTGTTAGAACTTGATTAATTGCCACTCCAGGAGAAATGAGCTGACAATAGGAGCTTCAATTGCTCACAGTGAGCAATTCAATGGAAGTCACATAAAATGTGCAAGAGATTAAGCAAGGTACTTAGGAGCTTAGAGTTTGGCTTTGTATTTCATTTTAGCTGTCAGGTTGATAGATTTGTTTCAGAAATGATTTTCAAAAATATTGAACAGTTTATAAACTTTGCTGTATGGCACACTTGCTGTTCTGAAAAGTTCAAGGCAATCAGCACAGACTCTGCTATAACTTGATATACATGCATGTACAACATGCATCAATAGATCAGATGTGTGCATCTTGTCAGTCGTCCAAATGAGCTAAAATGCAAGCTGCAATCTGACAAGGGTTTTCCATTAGAGAGGACCACATGCTTTATATATTACCTGTACATTCCTGCACAGACTGCTGCTATACATGTGCTGTCAATACAATACCTGATATTACCCCAAGATAAATAAAAACCTTGGAAGGTATTTGTCTGGGAAGATTTGTAAAATAGGCAGAGAAGAATGACCTTTAGGTGTGATTGATAGATCCATGACCTTTTGAATTTGCATTATCTGACAAAGGATTACAGTTATATTTTCACCATAAGCATGGATATAACAAGAGTCTATATGGCAATGTTTGTGGGTATGGGAAATTGTAATCAGATTTAAAGGTCACCACTTGTGGGACTTGCATTGCAGCAGTGGCACAATGGGAAATAGAGCCAAAGGTTGTTAGTTTGAAACCTATTATGGTCAGAATTCTTTCATTGTGCACCAGATTCAGTGGTCTGATAATAACCAGGGATGCACTACATAGCTGAAACGTTAGCTTTAATTTTTACTACACAATGATAGGAAAAAATCTTGAAACATTTGAAATTTTTGGCTTTTGCAATGCATTCATTCATTTGTCTTGAACCCCCTTTACAGACTTAATATCTTCTTTTCATGGAAGGAAGCCTTCCAGCTGGCTTGCAGTAGATTGGTGGTTCTACCTAGAGGTCTGTGGACTTAGGGTCTTCCCGACATCATAATGTATCTCGATTGTCTACAAATCTGAACTTTGATATAAAGTGCTGTGGATAATTTGCATTGAGGATTTTGTTGTTGTGTAGGAGTTTACCATTGCTGTGACAGTATTTCAGTTAGTGATGGCAACTAATTATGGTAGAAGGAAGACCCAGAGCACTCAAAGGCACCCAGGTAGAACCAACAACCTACCACAAGCTGGCTTGAATGACTGGGGATTTTTATATGCATCAGTAGTCAGTCATGTTTTATCTTTACAGTTAAAGTATTGATGGCGGTGCATTATATTATCGTAGCTGAAGATAATCAAAGAGTGATCTTTAAAATGCTAGGAAGATTCTAAAAATAACTCATGGAACCTCTTCTGTATCACCTAAATAGTTAAGTAATGATTGAAGCTTTTTTTCTCTCCAGAGCTTGGAATAACATACAGTTAGGCAGAAATGTGAAACATCTGTTTCATTTAAAGTGCACATAAAACAGTTATATTCCGTATGTTTAATGTGTAAATATACTACTCAAAGTTTGCTAAGCATCACCGGCTATTTTCCCATAGAGTCACATGAAAACACATGCTTAATGTAATGCTATGTACCTGAAAGGAAAGCGTTACCTGACCATCATTTTTACGCATAGTTTTTGTCAAAATGATAGAAAAGAGATTCAAAAATGAGTTACAACGATTTAGCCAATTCCTGTCATTATTTGGCAAATTCACAAAAGTTTTTTTTTTTCAAGAAATGGCATTTTATAAATGGAAGTTAAATCTTGTGATCAATACAGAAAAAAATGACCATGAACAGGTCAACATCGTTACAAATATCCTTAAAAGTATTCCATTTAGAAAACAGGAATATTTGAAGATCAGAGTTCTGAATTTAGCTGACTTTAAATTTTAAGGTGTTTTCTCAAAATTTCGCACTTTCTAATTATGATTAATTCCCAGTATTGAGGATTCGAAAGGCTTATTTTTTGTAACTGGTAGTAAGTTTGGTACATAAACAATACTTCTGCATAAAAGATTTAATGTAGCATGCCTTTAAAGTCGCTTGTCTAAGCATGAAACGCTACGGGAAAATAGCTTAGCAAACTTAAGTAGTATATATACCATTTTTGCAGTAAACCTAATATTGTATTCAGTAGTCCCTGTGGTCTGCAGATGGTCTGAAGCTTTTATAGTGTCAAACAGTTACTCTGGATTTTCAGAGGCTATACTTGTTGGTGTCAAGTAGT
This sequence comes from Solen grandis, assembly GCA_021229015.1. Lineage (NCBI taxonomy): Eukaryota > Metazoa > Mollusca > Bivalvia > Adapedonta > Solenidae > Solen > Solen grandis. Next base: position 9,421,215 of record CM037782.1, read on the forward strand.
TACTTTGCATCATCAAAGGCTTTACTAGTGTCAAGAACCCGGCATTTGTGTAGCCTGTAATAGTTCACTTAACTGATCTAGGGTATCTTAGTAAGGCACCTAGTTCAAATGTGAGTGGCAGGCATTTGTGGTGGGGTAGTGGTAGGGTAGTTATAGTCACTGAATCACTATCATATAGCTCATTGCCATTGTAGGTTCAAGTCCATGTTTGTTTTTTCTGATTTCTCATGTGAGGATGACTTCCGTTTGGCTTGCAGTAGGTCAGTTGGTGGTTCTACTTAAATGTCCTTTGTGCTTTTGGGATCTTCCTGCAATTGTAAATAGCCAGATGTTGCTTTATGACTGAAAAACTTGATGTGACAATGATAATTCCAAAACAACAACAGCAGCTACATTTGTATGGATACCTAATTCATCACAAAGTTGGACCAGTGAAATAAGCAGAGTCAATATAATTTTAGATTTTAACCCTTTCCCTCATAGAGGAAACCATGAAAAGACTTATGCAAACAGCATAAAACCAGATCAGCGTGCGAGTAACTCGCAGGCTGATCAGGTTTTATGCTGTTCGCTGCTCCTCAGTGGTCTGGAAATGAGGATTTTGTAATTAAATTTGGTAAGGTTTAACTGTGGTTTTCTGCAGATCAGGCTTTACCTACTGAGTACGTCAAAATGAGTCTCTATCTGGGAAAGGGTTAAGATGTCACTTTATCAGTAAATAGTACCTTCAGTAACTCACAGACTGAGGTTGGTTACATTTAGGTTTACTGAAAGTTAGACTAATTGCATTATCTGTTATACATCAGGATGGTCAGAGGACATTATCAAGATTTGTAACTTAGTTTTGCACGAAATATCCCCCACTCCCAATTATTGAAATCATTTCAGAATCTGTTTCTCACAAACTGGATGGTGTTATTATCCCAGCAAAAGCTAGTTAATTTGGCCTTCAACTACCCACATAATAATACCTGCTAGATTATTAAAAGGAATTGTGCAAATTATGAAAGATGTAATTGCTTTGTGAGAACTACCAGAGCAAGGATACAAACGAAAATTTGCATCTTGGGAAAGTAAACAGTAGCTATAAAACAAACAACATAAAACACATTATGTAGTGAGTGTTTGATATGTTTCATTTATCCACATTTTGTATAATTAATGAAACTTTTGTGACAATATGATATAGTAAGGATTTTAACCTCCTAATTCAGGTATTAAAGATATGCTTTAAAAGTATGATTCAGGTGGTTTTGCCAAAATAAAACCTTAATTTCAGTGTGCTATATAAATGAATTCAGGCTTACCACAAACATTTTGTGATGGATCCCATGGTATCAGAATTATCTGTTAGTGCAAGTGTTTAGATGTTTACTTCAACTACACTCAGAGTGTATAATATATGTTTCTTATAATCATGAATAAGCTCTTGTTTATGTTTCCCATCACAGCCTTGGATGTAACACATGGCCAAAGAAGCGATATAAAACCAAGAAGGGGAGTGTGAAGGAGATATTTGCGATGGAAGAGCCAACGCCCAGAAGTGTAGATGGGCTCCTGGACCCACCCAGTCAGAGCAGGGTCCTCAGGGGCACAGGGGCTCCCATGAACATTCTGCCTGATGGTATGTCATTAACATGTTTTTCATGCTGCATCAATGCTATAAAAAATTCAGTACAAATCTATTTCTACACACTCCATCATAATGTGAATGCCAGCCATATGGTTCAAACCAAGGACCCTGAAGTTTCACTTTATTAATTGCTGTCACATATGCAATTGGAACAGACTCTAATATAATGTGGTATCTAGAGTTATTCCCCCAAAAACTGTGCTGTAATGGCACTGCACTGTATCTTTAACCCTTTCCCTCATAGAGGAAACCATGAAAAGACCTATGCGAACAGCATAAAACCAGATCAGCCTGTGAGTAACTCGCAGGCTGATCAGGTTTTATGCTGTTGGCTGCTCCTCAGTGGTCTGGAAATGAGGATTTTGTAATTAAATTTGGTAAGGTTTAACTGTGGTTTTCTGCAGATCAAGCTTTATGTGGTACCTATTGAGTGCGTCAAAATGAGTCTATATGAGGGAAAGGGTTAAGTACCTGAAATAAGTTGAAACAGTTAAAAGTTCTTTGTTCAATGTTCACCTTGAACTGTTTAAATTCTCATGTTTGTTAGTTGAGTTATTGCAGAGTTACGTACCTTTTGATTTTAACATCTTAGTTTTGAGTGCTAAAAGCATTTTGTGTGGGTCTGATTAGGCATTGCAGAGTTATGTCCCATTTGACAGAAAATCTTACCTTAGCTGTGATATTGATACAGTCCTGTCCACAGTGATGAGTTAAACATTCAACATATTTCTCTGTTGATATGTGTTTATGTTTTAGATATTGTTTCAAATGAGAATGGAAAGACATCAGTCCACTTAACTTTTCATCTTTTAAGACTTTTTATTCTCATTTTATTAAGATTCAGTCTTGGTTTTAAGCAATTCTAATTTAATTCTTGATTTCAAACAAATTTTGGTTTCATTTCTGTTTTAAAGCAAATTCTAAGTTCAGTCTTTAGTTCTAGAAAATTCTGAATTCAAAAGCAAAATCTTAATTTTGGTCAAAGACTTTGGTACATAAAAGACATGAAACTGCAGCCAACAGCTTTATATATCCTGTACAGTCGAACCTGCTTACAAAGGCCACCCAAGGGAAATTACAATTTTGGCCTTTGTTAGCAGGTGGCCTTTGTTAGCAGGTGTCATTTTTTTGTCTGATGTTCGTGACTGTACATATATGTATGTGGTCATCTCTCTCTCTTTCTCTCTCTCTCTCTCTCTCTCTCTCTCTCTCTTTAAGTTCCAGTTATGTGCAGAAAGTTATTTATAGGAGGATATACATATTTTAAATAACAAATGTGAAAACATAATAATGTTTAATAATTGATTTCATAAATGAATAACATTTTGAACAACAAACATGTATTTGTCTTGTGTAAGATTTTCACAGCGTTGTTTTGTTACCATGGAGCTTGAAGACAGAAGAATGAATAGGCAGATACGAAACAGAATGAAAGCATAAGAATGCGTATATGTGTTCGTTTGTTGTAGAATATACGTAATAATCATAGAATAATGTGTATTTGTAATGTGAGAATCGATTCTGATCAACCTTCAATCAATAAAGCAAGTGTTTCTGTGTTAAAACCAACTTTCTCATAACGCGAAAACATGTTACACTCTTTACTATGTCTGGCGATAAAATCCGAGTAATCCACAATTTGAGCGCCGGCTATTATACGGTCCTCAATACCTCGTGTATTTTTAACAGAGATACAGATAAGGTGCTTTTTTTTTCTCTCTCTAAACTCTTTGAAAACAAAACAAACCAAAAAATTATTTATAATTAATGACAAGACCGCATCTTAAACACACTTGAAGCACCGCACTTTACACTCAATCATTGTTATCATTTTCCCGGATTAAAAATGAGGAAGACATCTTGCTAATCAATGCCAATTAAGGTCATCCGCACCTGACAAACACCACCTGTACGAACAGTAATGGTCACTATGGAAACCATCCTCGCCACCCTCGATGATTACGGTATTGTCTCAAATCTATTGTTCGGCTCTCACCTAACGGTGTTAGCCGTTATGCAACTTCCTGATGGGGCGCGTCAGTGGCACGTGGCCGTTCGTACCAGTGTGGGGTACCAAATGGGGTCAAATATGGTGGCCGTTGGTCGTAGTAAGCAGTTGGTCGCTGATAGCAGGTGTAATATAGAACGAAATTGGTCGGGGGGAATTTGAAGTGGCCGTTGTTAGCAGTTGGTCGCTGCTAGCAGGTGGCCGTTGGACCAGGTTCGACTGTATATCAAGTTTGTACAGACTAGTAGAACTGCAACGCCCTCCTGCAAGTTCTTGGCACCCTGCATGCCACCATGTCAACTGCACACTGCAATCATTGCCTGTGCTTCTTGCAGCAGTAGCCATTATCCAACCCTCAATCAGTAAAATAAAAAGTGTTTTTTTCTCCAGAAACTCCCTGGTATTTCCCCATCACATTGTTTCCCCAGTAGACAGCTACAAGGGAACAAGGAGACCCTTTTTTGCCCCGAGACTGGCAATTTTCTTGCCATCATACATAAATGTGTCACAGACTAGGTGGTGAGGGGGCTAAGGGGGGTAGATCTGTTATGCTCTTATGTTCAAGATCAGAACCTTACCTGGATACCTGAGAAAATGCAAGATTGATTTGTGCACAGTCTTGTTCTCAGCTTGAAACATTACAGCTTATAATAGTTTCATATGACAATCATCCAGGTAGATACTTGGAAGAACAGAAGTCTGTAAAGCATGGGCATCACATTTTGTGAGACTTAGCTCGATTTTATGGTTGGAAATACATAAATTGTACATCAGAACAAATGGTGATTATTGATATATCAAGGATAAGGAACACATTTTGTCTCTGAATATTGTTATGTGTATTACATATAATGAAACATGTTAGATGATATTGCCAGTTAAATTCAAGGCTGGTGCTTTAAAACATGGAAGTTTCAGTTTACTGCAATCTGATGAACCACTTTATATACTATTTCAATTAAGAATTTGCATATGCCTGCAAGTAATAGTATGAATAAATATTCATGCTTCCACAGCAAGATGGGTAGTTATAAGTACATGTGTGCTAGATTCAGTAGGCACTAGATAGAGTTAGTACACATGCACTAGGTTAATAGTCAGTAAACATGTTCTATAGTAAGTGCTCATGTACTAAATGCTAATAATTAAGACAGCCTAGAATTGCAGGTTAATGCATTTGGAAGACAATTAAGATCACTTCCAGGATGTAGTTTGCAAGTGGTTTCTTTCACTGATGAAAACAGAAACAGGACTTGTGCATAAAGTCACGTTTACGTCTTACTGGGACCAGTTGGGTTATGTTGAAATGGTGCTAGCCTTAATAGTGAAAAATGCCAATAATTAAAATAACCTGTGTGGTTCAAAAGACTGATAGACATTATAAAAACATGGCTGTTGATGTCAAGGATCGTTGTATAAGTTTAAATGACTGCATGGGAAACATTCTCAATAGAAAATAATATCCATAAATAATCCTGACCATTTTATATATTTGTGGTGAACATGTGCTTGTAATCTCAGTCAGTATATCATAATATCACATGTTCTGCATGCCAGTCCGGAAGTATGGAGCAATTTTAAAGTAATCCAGCTGATTTATGCTAGCGTGTCACTCTGTTACTCACATACTCAGTCCACAGCTTCCTGTCACTGCATAGAACCAGTGGTACCCAGCTTCGTGATTGATGGGTTTCTTAACCTGTTGTTTTGGGAAATTATGGTTTCCAGCCTTATTTGCTACGAATCATTCAAATTGCTTCAAGAATATCCAAAATATCATGCCTAGCATGATATTGTAATAACTGTGACACATTCTTAACGGCTGATTTCAGGTCTGGTGTTATTTTTGTGCACATTGGTTCCATGCTTATGCTGAAAAAATGACACTCCTCTAATTGCTGGTTCCCAGATTGATGTTTGTTTTTATTGTAACATGAGTAAGGTACATAAAGTTCCAAGACTTGGCACACTTGCACAGTGGCTTTCTCCTAATGATGCTTAGCTGACATTGCTCATACAATAAAGGGCTTCATGCAATATTGTAAATACTTTGTGTTGAAGGATTATATACATGGTTATGTATGTCAAGTAAGGAAGCCTTATATCCAGTAATTAAATGAATGAAATTCAGTTGTGAAGTGGTTGTTAGCTGTGCATCAAGGATTATACTCTCTTTGTGAACAATGATGATTGTCTCTTACAAGCATTGTTATGGAGAAATACAGATAGGCTACAATTATATGGTGGTTTTGTAGTTTGAGGAGAAATTGAATGAAAAGAGATGCTGAGATGCAAAGACCGGCAGGATTTGGAATCTGTCAATGTCATAAATAGGTGGATATGGAGGGAGAAGGTGAGCTGATAAGTAGTAGTAATGGCCTATGATAAATGGTTATTAGCTATTACTGTATATCAATTATTGCAAATTGCATGGTAATTGTATCTTTGTTACCCCTGCGATGAAGGAATTGTGTTATTATCCATTCCGTCTGGTTTATCACTTTGTAAGATAACTCAGAAGGTAATGGAATTTGGTAGGATTGTATAGGTGGACATGGTACAATTTATAAGATATGAAAAAAATTTGGTCTACATGATTTGAAGATATTTTTCCACTCTATCATCACACAACTTTGCAGTTTTTTGAAGTGAAAATTTAAGCCCAGCTTCCCAATTCATATCTAGGTCAACTGATCACAAACAGTATCACAAACAAAATCATGTGTTTTTTGTATATACCATGTCAACCATTGACTACTTACTATTCCAGTGTAGCAACTGGATAGCCTTTTATTCAATTTAGATACATCTGTTAACACTGGGAAGGTCTATAGTCAAATAGATTTAGTAGGGGCATACCTATGTATGTGCTTCCAGTAATATGTGATCAGTGATAATGCTCATTCCCTATCACTGGCTCTAATTGTCTATGTATTGTTTCTGATAACAGCTTCAGTGATTATAAACAATACTGTGTAAATAAACAGTAAACCACAAGCAGTAAGGTCCATAGACCCTTCTTAATATTATCTCATGCATATTCAGTAAGGTAACCAGAACGAGGTTTAGATGGGTCAGTCCAGACTCAGTTGTAAACAAACTCAGCAGCTTACACTGATAGAGACGTCAGTGGTGTACATATTTACACAGGTTTAAGCTTTGCTGAGGCCTAGAAAATTATTAAATAACTTACATTTTCATCATAGAAGTAGTCCTTGAACAAAAAATCCAAGTTTACATTAATCCACTATATAAATCACAGATTACCTAATAAGCCCAACCATGTATATTTCAAACACACAACCTGCTGACCAGATGTAAACACGTGGTTAAACTAATTCTCAACACCTACAATAAAGCCATTAAGCTTACATTCCATTGTAGATAAGATAACCTTTTAGACAATAACATAAATTACCAGCTTCTTTTGGGCACCTAGCTAACAGTATCCCAAATGTCTGTTTTCAGTTCATGATAATACTGATGTATGCAGCAAATGCCACAAATCTCAAAGAAAGAATAAAATTTCACATAGTTAAATGTTTAAGCCATTTTAATCATGAATGGAATTAAAGCACACATTTCTTTGTAATATAGTATTTAATTTAAAGATTATGACATACATTTTCCTTATTTTCTCGAGACTCGAATAGAAAAATAACAATAAGTTATGGGTGAAATAAACTTTTATAAGATATATTTTCAGTGGATAGCATACATATTTAGTTCAGTTGTATGAAAGTTTTTTTTCTCTTCAGGCAGCTTGAAGTTTTTAGTAATTTGTATAAATGTAAAATAAATGCATTATTTCATTTCATATAATACTAGTTGCAAAATGTGACTGTCAAATTAGGTAAATGTGTATGTTGCAAGCATATTACGGGCTTACTCTAACAGATTGCTGGGTTAAAAATAATAGGTCCAGAGAATATTAACACATCTTTACACTAGACATTGCATATTTAAGAGGCAAGGAACCTCAGGACCTTGAAGTTTGTGGTTATTCGAGCCATAACCCAGCCATAGAATCCAGATCCATTCATTCCAGGTTATATACTAGTAACCTGTTCAGTGAGAGACCAGATCCAGTATAAAATATAGTCACAAATGGTACTACCGTACTAACTAGCTCCCACCAAGACTGGACCAGCTTTAAATGACTCCATTTTAAATTTCCAAAAAACGTTGCATAAAAATAGTTTTTTAAGCAGAAGGTGTGTGTTTTCCTGGCCTGCCCATAAGAAATTACAGTTCAACCTGTATTAGCAACCACCTGTACTAAGCGGCCAATTTCATATAAGCGGTCAATTTAAATGTATTACCAAACTGTAGCATTTTATCTTATATTTGTACTTAATTTAAAGGTCACCTCTGTTAAGTGGCGACTTTCTCTTATTCCCTTGACTGACTATTTAAGACATGTTTAACTGTACATGATTCACAAATATAAGTCAGTTAATTTCGGACTCAGTCAGATAATATTAATATTATCTTAATATATCTGAGAAAGAAATTTGAAGAAATAATAATGAAACAACAACAAAAAAAAAAAAAAAAACTGGTCAGCTCCGGCACAAAGTCAGCAAGCACAGACATACAGCATCTTACATGGGTAAGATAGCTAAATGCAGAAAAGATTGTGATTATCTCTACCTGCAACTAAAGAATTAAAGACATGAAAAAAATGATGCCAATTAACGGGGATTAGTTTTTGAATGCAAAGCTTATGCTTCTTTAGAAGGAAATTCTTGGCATATGTATCCTTGTGGAATTGTTGGCAGTTCTGGTGTCCCTACATTGCATATAACCATAACCATAAGGTTTATATCAAGAAATCAGCCATTTGGACTTTTTGAATTCTCAAGGGTCATGGAACTATCTTTGAAGATTTCAAGATGAAGAAACACTAAATTCTACTGCATCAAGTCTTAACGCTGTTGCTGTTATTCTTATTAGAAATGCTTTCTTTCAATAGAGTTTTTGTAATTTTATAAAATGCAAGTTGGACATAGTTTTCTATATATTGTTTATTTGACTATAATTCTGGTCTTTTTTCAGTGTGTGAACCGGAGAATTTTGTAATACATCTGACATACACTCAGTATAAAACGATAAACTTTATGTATGTAACTTCAAGCATGTGATATAATGCCTAATGATTGTTTCAGTGTACATACACTTTTGTTATTTAAATATAAAATTAAGAACCTAAGACCAGGGGAGATGGTTGTTGTGTTTTTATTTCTGTACAATCAACCAATACCCTTGTTCTTAAACATAGTGATTTAAACTCAGTTTACAGTGTTTCTGGATAGCCAGATAGGAATGTGATGAGCGGTTAATTATCTGCATCATATTTTCTATTAGAATTACAAACTGGAACACTGCAATGATAATGAGAAAATTTATTTAAACAGTTTACTTGTGGATGTGCTTCCACCAGTGGTCGCCATAACTATACAAGTGATATTATCAGCTGTACTGGTGTGTATACCTGACCCATCTAAACCTCGTTCTGAGAAAAGAATCTCTGGTATGCATAAATATTGAGAAGGGCCTATTAGTAGTTCATGAGGGCAGGTTGTGTCAGGTCCCACAGTGGGTGATATGTAGAACACTCACTTAAATCACATGCAGCAAGGGTTCATCACGATAGGCATGTGATTAGTGTGTGTTTCTGGTGTGTTTCAAAGGGAGAAAGCAGTTGTAACTCATACAAAAACACCAGTACACAGTACATATTATACTGTAAGTTGATTAACTCAACATGGAATTCATTTGAATATTCTTATTGCCACAAGAGATCAAAGTGATATGTAAAAGTGTGGTGTAATTACAGGTCTATACAGAAGTGCAGTGCAGTGTGTTTTTAAAGAATGTAACCTTGTTTCATGAATTCATTTTGGATATACATAATATGTGTCTGTTTTTCATTGGTCAATATATAATAAAGAAAACGTATAGATTAAAAAAAAACTTACTTAGCAGTTGAAGTTTGATCAGGATTATATTTCATCACTGTCTGGAAAAAAGGGATAACCTGAGATTGTTTGAGCTAGCTGACCACTAAATTAATAGGTATATCAAATTTTGAATAGATTATTATTGCAGAAAAGGACATTGAAATATATAAAAGGCACAGCTTGATGTAACTTTATTGTGATTTTACATAAGTAGATAAATAACACATGATTTATGCATTGCTACAATTTCTGGAGTGAGATTTTATACGTCATTTTAGACATGTTTGCTAATAAAATCTATTTGTAAACTAGTTCTCATTGCTCTCTAATTTTCTTCTGGAATGACCTGACAGGTGCTGAAATAGAATGTATAAGTTGAAGTAAAATACATGAATACCAGTTAATGTAACAATGTATAAAGCTTAGAGGGCCAAAATGGCCCTGAAGACACTCGTCTGAAAAATATTGCCTTCATTGCCTATACACGTTTCTATACTATATGTATCGCTTAGTTGTACTGGATACATAATCAAGAAGAAATACAGCAAGATCATTTTAATTCCACAAACCAAAAAGTCAGTATTGCAGTGTGCCTGTTTCATATCCTATCAGCAGGATGTCAGTGATTTATCTCTTTTGAGCAGCTTCAAAATATCCTTTCTACAGGGCAAAACTGAGCAGCTTCAAAATATCCTTTCCACAGGGCAAAGCTGAACAGCTTCAAAATATCCTTTCTACAGGTCAAAACTGAGTAGCTTCAAAATATCCTTCCCACAGGGCAAATCTGAACAGCTTCAAAATATCCTTTCCATAGGGCAGACTGAGCAGCTTCAAAATATCCTTTCAACAGGTCAAAACAAAACTGATCAGCTTCCAAATATCCTATCTACAGGTCAAAACTGAGCAGCTTTAAAATATCCTTTCTCGAGGTCAAACAAAACTGAACAGCTTCCAAATATCCTATCTACAGGGCAAAACTGAACAGCTTCCAAATATCCTATCTACAGGGCAAAACTGAGCAGCTTCAAAATATCCTTTCCACATGGCAAAACTGAACAGCTTCCAAATATCCTATCTACAGGGCAAAACTGAACAGCTTCCAAATATCCTATCTACAGGGCAAAACTGAACAGCTTCAAAATATCCTTTCCACAGGTCAAAACTGAACAGCTTCCAAATATCCTATCTACAGGTCAAAACTGAGCAGCTTCAAAATATCCTTTCCTCAGGGCAAAACTGAACAGCTTCAAAATATCCTTTCTACAGGTCAAAACTGAGCAGCTTCAAAATATCCTATTTACAGGTCAAAACTGAGCAGCTTCAAAATATCCTTTCTGCAGGGCAAAACTGAACAGCTTTAAGATATCCTTTCTACAGGTCAAAACCTAGTGTACCATGTTTTATAGGACAGAGTTGTAAAATCTAGGGAAATAATTCAATGATCTATGTATGGTTTTACAACAATACTGATATTTTGATATATAGATTAAATCAAATGAATAGAATGAGTAGTCTCCCTTTGCTTTTCTCAGCCGCTAATCTTATAAGAGTGGATTGTCAATAACAAAAAAATTACATACACATAACTTGTCACTGGTACACACACTGTAAAGCATCTGGATGTTTATTATAGCAGTATTTCTGTGAGTGTTCTCGGCCTAATAAGAAACAAGTGGTTTTGAAACAAGTTGCTGGCGTTGAATGGTATACATTGTTCCATATTGGGAGAACTGTGTTTATCGGTGATGCTCGCTTGCAGAGATGGGCAGCTGCTGATACTGGTGAGTGGATCGGATTGTTAGATAGCCTTGGAATTGTGCCTGGGGTGGTTGTATAGTGTCATTTGTCATAGGGTTCTGGAGATGTGTATTTGTGGATCTAGAAATGGTTATTAGTAGACAGACTCTGGAATACTGAAGCTGAAAAGTGATTTTTATCTTCATAATTATAATCTTCATTTTAGCTACTCACTGCTCATAAGGTACTGGTAATCTTTTTAGGTAAGTTCCTTCAGTTAGTTTTAGAAAAAGTTAAGATTTTGTCTTAATGTGGTTTTACTCTATATATTAAAGAATAATTCACTAAAAAGTGAAAAATATATGATGTTCTGATTTGATGTTGATTACCTTTCTCTCAGCTATTAACTCTGCATTTAGTCCACAGGAGTACTGATAAGATAAGAAGTATGATCCTCAGGAGTTCTGCTTTATAAACAGTTTTAGGCCAATAAAAAGGAAGAAATCCTCTGTATTTCTTTGTTATTTTTTGTTTAATGAGATCATTAGAGAACAATATTCACTCTACACAATATGTGTAAATATTGGTCATATATATTACTTAATTAGTAGTATACACATCTATACATAATGTTTTGAATTAGTTTCAAAAATATGGTATACAGGTTTATATTTCTGGACCATATCCTTAAAATAATGACTTGGTCATTAATGGATAACTGTATGCAATATTAGGTGTAGATTTTGTAAATTATTCATAATTCTACATCTAGACAGGTCTCAGTGGCTGAGTGGTTAGAGCATCCGCCATTGAGTCAGGAGGTCATGGGTTTATTCCCCAGCCATCGCATACCAAAGTTATATAAAATGGTTCTGGTATAGCTCCCTTGCTTGGCGCTCAACATATAAGAATAGTTCCAGAACTGGTTGGCCTCAGGTATCAGGATAATGTGACAGAGTGTGGTATCATGCCACATGTCTACAGCGTGATACTACAGTGTGGCAGCAATATATCTTATTCAAATAGACCTTGTCTCCAAATGACTGAAATACTGTCTGTGGGATTTAAAACCCAAAAAACAAACATTTAGATAATATTATGTGGACTGTTTGCTCTATGTTTGAAAATATTGTGTTGTTGGCCATATGACCATTTCAGTTTGTAATATGGTTTGTCATTTAATCATTCAACATTGGTACCTCAAGAGATCAACATGAGAGAGCTCTGTGAAAAAAGAAAGGCTGAAAACTGTCAAATAGATTATTGAAAAGACACATTGAGGCCCTGCACTTAAACATTTTTCTTATATTATGCAAAGCAAAAAAAAGCATCAAGAATTAGAAACAACCATGCTCTTTTTAAGTAATAAGGCATGAATACCAAAGAAGCATGAGGCACTGGAACTCTGCATGGTTGTCTTAAGTAAATATTTGGGGTGGAGTTGAATATTGGTCTGTAATTAGCATATTAGATTTATACTGTAATATATTAATAACTATAATTTACTGAAATAACAAGAGATATTACATCATAAAAATGTTTTTGATTCACAATTTGGAACATTTATTGCTGATAAGGAGTTTTTAAGCAGATATAAGTGTTCTTGCAAATTCTCACCTTTAAATCACCCATAAACAGATGTTGGAAATTTGTTTGCATTTCTTGACCTTAAATGATATTGAAAAGGAAGCAAATTCACATATTCGTTGGACAGTTATGAAAATTTGGTTTTAGGCAGTCTGGCATAAGGTCAATTTCAGACAAAAAGACAAGAAAACATGGCAGTAAATCATAGAGTTCCTTTTTAGCTGATTCTACAAATTTATTCATGTCCATCTAGATAGACTGGGCCTCTCTCAGGATGACATATCTAGGTTATGTAGGCAGAGGTAACTGAGGAGCTGAACATTACAGATTACTCTTAAGTGATTATCTCAGAGCTTGCTGAAACACTACAGGGACCATTGTGGGTGGAAGCAGTCTAATCTTATATCATAGGCTTGGAATTTACAGAGGATTAATGTAATAGAAATTTAAAATAACTATTTTATCTGATTGCATGTCTCCCAGTCATTTCTGTTTCACTTTAATCAGCTTTCTGCTGTTTATCTATGTTCAAAACATGCTGAAATATTTGCAGTAGATAGATAGTATGCAGTAGATAACATAATTGCTTTGCCAAGTATGCTTGGAAAAATGCAACACAAAATGTCAAAAATAAAAACAGAGACTTAAATTGAAAGTAAAATAGAAATTAATTCATACACATTTTGTAATGAGATGATTTTATCTTACATTTTATTTTGGTTTAAACAAGCAATGAACTATGGCAGTTTTTGGCAAGAAATTGTTGATTTTTGAATTTTATTTTAACAGTTGATTTAGTAAGCCATGACTGGTTTGCAGCTTTCCAATAGAAAGCTAATAATCTCAATTCAAAGGAATCTGAAGTATGTTAACCCATCCTTGCTTTTCTGTGCACTGGTTGAGTGTTTATTGCATGAAACAGGTCGGGGAGATTAGTGGCTGATGAGTTTTCAAGAAGGTAGTTGGCAGATTGGTGTTTGAAATATGTTTTGTATGCAGTGCTCCACTGAAATGTACCATCTCATACCAAGGTAGATCACTGACCACCATAAAAGTCATTAATCTAAATCACTGTATATGTCATTAATACTAATCACAGTATATGTCATGTAATACTACATCACAGTATATGTCATGTAATGCTACATCACAGTATATGTCATGTAATGCTACATCACAGTATATGTCATGTAATGCTACATCACAGTATATGTCATGTAATGCTACATCACTGTATATGTCATGTAATACTATATCACAGTATATGTCATGTAATACTATATCACAGTATATGTCATGTAATGCTACATCACTGTATATGTCATGTAATGCTACATCACAGTATATGTCATGTAATACTACATCACAGTATATGTCATGTAATGCTACATCACTGTATATGTCATGTAATACTATATCACAGTATATGTCATGTAATACTATATCACAGTATATGTCATGTAATACTACATCACAGTATATGTCATGTAATACTACATCACAGTATATGTCATGTAATGCTACATCACAGTATATGTCATGTAATGCTACATCACAGTATATGTCATGTAATACTATATCACAGTATATGTCATGTAATGCTACATCACAGTATATGTCATGTAATGCTACATCACTGTATATGTCATGTAATACTATATCACAGTATATGTCATGTAATACTATATCACAGTATATGTCATATAATACTATATCACAGTATATGTCATGTAATACTACATCACTGTATATGTCATGTAATACTACATCACAGTATATGTCATGTAATGCTACATCACAGTATATGTCATGTAATGCTACATCACAGTATATGTCATGTAATGCTACATCACAGTATATGTCATGTAATGCTACATCACTGTATATGTCATGTAATGCTACATCTTGGTATATGTCATGTAATGCTACATCACAGTATATGTTATGTAATGCTACGTCACAGTATATGTCATGTAATGCTACATCTCGGTATATGTCATGTAATGCTACATCACTGTATATGTCATGTAATGCTACATCATGTATTTGTCATGTAACGCTACATCACAGTATATGTCATGTAATGCTACATCACTGTACACATATATCACATATTTCACATCTCCTTGTACCAAAATCAAAGATCATATCCAGCCTATCAATACTGTTTGCCAATAGATCAGTATGGTATGTATCATACCCATGTACAATAATGATCAACAGGGAAAGGATTCTTACTATAACAATCTCAGTAGATACACACACAAGTAACACATGGTCTGATGGGAAATGTCTGTGTTTTGCTCCAAGAATTTGTAAGTTGGCAACTCCTATACTTTAACTAATGAGATTGTATATTCAGTAACTTACATGAGCGTTGAATCAGACATGGCTCAGATATAAATTGTACTGGTGAATCAGTTGTATTGTTCTGGTATATTTTTCTTCTTCAGAGAATTACTGTACAAGATATAAACATAAGATGTATATTACAACAAAAGAGAAGCATCACAACCAATGTTTCAAGCCACATCTTTGTGGGAACCCATTTGTTTATGAGTGTCTCAGGCTTGTTTCATTGGCAATATTGCGTCAGTTATATCAGTAACCCAGAGAGGGTGCCAAGTTGTGAATCCAGCTGTCATTGTACAAAAGACAAGTAATTGGTATTTATCACAACATTAGTGGAAGCCACTGTGTCAGAGAGGGGATGGATTAAGGAATATTAACTGTAGCATATACAGTGAATTTATTGGGATCAGGTTTGACCTCTCCCATTTACTCGGACAGTTCCTGTACATAAATCAAGTTTAGATCGACCCCATCTACACATGTCTCTATAAATTACTGGAACTGTTTCCATTACATACAAATAGAGTCATTGTCACTTTCCATAAACTGTACTATCATGTGGATACATGTTGTAGTCTAAACAAAAGACAGCTTGCTTCTGGCCAAGTTCCATTATCCAGCTACAAACCTGAGGAAACTGTTTATGTTCCAAAAACTGCTGGCTTTTTGCTGGAATGAGTTTCTTTGCAGGGGGAAATCAATTTGTGTGGGAAAGTGCCCGATAATGATTTGTTAGGTTCCATTTGAAGCGGCTTCAGCCTGATGGTAGAAACTACATTGGCCTCAAGACATTACCATCTTAATAAGTCCTAGTTGTTAAGGATGTCATGGAAATAGCTCCTTATAGTATGTGGAACTTAATAGTGGTCACATTGCTGGTAATAGCTGAAAGGTCAAGGTCATACTTAGAAGTTGAAGGTCAAAAATATTTCATAGCTCAAAGGTCAAGGTCACACTAAAGTCTTAAATTTTGAAGGTCAAAAATGGGTGCCATGCTTCCATGCAGAAAACTTTTGTTCATTATTGCAAATTTTGTTTGAACAACTAATAGAATAATATTATAGTAAAGGTCATTAATAAGGTCATATCAGATGTTCAGAAAATTAGTGTATTCCTACAGAAGTGTTTGTCAGCTGTCTGAAAAGGTCAAATATGTCTTTTGGGTACTGTATAGTTAACTGGCAGTGGTTATTTCCTGTGAATTTCTGGCATGAGAAATAGTCTTAATAAAGAGTCAGTGCTCTGATAATCTAAATTTAGTAAAAGGTCTGAAACATATTAACAAATACAGACTAAATACAAATTTGATAAGGAATTTCTGTATATTTTTGTCCTTGTTTTGATCACCACGGCACTAATATTAGTAGTCTATCTGCTTATTCACCTGACGGACATTAACTTATCAAATCCTACTTTTCCAAGTGATTGGATTTCGCAGTGATTAAATCAGTTACCATTGTTTTATCAATTTAGCCACACACAATAACACCCCAGTGTCAATGCAGCCACAGTGTGGAACGCTGGACACCAATGTTTGCGGCAGGTGCAGGGTTACATATTGGTCACAAGCCTCTGCTAACGGAGTAATTGTTATTCCTGTTGACTAATTAGGTTGACCTCCGTTACTGGTTTGGATAGAGACAGGCAGGGAGGAAGTGACAGTAATGGTTATATGTGTGGTTACCAAGTTAGTGGGGGCTTTAAGTGGTTTTATGTGTGTGTCAGGAATATGTGATGGCTGCGGTAGCTGTTGGAGTAGTGCTCTGTGTGGTTATGTTGCATGAATGTTGAGTGTCGGTGAGATGACTGAGTATGTCTTGAATTCCCAACAGCTGTTGACTTACATTGTGGACTTTTGATTGACAGTTTTGATGAGATTTTGTGGAGTTGGAACTATTACACATTATCTAATAATAGACATACTGTTTCATTGTCAGTGTGCACCATGCTGGAGTTTGGATCAGTTTCAGCAATAGATCTTGTACCAATTTAGGACTTGAGGAATATTAAAGTTCTGAACTTAAAATGGTATATGAAATAACAAAACAACAAAAGACGTCTACATTGTATATGAAATAAAGGGTTAAATTGTAATTGAGGCAAGAATGGCTGACTTCTTTTTATTTTCTGTTGACAAATACTTAAATGATCAATTTGCATGATTGCATCATTGTTTTTAGTGCAGTTTTATAATGAGACTCTCAATGTACAACAATCTTAAAGTAAAACAATATCATGATTCAAGGACCATTCTGTGATTTTCTGATAATATCATTGAGAAGATCAAAATGGACATTTGTGTTTGATTTTAAACTACCGTATAGCAGGTTATTTCTGCCGGTGTAATATTCTTCGGTTTTGCCATAAAAAGGAGTTATTTTTTTTCAACAGATTATTTTTCTGCAATTTCTTAACCCAGGAAGAAATTATCTCTGTGCTTGATTACCTTGCTGAAGCATATATATTAAAATACACAACTGAAGTTATTACTGTTCACCTTTCTCCTACTCAAGGGAGGTCACTCTATGTTACGTCTCATACTTGCAGCAACTGTGCACCATACAAAATACATAAACACAATTTAACAGCTGCTTTATAGATACAAGTTGGGGCCTCCATGGCTGAAAGAGTAAAGCTGCTGACTTAAATACTCACTCAGCCCCTCTTTACGTGGGTTCGAATCCCGGCAGGGTCATTTGAATTTTCATGTGAGGAAGCCTTCCAGCTGGCTTGCAGTAGGTTGGTGGTTCTACCCGGATGCCTCAGT
Source organism: Solen grandis (assembly GCA_021229015.1). Classification (NCBI taxonomy): domain Eukaryota; kingdom Metazoa; phylum Mollusca; class Bivalvia; order Adapedonta; family Solenidae; genus Solen; species Solen grandis. The sequence continues at coordinate 9,439,262 of CM037782.1, forward strand.
GCATTCAGGGTCTTCCCCCATTTGTAATTAGCTGGATGTCACTATATGACTGAAATACTGTCGCAGCAACGATAAACTAAAAAATCATTCAATCAATCATCAATAGATATAAGTTTGTAAATGTTCAGTAACTTGGATTTATTTTTATAAATACTGGTAATGCTTACTATTTATCAGCGATTTATTCACTCAGCAAACCATTAGTAAATGTGCAAAATATATGCACAGTCTGCATTAAGCATGTAATTAAGACCCATCTCTCCATCCCCAGGTAAACCTGGAAGGCACTGTGTGCCATTGATTAGGGAAGATTACAACAAAAAGAGGTCAAACTGTTATATTCCGTCAAGTATGACAGCTATAATGTGACTTTTTTCCTTTTCATCCCATTTCTGTAATTTCTACCATTTTGACGATTTAGTTTGAAAATTCATTGACTGATTGTATTGTCTTGCTGCACCCATGTTGATATAAACAGAAACATAATTTTATTGTATTTAATTGATTAAAAGGGAAAATGCTGCGAACATTTTTCTACTGTGAGTTTACTTCCACAGATTTTATTTCATGTTCATTTGCAGAATAGTAGAAATAAATTACCTGCAGAAATAACCCACTATACGATATATATAAATCCATGTCAATCACTGAAACAAGACTTAAGCGGTATATATGTCACTCTACATGTATATCAAACTGCAAGGCATTTAGTTACTGCTAATGGTTGCTCACGTTGGTTTCCAGCTTCTTTTCTATAGACTTTGATACAACAGGGATGCAGCCACTCTCATTAGCGATGTTAAGGTTAACCCTTTCCCTCATAGAGGTCACCATGAAAAGACCTATGCGAACAGCATAAAACCAGATCAGCCTGCGAGTAACTCGTAGGCTGATCAGGTTTTATGCTGTTCGCTGCTCCTCAGTGGTCTGGAAATGAGGATTTTGTAATTAAATATGGTAAGGTTTAACTGTGGTTTTCTGCAGATCAGGCTTTATGTGGTACCTATTGAGTGCGTCAAAATGAGTCTATATGAGGGAAAGGGTTAACTGAATGCAGGGTAGGTTGGTGATGTTCGTGATTCTTAAGCTTTAAGATTAGATATATAAATAACATACTAAGCCTTCGTCAGAGTATTTAATCCTATTAATTGATGATATCATTACTATTGTGAACTCTTCACTTAATGTTAGTAATTCTATCTCTACAAATGAAGAGTTTCACTCTGAAGCTTAATGAAAGTTTGCCATATTAAATGTCAGTCAGACAGTGTCAATGACCAGGGGTGATTTTGATTGATGTTTGATGAGTGATTAGAGTCAGCTATTACTGAATCATGCCATCAAGGACACTCTCACATGTATAGATAACTTGGAGAGATTGTGAATTTTGTGAAGATTTGTGAAGGAAGATATGATTATATTATTATATGAAGTTATAATGTGATACCACATTATAAGTGTGAAACTGCACCATAGTCAGTTAAGCATATAACAAAATATAGATGCAAGGTCCATTGTTGGATTGAGTTATATTGGATTTTGCATTTTAATGGATCTATACACTGTATCCGTGATTCCTTGGATATTGTAAGGGTTGTATTAGAGGAATAAGATTGGATGAGTTGATTTCATTTGCCTGTCTTTAGGGAGATGTAAGTTTAATGCAGACAAGACCTATTACCTTAATTTCATTAAATTTTATAAGAATAGTGTATGCTTCCTTGGCGTAATTGCATGAACCTTGGAGACATAAGTTGTGCCTCAATGTCCTTTCATTTGCTTATATCATCTGAAAATTTAAGTAGGAATGTATTAGTAATGGTGGAACTTCTGAGTGAAAATAAATTTAGGCAGTGATAATAAATAAAAATGTGAAAACTGGATGCAAAGCCAGGAGCTGTTTCAAGAAATAGCTTAAGGTTTGCCTTTGGTAAAATTGCATAAACTGTTAATTTTCTGAAATATTTAACTCTCAAACTAAACACTAGTTTACCAGATAAAGTGAACAAATTAGCCAATTAATTCATAATCTACCATTATAAGTATTTTCTTCAATACCTAAGAATGATAAAGCAGAAATACCCTCTATTAGAAATAATAATTGATGATTTAAGTGGAAAATCTCAGTATGATATATCTCCTGGAAGGTATGAATATAATGAAACTAATCAAATTGAGATTTCCTCGACTAAAAAATCTCAAATTAAGCATCAAATTTTATGTGAAATAAAAGACCTTTTTTACATAAAAGCATGCTAATTTAAGCTTGTATGCAATATTTTAATTTTCTAACACATTAAATGAAGGAGTTCTAGATCTTCAATTTTTTTTCTATCTGGCATACTCATATCCCTATTGAAACTTACGGGTATGGCTTTGTCTGTATACCATTGAATAAAGTGCACCACATGGAAAGTTTGCATTTCTGGAGCCCCAGGAGTCTGATTTATATGACTGAAGAGGTTGATGAATGAGGGGGCCCTGACTCAAGTGATGAGGCCTCCATTAAGGGACATATGTTTCATCTCCACGGGGAGTTTGAACCAGAGCTTAGAGTTCATCTTGTTGACTGCTGTCAGACAACTTATCATGATGTAGTGTCCAGTTTTACCTTTATAATCTTTTTTGAAAGGTTCGATCCTATATAATTATATCACACGCCAATATGTAACAGTTTGTATAGTAGATCATGTTTGAGAAACAATATATGGTGTTTGATTTGAAACAAGCCAGACTGGATCCCACTCAGATACACCATATTTCATTATACAATTTAAGTGAGACCGAAATCAGTCTTCCATCTCATCTTAATGGTGCAAAATGAACAGCATAAATTTTGAAGAGACTCAGATAAGTTATATGCAGGCTGATCTGGTTTTATGTTAGTCGCATGGTACATTTTCTTTAATAGTTCCATACCTAGGGCTAACTGCCAAACAATTCTAGGTTCATATAGAAATTGAATAATATGATCAGCCCTTAATATCATTTAGGGTTAAATCATTTAGTAAAGTATCTTGAGTAATATAGAGAATGTCATCCATCATGTTGGCTGATCCTCACCATCAGCATCTTCATCTTCATCACTTTCCATCTCGGCAGGAGGATTGGTTATAACGTCATTCATCAGTCTACTCTACATTCAGTGGAAGCAAGTGAAAAATGCGATATACCTGTCAACTAGTTTGATTATGATAAGAAACATCTTGTTTTATTTTACAGAATAAAGTCTGCTATCCAGTTAAAAAAATATTAAATATTTTGGGCTGTCAACAGTTTTGAATCTGACCAGCTTAACCCTTTCCCTCATATATACTCATTTTGACGCCCTCAAAAGGTATCACATAAAGCCTGATCTGCAGAAAACCACAGTTAAAAACTTTACCAAATTTAATTACAAAATCCTCATTTCCAGACCACTGAGGAGCAGCGAACAGCATAAAACCTGATCAGCCTGCGAGTTACTCGCAGGCTGATCTGGTTTTATGCTGTTCGCATAGGTCTTTTCATGGTTTTCTCTATGAGGGAAAGGGTTAAGGGTTCATTAAGTCTAAGGAAATTTGACTCAGTGCTCTTTATAAATTACTTTGTTTTGAAAGGGAGGTGTATAAAGTTGAATTGATGGAAAATTCTATGGAAAGAAATGATGTATTATGGTGTATTATGAATAATTACAGTGGCAACTGTTTGTATATTTCAGAGCTAGAGACTGTCAAGAAGGGGACACCACTCTATGGACAGCCAGAATGGTGGGGGGAGGAGGAAGCTGATCTCAACACTGGTAAGTTGTCTCCCTTTTATCTAAAAAATTGTGCTTATGTTCTACCTAAAATGATTCAGTCATAGCTCTGTTGTAGTCCACAGTCTAGTGTTATGCTGAAAATGATGGACAAGATGTCATGGAT
>CM037782.1:9443266-9493266 GCA_021229015.1 Solen grandis
CTATCAAAAGACTCATTCTTTCATTTATCTTTTAACTTCATAATTTAGCTTTCATTAATTTGCTTAACGGTTAAGAAAGGTAAGATCTGGTCTTTTGATAGTTTTATCTAGAAGTTAATGGAATTGAAAAAAAAAAAAATATATATATATATATATAGTGTTGCTCAATGGTAACGCTAATTTGGGGTCTAGATACCATATTATAGTACAGTACAATAACACTGTGGTCAACTTAATAAATTAAAAAATAAAGATTAACTCACAACTTTAAAATGACTGAAGTGGTCAAGAAGTACATGTAGACAAAAAAGAAAGAAAATAAACTCTTTAATATACATCAAAAGTCTGTGTTATCAGATGAATGACATTGACTCATCATGTGTCAAAGTTTATCTTGTTAAAAGTTAATTTTCCCCCCACCAACTTGAACTTGGCCATAAATTAGCCTCATTGCTGGGATATCCTGTAGTGCTTGCAACCTGTTATTGCTTGTAGAGTTGTTCCCCTTGTGTTAAATTACTACATTCCTTAATTGATTAAACGTCTGGACTTTTGCTAGTGTTTGGTATCAAGGTAGATTAGGCTGAGTGTGACCTTTCACCATGCTGGATGACCATCGTGAATTCCTCCATCCCAGGGTTGTATACTGTAGATTACAACCTTTGCAAAGGCTTACATTCATGTCATTGTGTGACTGAAGCAAATACCTACCGCTAATTGGCATACATGGCTGACTTATAATCTGCCAGGTTAGGGGCGTATATCTGTGTGTAGGCAGACTTGGCTTCTGAACTGATTGCACTAATCAATATCTCTGCAAATACAATATTTGGATTTTGATAAGTAAAATAAAACTGTGCCAAAAATGATTGGGAAAGTTAGAGCTGCTTTGCGAAGTAAGTATGAAATATGTCATTACATTTTGGTTGGTGGTACACATATAAGAAAAAAAATTGTGATTTTTTTTTGTTTTTCTTTTTTTGTTCTCATTTCAAGTTTACAAATATTTGCTTTGAAGTACTTCAAGTTAATAATTGTTTAGCATGTAGGATATTGTTAATTAAGCAATACACAAAATGTGTAGTTGTTCAGTAACAAAGGATTTTAATTAAAACATTGCAAGTGTCACAGAAAAGTGATATATTCTGTTCTTCTCACAATACAGAAAAGCTGCGTTCCAATGGTTCCAGTGTAGAACAACAAAAGACAAAAAGAATGGAGGACCCTGGAGTTTTGGAGGAAGATAATTCTGTCTCAGACAAATCTAGTGATAAACCAATGACACAAAACGGTGATACAGACACTGCTAATAATGTGCCAAATACAGACAGAGTGTCTGCTCACGAGGGAGTCACAAACATGGCTTTCACCGTTGACTTTGGGGATGAAAAAGTTAAGATGGAAGGAAAGACTTTGAGTGACTTTGTGCCATCCAAGATCGAAAAAGTTTCCGGGAACGAAAGGAGAAGGCAGCTGCAGAGAAAACTCAGTCATCAACGACTGCCACATCCACATCATCTGTGACAAAGTTGGCAGCCACCAAGGACAGAGGCAGTCTGGATAAGTCAACACCACCTGTAAGTACAATAAGGTCATTTTTCAGGGAATAGAAAAAAACTGAAACTGTTTTATTTGGTTAAATGCCTGTATCTATGATAAATACCTATTCAGTGGCATTTTACAATACATGCATATACATGTAACATGAAATTTATAAACATATACATCACAATTAAAATATTTCATGTAAATAAAATTTATAAATAACGGGTATGCATAAAATAATAATAGAAAAAAAAATCATATAACGCCCACGATTAATATTGACGTTATATATTAAACTGTAAAAATTATGAATAGTACCAAAATTAAAATAGTTAATAAAAGTCCTTAAAATAATCGGTTTCTAAATGCAGTGTAGACCTGTTATTACTAGCCCCATTATGATGAGAATGCCATAGGGGTCTGGCATTAAAGATGAGTCTTATATCACTATATATATATATAATTATCTAATCTTATATATAATATGTAAAGTTGCTGTGAATATTATGATTAGGGGCCTCCATGGCCGAGAGGGTAATGTCACTGACTTAAGCACTCACCGCATGGGTTCGAATCCTGGCAAGGGTCATTCCGATTTTCATGTGAGGAAGCCTTCCAGCTGGCTTGCGGTAGGTCAGTGGTTCTACCCGGATGCTTCTTTGCATTCGGGGTCTTCCTCCACCAGAAATTAGCTGAACGTCGCTATATGACTGAAATACTGTCAAAGCGACGGTAAATTCTAATAGTCAAGTCAATATTAAGATTAGTATAGAATAGTTGATATATTTAGCTACATTGACATTTAAAACAAAACTATTATTTTGAGGAAACAAGTGTTGGTAAAAAAAAAAAAAAAAGGTAATGCACTTTTAACTGTTATGCCCAAGGGCGGGCATACATGGAACCTTTGACAGAAGACCATTCCCCGGAATTTGACAGACAGAATGGTTCTGAGTCCCACGCAAAACATCTACTACTCTGGGATTGACAAATTGCCATTGCTCTTTGATGGGGATATAGACTAAAAAAAATCCCTTGGGTCAGCTTGTTTCCCACTTCCTGCGGTAATTATTGATATGTGCATAACACCAAGGCATGAATTGAAATCTTCTTAAAGTAGTTTTTAAATGTTTCCCTTGTTAGAAACTCTTTAGTTCACAAACTGTTTAATCTGTTAAATATCTCTCCTGGCTCTGACCTTAAGAATAAGAAGCCTGGCTTAAGGAGGGTTGTTAGTGATAAATGAAACATCTTAAGCATTACACAGAAAAATATGTGTACATGTATGTCCTGTTTTAGAAACAAGTCATACTCATCACAAAGCCGGAAGCTGCAAAAGTATTTTGATGTCACCCTTCGAAAGTAATCTTAATTGGTTTGCATCCACTAGTTTCTGTTGTTATACCCCCGAAACGAAGTTTGGGGGGGTATATAGGAGTCACCCGGTGGTCGGTCAGTCGGTCGGTTGGTCGGTTGGTCGGTCCAGCGGTCCGTTGCATTATTGGAATTCAATACAACTTCATGCAATGATCAAGCACATGGAGAGGAAGTGCAGTGCACAAGAACCATAACTCCATCTTGACTTATTACAGAGTTATTGCCCTTTGTTATTTTCCTTGTCCGGAGAAATTAAAATTAGATTTCAAAACAATTTCATACAATGGTCAACCACAATATGAGGAAGTGCAGTGCACAAGAACCATAACTCTATCTAGAGTAATTACAGAGTTATTGCCCTTTGTATTTTTTCCTTGTCCGGAGTATAACTTGTAACCTTGTCCGGAGTATAAGTTGTAAAGTACTGATTGGATTTCAAAACAATTTCATACAATGGTCAAGCACAATGAGAGGAAGTGCAGTGCACAAGAACCATGACTCTATCTATAGGAATTACAGAGTTATTTCCCTTTGTTACTTTTCCTTGTCCAGAGTATAACTTGTAAACTACTGGTTGGATTTCAAAACAATTTCATACAATGGTCAACCACAATATGAGAAAGTGCAGTGCACAAGAACCATAACTCTTTCTATAGGAATTACAGAGTTATTGCCCTTAGTTACTTTTCCTTGTCCAGAGTATAACTTGTAAACTACTGTTTGGATTTCAAAACAATTTCATACAATGGTCAACCACAATATGAGGAAGTGCAGTGCACAAGAACCATAACTCTATCTAGAGTAATTACAGAGTTATTTCCCTTTGTTACTTTTCCTTGTCCATAGCATAACTTGAAAAGAACTGGTTGGAATTCAAAACAATTTCATACAATTGTCAACCACAATAAGAGGAAGTGCAGTGCACAAGAACCATAACTCTATCTATTGTAATTACAGAGTTATTTCCCTTTGTTACATTTCCTTGTCCTGAGCTTAACTTTAAAACTACTGGTTGAAATTCAAAACAATTTCATACAATGGTCAAGCACAACCTGTGTAACCCGGCCAAAAATCTGGAAAAAAAACTAATGTAAAAATGTCTTTTTCATACTCTTCTACTTAATCCTAATAACTTCATCATTTCTAAAGCAGTATTGCGGGGGTATTAATCACATTTAGTGATAGTTCTAGTTTAGTTTTATTGTATTCAAGTAAAAATCATTAATACCCAATCCATTTTGATTTTAAACCAGGTTTTCAACAAAAATCCTGGTTATTAGAATGGTTACATCATTGGGTCAAACATTTCATATCCGTTGAATATCTCATTAGAATAGATTTTTAGTAGATAAATACCTTATGGGAAGAGAAAGATCGGGATTGATATTTAGGTCAGTATAGGGTCAAGGTCATTGTTACTAAAAATAGATTTGCTTGCCGTGGTGACACTTGAAAAGCTAGTTTCATGTCATTTGATGTGTTTCTTGTTAAGTATTTTGTCAGGAGAATGAATTACTGTTTTGACCTTTTTTTGTGCCTGCTTGCCAAAAGCCTGTCAGTGGTGGGCTATTTGTGACCTGCCCTCATTGTTTGAAAAAAAAAAAAATGAATCATGATTTTCATGCTCGATTTCATAAAAATGACCTCTATACTCAATAAAGAATTGATTTGGGTATTTGAGTTTTAGCCTTAGATATTTCATCCCCCTTTACCTCATATAGATTTTTTGACACGTTTATAGCAAACAGAGCGGACCCAGACCAGATAGCCTCTTCCAGGGTCTCCTCTGTTTCCACATTCAATATTGTAGCTCAACTTTTACTCAGTCTGCATTCATTGTTTCATAAAATGATTTAATTTAAGTAAATTAATATCCATCATGTCATGAATTCATACTTGAGTATTCTGAGGTATAAATGGCCAGATCAGTTAACTCATGTCAACCATGAGAGTGCTATGCTTAATTGATCAGAGTGTATTCTGCTTCTTATCAATAGCATGAAGATTAGATGGTTAACATTTTGAAACCTGGTGATTAGATGGTTAACATTTTGAAACCAGGTGATTAGATGGTTAACATTTTGAAACCTGGTGATTAGATGGTTAACATTTTGAAACCTGGTGATTAGATGGTTAACATTTTGAAACCTGGTGATTAGATGGTTAACATTTTGAAACCTGGTGACTAGATGGTTAACATTTTGAAACCTGGTGATTAGATGGTTAACATTTTGAAACCTGGTGATTAGATGGTTAACATTTTGAAACCAGGTGATTAGATGGTTAACATTTTGAAACCAGTGATTAGATGGTTAACATTTTGAAACCTGGTGATTAGATGGTTAACATTTTGAAACCTGGTGATTAGATGGTTAACATTTTGAAACCAGGTGATTAGATGGTTAACATTTTGAAACCGGGCGATTAGATGGTTAACATTTTGAAACCAGGTGATTAGATGGTTAACATTTTGAAACCTGGTGATTAGATGGTTAACATTTTTAAACATTTGATTAGATGGTTAACATTTTTAAACCAGGCGATAAGATGGTTAAACATTTTTAAATATGAACATTAGAGGGTAACATTTTGAAACCTAATGATTAGATGGTTAACATTTTGAAACATAATGATTAGATGGTGAACATTTTGAAACATAATGATTAGAGGGTGAACATTTTGAAACATAATGATTAGAGGGTGAACATTTTGAAACATAATGATTAGATGGTGAACATTTTGAAACATTAAGATTTGAGGGTGAACATTTTGAAACATAATGATTAGATGGTGAACATTTTGAAACATAATGATTAGATGGTGAACATTTTGAAACATTAAGATTAGAGGGTTAACATTTTGAAACATGAAGATTATCTGATAAGCAAATTGAAACTAATAGGACTCTTTCAGTTGGATCTAGCTTTTTGGAACAATAAATGCCCACAATTAGTAATAGAGCTAGTGCTAACATTGTTTTAAGTGTGGGGATTGTACACGCTCTCTGTGCTTTCTTAAATTTACATAAAAAACAAATTCCCACTGACACAGCCACTGGTATATTTTGAGGTATAACTTGTATAATGTTATTCAGATATGATAGTGGGTTCTCCTTTTGTCACCTTGAAGAATATTTATGCTAATTGTAAAATTTATTTGAATAGTGCAGTACATGAAAGCGGGACATAGAAATAGGGCAGTGTGCGGCTACATAATCACGGTGTACAGGCTTTATGACAGGAAAGTTTTAAAAATTCATTTAGATTTCTGTTGGTAGTGGTATACTGTAATATGAAAAGTAATTTGTTCAGCATGACGGAACAAGACAAGTACTTTAAAAATATGATGTTAAATTAATAAGTTGTAAAACCTGTGTCAGAAAACAAGTTACTGACGGTGAGGATACTTGAAGGATTGATGTTAGTGTGCTGTTGATATGTGCATCTGGAGCTTGGTTTTCTATAATTATATGGTGTAATTTTAGCTGAATGTGCTTTAAAAGCCTGTTATCATATACATATATATTGTGTAAAGCCAAATACCAGCAATTTACATGATGCAATATTATGTATACCAAACTTTATGGTTTGTAAGAATCAGTTAAGATTCATTGGTTGTTATGGTATGCCAGATGTTGCGCCGAGATTGTCATGTGGAGGAACATGTGAATGAAGTCATCAGTAAAGTTACGTGGTAGAAAACGTTGAGTATAGTGGCGATTAACCTTTCAGTCATAAGAAATGGGATTAGTACAGGAGCCTATTAAATGGATGATTTAATACTTAGACTATTCTTGGGTGAAAAGAGAGAGGATTTTTTTGTGGTATTGGTGAGGAATTTGTGCAAAAATGAACAGCAGGAGTCGATCTAGCAGGAAACAGACACGCAGAACACCTTACAGACAGGTTACTGTTTATTTATAACATTATTATACTTTCCTTACAAAGCATTAGATCTTTTGTGTAAATTTCTTTTTAATCCTATGATACGTCACTGCTGTTTATAGAATGGGCAAGTGGGGGATGATTGGATGGATGAGAGAGGAGTAGGGGGTGGGGTTGTCCGGTGCTGAATCCCTTGGGTAGGTGTCAGGTTCATTACACTGCAGCTCCATTATAACGCTATGTCTTGGGGTCTTGTCAAGCTACCACATTATATTGGACTGTATAATAACCCAGCGGAAATGCACCATATGATAGCTGAATAAGTCGCAAAGATAATGATTTGAGGTCCGTGTTTAATTGGGATTTACAAAGTAATTGAACTCCAGGACGTAAACTGTACTTGGAACATGTAGCAATCAATAGATTCAGGACTTGGATCATTCACCTCCACTTTGTGTTGAAGGTCATACTTGATATTATTTTAGAGCAAAGGCTTAGGGATTTGGAAAATGGTGATTATTGTAACATGCAAAAATTCTAATATTTGCACCTTTTTATAATGTATGGTCTGAAACTCTCTCCGATGTCTGTTTATGATGATAAATTAGTATAATTATCACTAAAATATGCATAAAAGAAAGATGTGTGCGTGTGCAGGTGTAGACGAGTAATGTTGAAGGCGAGAAGCAATATCAACTCTTACCTCATTTATATGCATTTAGATGCCTTTACAAACGGAGCAGACCCAAATCAGACATTTTTTTCAGTTTGATCAGGCTTAACTATAACTAGTGCCCTATGGTATAAATGATGTAGTTGCTGTAAATGGGGCAATAGGCATAAAAATGGCGCTAATATGTGTCAAAGATCTAAACTATGTGTCTCAGCTGTAAGTGTCGAACAAGTCTGTGAAAGAGGAATACAATGTAGGTAATTTTCTGTACACTTGTAATTTATGGTGGAACAAATTAGGACACTGAAAATACATTACAGGTAGCAAATTACACCCTGTTTGATGTATGGCTTTAATTAAGGCGCCTTGTAATTTGTCTTGTTAGGTGATTAACATCCTCTCAAGGTGCAGGATCTTTGTAATTCTCATTTCCTGTGTAGTAAGTTGATGAAATTTGCTTTTTCAGTATCAACAATTTCACACTGCAGTAACACTCAAATGTCATTTGCAGCAAGTATAAAACCTGATCATCATGTAGCTGGGTGCTAGCTTTAATAGAATAACTATATTGCTTTTCATTATACAATCCCTGGTCAAATTACTTGTCTGTTGAGATGAGATGAAATATGGAGAATACTCTAAAATCAAACATTTTTTCATATATTTAATTTGCGTCTCATTTGCAAGATATGAATTCACAGACATTCACTTAAACAAACTTGTATCTACCTGTATGATGTAAACAAGTGAAATTAGCAGATTTTTAAAGGCACAAAGCAATTCTTAAGATATTGATTTGCTAAAATATATGATTTTAAGGTTTGTTAATCTATCTCTCAAGGATGATTAACGAAATGATCAGTGTGACCAGAAAAATACCAGATCAGTACTCAGTACTTTTAGAATGAGTAGGAAACAGTGTAAAATCTGTTCTGTGTGAAAAACTCTAATCTGGCCTTTAATGGTATATATATATATATATAATGGCATTATTCATCAAAGGGTTAAGATAGACTTATTGTGTGTATTTCTGTTACAGTCGAAGAGTTCAGGACCTGTGGGACGGACCTCACTGGACAGCCAGGATGAATCTCCGACCTCACAGAAGAAACTGGACGACCTTTGGAACAGCAGCGGCGTCTCGACTGAATCTGCAGCCATCAAGAGGCAGAGGATGCAGACCAGCAAGTCCCTGTCTAGAAGTACAGACCAGGATGAGGAAGTCTCTGAGAGTTCATACGCCAAACGTAAGAAAATAGTTCTGTAATTCCTAAAAACAATTTGAATCCTGCGTATGTGAATTAAAGTTTAATTAGGAAACACTTCCTTGTAAATTATTGCACCTTTGCTTCACAAAGGGAAGTGGAGGCTATATAAGAATCACATGAATTGTCTTGTCACCTCTATCTTACAAAACAGTTCTGTATCTTTTACATTTTTGAGTATAAAGTATTAATCACCTTCACAGACATCTGTACTTTAATTCTAATACTGTAGAAACAATTAAACTTTTGTTTCATCAGACTTCCAGCTAGCAACCCTGAGATCTGGCAGCCATTTTGTTTGTTTTGTGATGGAATAATATAAGACTGGATCTGAAAAGCTGCTAATTTAGACACCTTTTTTACTCAAGACCTTAACTTCATATAAACTCATTTTGACACATTGGCAAACAGAGCAGACCCAGGTAAGACAGCTCCTATAGGAGGGTCTCCTCTGTTTGCTATAACAGTAGAGTAGCTCAAATTCTACACAGTTTGCAGAACAAAGAAAATCCCACTGTTTCATAATACCATTTAAAGTTCAGTTAATTAATATTTGTTTAGTCATAAATTTATACATGAATATTCATGAAGTAATGGTTAAATGTTAAATTTAATGAATTTACTGCTGTGAATCATGTATGGTTTACAGTGTTGTTAGTTAGAAGTTGTTTTTTATCTCCCAACCACTGTAATTTCACCTGTTTCTGAGTGTCATCAGACTCTAGATAATCTCTAAATTGATTTCAAACTTAAGGACCTTCTATCATACCAACTTATTGTAGACCTTCCAACATGTCAAGGTTATCAGAGGCTTGGTTTTCCACCCCTTGTACAAGTGTTCATTAATCCAAGCATCTGAGTAATACTGATGTTTGTTTCCTGGTTTTGGAGACTTAAAAGGTCAACTGTACAAACAGGTGAGGCAAGATGGAGAGTCAGACCATGTGACCCAGGTAGTAACCCCTAACACTTCTGTGGATGGTAGATAGGAATCATTAATTGTCCCATCCAACAGTCAGTCTGCCTTTCAATCCATCTTATGTATTTTCCCATTTTACTCATGACACAAGGAACTTTGGTAGCGTTTGGTTCACCATCATTTCATACTCTTGTTTATGTTTAGCCTGAAGTTTTGGACAGAGTTTCTTGATCTTTTTTGGTCATTTAACAGTGGTCAGTGGAGAGTTTTCCAAAAGTTCTGTTAGTAACATGATATGATTTCAACTTTGAATATAGGCCTAGAATTATGATAAAGAGAACTATTTTTTCTCATTTTTTTCTCCAAAATAATGATTTTATCAACGGACAATATTAGCCTTTGCAACTTACTTAGTTGTATAAAAATATAACCATGACATGCTGTACTAGCTCTTTCAAGGTGAAATAAATTCTGAAGAAAACAGACAGCCTTAGTCATTAGAAAATAGGTGGAAAACTTTATCTTAATTGAAATCAAATGTTTAGAGCACCCCTGTAAATCATATTACATATTATCATTTTCAAATAAGCTGCCCCTGAAAGATATATTTACAAGGCCAAAAGAGTTGCTTCCCTTTGCCATAAGTATAATTAACATCATGACATTCATTTGTTATTTGTAATACAATAAATATGTACCAATTACATTTTTTTTCCTGCAAGACTGATGTAAAGAGTAAATATATTAATTATAATATAGAAATCTGTGTGTTAACATTTTAATAAGATTTTATTAGGAAAACAAGCATAACACTTATTATATCATTAATAATGCTGGGAGCATAGATTTAGCTTTATGTATAATTTTAGATACTGTACTCGACATCGAATTTTGGGAAATCATTATTTACAGCAATTTCATAGACACATATTTCTGTTTGTAGATTTATCTTTTTAAACTTATTTCTTTTTACATTGAAAAAGAAATAAGTCCTTAAAACTTATTCTGATCTTACTTGATAGTTCCTGGGTTGGACCAGTACTTTGTACCTGGGAAGGTATTGAAAGGTTATTACCACCAAGGTAGCTCAAACCCACAACCTTTGGATCTGCAGTCATGTTTAGTAACACTGTATTGGGCAACTTTCATTAAAAAAGGAAAAAAATCCAATTGAATAAACATAGTTTGAATCGGTTTTGATTCATGGATTATTCCAGTTAGAAATCAATGAAAATTAATCATGGTGTAGGATAATTTTAATATAATAAGTATTCTTCTCCTGTTTATGTATGAAAATCAGACAGAATACAGTGCATGGCCATTACAATGCTGTATTTTGGGTCCAATCTTAGATATTGAATTAGATGGGACTGCTTGATAACACAGAACCAATGGAAATTTTTAGATCCATGGTTTAATGTGTGTTATATTGGGATACACATAGTAATGGACAGCATTGTAGAAAATCTGCACTGTACTTGGAAATCATTGTATTTTCATTACATTGTTTTTCTATGTCAGCAACAGTGTTTAAGAGTGACTAGCATGTTACCTGGTTCATTTGTATGTCATGCATGTTGTATTTTATAATCAGAGAGAAGGCTTTATACAATTTAGTAGACCTTGTATATTGAATCCTGTGTATGTCAAAATTACAGTAGTATACATGTTTAAACTTCATTGATTTATAACATGTATAATTTTTCAGCCACCAAATCATCAGCTGTGAAGCGGCGGCCCCAGGCCAGTAGCCAGTTGAAGCCCAAGTCTGTGATACGTGCCCGTAAAGCTGTGAGCCAAGAGATTCTTGCCTCGTCAACACAATATACAAATGACAATGCAACATACCTTATTGACAAAATGTTCCAGAATAACTCCACAGGAAGCGTGGACAGCCTTAAACAGAAAGGGTCCAGCTGTACTAACACGGAATATGACTTGTATCAAGAGGCAATGAAATATGACAGTAAATCAAAGTCCATGTCCCAAGATCTGTGTTACAGCTCGCACACAGTTAGTGATAATAAGAAAGACTCAATGCATTATCCAGTGACAAGAGTTGATCGTGATGCTCGGGATAAGAAGACCAAATCACGCGAAGTGCCAGCTCCCATTCTAGAGAAATCCACAGAGGATGTGCCTGAAAAAGAGGACAAAGTTAGTGAATCAGGAACCTACACTATAGAAGGTGAAAAAGATTCCAAAGCAGAGGATGAAGCAAGGAAAAATATTGACAAAGTGTTTGGTGTGGACCAATTGTCTTTGACTGGTTCTAGCAGCCTGACTGATCTCAAATTGAAAAGTCCAAAGTCAGACAAGCAGGAGGAGCTGACTCAGAACCTGCAAAACCTGAACGAGGAGTTGGAGGAGATAGAGAAGTTGGAGAGACTGAGGTCCCAGCGACCCATGATCGACAGTCTCGAGGGTGAGATAGGCAGTGTGGAGACTAGCGAGTACTATGAGGATAATGAGGTAAGCATTGCCATTATCTAGTGTTTTTAAAAAAGGCTTAGTAAGCTTTCAGTCAAGGAGATAGTGGCTGCTCAGCCCAGGTGACCGCTCAATAGAAAATGATATAACAAAGTGTATAAAACAGGTTGGCTACTTGTTACCGGTGGCCGTTTATACAGATTTAACTGGATTGGTTTTCCAACTGGCAGAATTCTGCAGACCCTACTTTAGGGTTCCTGGTTGTACTGTGGGAAGTTTTGAATGAAATACTCAGAAGGACTTGATCTTTAGGTTGTCGTTGTTGTACTCTTCTCTTGTACCAGATATACATTACCTTATTGTTTATCATTGTTCTGAATAACAAGAATAACAACATATCCATCATTTGGTTGCATGGCATGATGTCAGTCTTCATTAGTTATACTGTAAATGAAATAAGTGATGTCACTAGTACAGCAATAAGTAATGTCAACATATATGTTATCAAAGCCCATTACAGAGGATGGGATGTTTTTAGGTGTCAGATAGTGCTTATATGTTGATCTTTATTATTGTATACCTGACATCTAGGATTACCTTTGGCATAATACTGTGTTGACCTGATATGTCAATGTTTAAACTAGGTCACTCAATTCCCATGGTGACCATTGCTAGTGTTTATAATGTATTCATTTCTTTGGTAACAGATACACATGTGTATAAGAATTTCTGTTATTTTAGTGCAAGATATCAGTTCCAAGTTCAGTTCAACAAAATGTTTCTACATCTTGAATTACCAGTCCTAGTGGCCAAGTGGTCAGAGTGTTTGTCCAGGGAGGTTGTGGTTTCAGTCCCTGGTTATGACATACCAAAGTCAATAAAAATGACTGTTTAACCTGCTGTCAGGATAATATTGTTGTGGTATCACACTACTGGCTAACAGTGAGATATCACAGAGAAGCAGCATGTAGACAGAAATCCCCAAAGACAACTATCTTTAAATCATCTCAAGATCGATGGCATGTTAGTAATGCATAATTATTTCACCTTATTATTGTACATTTTGTTAACCCTTACCCTGCTGGAACCATAAGTGCTAACCTTTGCCACCAGTAAAGAGCCAGGCCAGCCTGCACATCCGTACAGGCTGGCCTGGCTCTTTACTGTTGGCTGACCAACTACAAGCTTCCATCTTATTATCCTTAAAATTGATAATGGACAGTTCCAAAAAAGATGCCAGCTAAGTCTATTTGAGAAATTCAGCAGGTTAAGGGTTAATGATTACGTTGTTAGACTGATTCAAAATGTCCCTCAACACCAATGTATCATTGGAGGTTTCTCTGGTTGCTATGGTATTCTTGTACAGCATTTATTAAGTGATTTTTCAAATAAGACATTGCATGCATTTAAGTTGCCAGTTGAACAGAATTGAGATAGATAATCCTGAAGCACCACTCAAGGATTACTCAGTAAATAATGTCTAAAGTTTTAAAACAGAAAACAGTTTCACTATATTCACTGCAAATAGTAGTTGTTTTGTAAGCTCATTTTTAACAAGTAATTATACTATTATACCAAAATTGAACGTTGAAACACCACATTTCAGTGTTGAATTGATGAATTATTTAAAAAAACTTTGGATTGTCATTGCAATTGAATATTTGAACTAATAATTAATGTCAACATTGTTTGATTTATAATTGATTGTGGTTACCTAGGCTATGATCTAAGGCACCGGTTCTGGGAGCAGCTACATATTATCTATCGACCCCAGACTCTGATGGAAGTGTGGAATGAGGGAAATTCTCCATCCATTATTTATACAGATAGCTGAGCGGGGAAGTTACATGTTGTTGGTGTAAATATTTGGGGTGAGGATGCGTGAGCAGTGCCATTGTGCCTCTGACCACCAGATATACGTGATATATTTACGTCTGCTGCTGGATGTATTTGTGTCTGCTGCAGAATCTCCTGTTTTTGGTCTCTTGGGAATTTTATTTTGTGTTTGGAAAATAAGAAAAGTACTGCTGTAGGAAGTTATTTTTTTATTTTCCGTTATGGATGCACTTTGTGTGTTGGAGATTGGTTATTAATTATTAGAATTTGAAAAATTAGAATTTCTGGTGTATACAAGTCAGTGAAATGGAATATAGTGATGTATAAAGCTGTAAATTAATAAGTTGTTTTGCTGTTTGTTGGCTTTAATTTGTATATTATACTTCAGAAATAAAGAATACAAATTTGTGTCATCAAATGGCAAAGTTCAGCTTTCATAGTCATTGAAATGGTTTCATATCGCAAAACCAGCCCTCTGTTGACCTTGATCACAATAAGTGTTTAACCTTCAATGTTATCATCATCTTCTGTCTATTGCATTGTAATTCTTTTATGACAATGCAGTGATACACATATGTTCAGATTTTGCAAACTTTTATCTAGTTTGACATTGAAAGAATTGATAAAATATCTCCTTTTGTATGAGTTCTAAAGATTGTTCAAAGGTCACAGGAATCATTTCTATGCAAAGAGTATTTCTGTCAATAGACACTTTTAGAAGTTTGGTATTAGAAGTAATTAAAATAATAGACCGCCTGCCTGAGATATTAGGCTAAAAACATGGGAAATTAATTTCTTGATTGCAGGTTGTGGATATAAACTGATTACAATATTCTGTGGTGTAATTTGGATGGAATGTAACGGTACATTTTGCGTTCTTTCTGTGCAATTCCTTTTATAAAAATAGAAATATTTAATTGTTTAAATTTCTATCTTCGATAGTGAATATTTATTTCTATAAAAGGTGTTAGCAAATTGTGTTTACAGTACATTAACCGATGTACCACTCAGTTTTATTAGTAAATTGATTTTACTTTTAGATTCAGTGGGTACAATAATGAATTTATTGTAGATTATTACAAGGCATTGAGGAAAATTGTTCGCTGATTTTAAGTTACAGAGTATCTGAACAGTTCAGTTGAATTCACATCAATCAATAAATACTTCTAACGACAACACATAAAACTTGGTCACAGTTTTATCTTCAATGATTGATAAGCATGATAAATTGGTCGCATCTCATGGTTAATTGACTGTTTGCTCATTTAAGGCAATCCAACATTAAATTATAATCAGGATCCTTCAAATGTTTAAAAAGACTTCAGTGCAGATGCAAGCATCCATTGACTTTTAGTTGTAAGATTTTTTGCTGAAAGTCTATAAGGTCTTACATATACTATAAAATTCCCACAATTACTTAATAGACAGTGATCACAATTTATTGATGGATTGATTACCTTAACAAATACCTAGAAAACTGTGGTTCAGTATTGTAGTTTTGATGTTTAGAAGTGAGCTTGACCCCTTCTGACTGATCGGGATTTTGCCTCAGGCTTTTCACCATTACATATTAGATGAAAAGGTAACGCTGTAAAACATGATCAGACTGAGAATTGCTTTCAGACTGATCTGGGTTTTTATGGTCTAAATGATAATGAATCTGCATTTACTCTTCACCTCATTTAGATGTGCTTTGAAGCATTGGCAAGCAGAGCAGACACTGATAAAGACAACTGTGGAAGGAGCTGTGTGGTCAGGGTCATCTCTACTCAAAGGTATCCAGTATGTTGATTTGACCGAAAAACTGCCCCTTTAAAAAAAAATCAACAACCTTATATATGATAAGAAGGTAGGTAACTTTTTCCAATGAAATCATACCTTATGTCGTTTCAATTATTGTAAATTCTATGATTATTGATAGATTTTCATAAAATTGGTCTTTATTTTGTGTGGAAGGGATGATAAAAGACATAAAGGGACAAAAAACACTCCCTTGCCTGAGGACTCCGCCTTAAAAATGTTTGCGAATTCAAAAACATGTTTGGCCGGAAGAGATTTGACTGACAGAATCTCGCAAATTCTCCCGAATAAAACTGTAGAAAAACTAATGTCACAATATCAGCGTTGAATTGTATGGACAGATATGATAAAAGAAACAAATATACCTGAAATGAACACTTGTGCTGTTATGAAATCCACTATTTTGAGAAGATTTTGTGACTAAGTCAAAAACAAAACCACATCAGTAATGTCACCGAGATGCTCGATAGAAACTGTAGAGAATCTGCCGTTTAAATGTAGCTGATCACTGGTCAAGATCGGGTCAGATGAATTTTTAAAAAGGCAGAAAAAAGGCTGCATAAGATGAAAAATGAAATAACAAGTATTCATTTTTTGTTTATTTGACTTTTTTTATCAGTATCTGTCAATACAATTCAATGCCGATATTGTAGCTTTAGTTTTTCTTTAGTTTTAAACAGAAGAGATTGGCGAGATTCCGTTGGTCAGATCTCTTCCAACCAAATGCGTTTTCGACTTCGAAAACTGTTGTAGCGTGATTCCTTTGGCAATGGAGTGTTTTTTGTACCAGATTGTCTTTATTCATCCCCTCCATGCAAAATAATACCACTAAATTTCAAAGGAGTTACGGCAATTGAAACGACATGATGTACGTTTTCATTTTAAGAAGTTACCTACCTTCTTATTATATATAAGGTCATTGATTTTTTTGTTTAATGGGCAACAACATACTGGGTACCTTTGTGCTTGCTCATTCAATATTTTAGTGCAAATTCTACCCAGCCTGAATAGCAAATAAATATACCATTTAAAATTCAGTATATGAATATTGATGAGATAAAGGGTTGTGAGTAGCAAATACTGTCAAGGGAGATCACTGTATATTTACCTTTCTGTTTTTGATTTGATATTATGTAAAAAGGCTAATGTAGATTAAGTTTATTTATCCATTGTTGCTTGGTCAATTAAGAATCAGATTAACAGACAATAAATTGGGAGGCCAATCTTGAATCGAAATGGTTGCATGTTATCATATTCCAAATGGCTAACAGGTTTAATGCTGTTATTGACAGGTCTGTGTTAGATGGACTATGGGGCTGTAATTGAGAAGTAATTAAGGGATAATTAACTCGAAAGTCAGAGACTGACCTTGACTGAAGGGCGCAAGATTGGATTGGATTGCATGTCTAACATGGAAATGCTTGTCAGCTGTTACTTATTTCTCATCTGTGTGCATAGATTTCATCAGATGTACAGAAAAGACACAAAATAAAGACTTTTTATTTAAATAAAATTGTGTTTAGGGAGCATATGCTTGTAATTCCAAGTAGTTTGTAACTGAATAAGAAAAGTCCATTATCTTTAGGTGGCGTGTGACTATTTATTGCGGTTGAAACAATATTTGAATAAACTGAAACTCACATACTGATTCGTTTTATGTTGGCTGTTGTTAACGTGTGACACAGCTAGATGCATAAAAATGTTAATTACTGCTGTATTCTGATAAATTCCCCTACCACCCCATAACCGTCTGTGCACACACACCAACAGAGTACCAACAGAAAAGGAAACAATACTCAGCACAATTATAAATGGACATTGTTCTGTAAGGTATCAAATGCATTCCAATTAACTTATGTGTTACCAAAGAGCTTAACTTGGATGATGGGTAGTCAATGATTGACCTGGTTTACACAAAATATCTCATGATTTTGTAAGAGCGGTTAACTTAGCTCTGAATAGGAAAGGCCAGCCAAATTATGTATTCATTGCTAAAAACGGGGAAGGTGCATTCAATTGAAGATCTGAGAAACCTGTAGATATTTTCTAAGCAAGATGTAAAGCCCACGGCCACTTAATAGAGAAAATACAGTACAAGTCTTGAGTCACTGGTTACATGTAGGTGATTTTGATGATGTCTTAGATTCATATTAAATTAATGAAATATGGAAAGTATAGTGTATCAGTCAGACCTGGCTCATGATAAGTGTGAAGCTACGGATGGAGGTGAAGACAAATGAATGTAGTCCCATCACCTAGGGGTGCTTCTGGTCACATCAGATAGGATATACTTAATATTTTACCTTATGTACATTAGGTTGACAACTGTAGTGATGGTCTTTGTGAAAGTTTTTGATCTGGTATAAGATAGGAGGAAATGGGTTAACAAAGGTTACTTTACATTGGAAAAGATGAAAAATAGAAAATAAGAAGAGGGGGAAAATCAGGTATGCCTGGTAAAATATAAATATGTAGATATTATTTTTTTAAAAATTTTAATTTGGGGAACAATTGTTATGTTTGTTTCAATATAATGAGTTATCATTGTAATTAAGATGCATAAGAGTTATAATTTCCTGCAATATTTGTAAAGGTTTCACAAGAGAGGTATACACATGTATATATCTCAGTTCAGAGAAGTTACAAGAAAGTTGTCATTGAGTTGGATGTACTGGACAGTACAAAATCAGTATTGTATTAAGTAGGATATGATATCAATGGCTGATTCTGCAAAAAAAAAATAAAAAAATTTGACCATTGACAGATTTTTGTGTCTTTGAGGGATAGGTCAGTAGTTTGGACATAATGATGACAAATGCATTAACTTTCTTACGCTGTCAGTGACATATCATCATTAATAATGTGTCGGACATCATGTGTATTGGGTGACAAGCCTTTAGGGCCAAAGGGATGTGTATTGCATGTAACGAATGGGTCACATGACCAGATCCCGTGACATGCTTCATATACAAACAGTAGCGGGAGAATTTTGCTAGGTGTGTCATTAACATCCTCATAACTTACATATGACTTAAAGCTAGTAGTAGTTCTTTTTATTCAGAATGGATAGGATTTATTTATATGTTTATTGTAAGTTGTGCTAAAATCATACACACTCGGTAAATAATCTAATAAGTTTGGATTTTTTCAGTCATCCATAAAATATTCTGATGAAATGATTGATATTGGAAATGAGAATAATCACTGTTTTGTTGCTTAAAATGGATACTTTTAATTATTCAGTAAGTATTTCATTACATTTTGCTGAGTTTCATTAATTTAATAAAAATGAAAATTCATTTTCATTGACTTATGTTTATTCAGTAGTCCTTAATGTTTATTCAGTAGTCCTTATTGGACAAGCTTTATTAACAAGATATCTAGATAGATGTAAATATTGATTTGTATTATTTATGATAATCAAGAAAACACAATAGTTTTATTCTCATGACTTTCGTGGTCAATCAATGGTTTCTCAGTTTTGTATATACTAATAAAACATTCAAATATTTAAATGTTTGTTCAATCTACATTGCAATGAATGTATAGGTGTAACTCATTGGGAGTTCATACTTGTTTGTTTGCTGTCATTTTATAACACATTCAAGTTTCCATAGGTTAGAAAATTATTTCTGTTTGACACTTTGGTGGGAGACAACCAACCTTTGTATTTGTGTAGGGCCATCTTGGCACTGGTGTCAATATGGACAAAATAAGTCAGACCTATAGTGTTTGTGTATTGGTGCTGGATGTAATATATAGAATTAAACTAGTTTAGAAGCTCTGTTTCTTTCAGTTGGTTGCATTTTAAAATATGTGTCTGAGCATGATCTAAATTTAATATCTAGAGCGATGTTTTGGAAATGGTACCAATATGGATATATCTGAATGTATAAATGAGGTGATATCACAATATGGGGATAATGTAATTATCTTGATTCTCATTTTTTCTGTCTAACTGTTGGAAGTTTTGAACTGGAGTTAGATAGGAAATGAATTTTCTTGGGCAGATTAAATACAGCATGCTTTTCAGTAATGATATAATGCTCTACTTTGGGCAGCTTACCAACATCAGTAACTGAAGGAATGTACTTTTTATCACATTTAGAGAGTTCATCTGGAAGTACAATAGAATTTGTGATTTCAGTGGGGGGGGATATTTTTATTTTTTTTTTATTTTGTAGAAGATTTTATCCAAGAAATTCTGCTCCATGAAAATTATTCATTTATTTCCTGATATGTTTTCTAAAATATAAATCCACATATAAAGACATGTTCCTTGAAATATTTTTAGCCTTTCATACATTAATGCAATGGAGCTGATGTCAATGAAAATGACTGTTTCTACAGTATCAAATGATGACACTTGAGTTGTTTTCTCAGCTACATTGTATGTGGGGTACGCTACATTGAATTAGATCTTGTGGGTGAATATTATATTGTATGGAGGGTATATAGATCCAGGGTGAACTAGAATTGAAAGTTCAAAAAAGTAATTGAATTGTGAAAAAGCCATATCTGGACCTGAGACATATTGAATTGAAACCTTTGCCCCTGACTAAGATATACAGGTAAATGAGTATTTGATTAAAGTAATCAAGGTATTGAGACAGGGGACAATTTGCACTACTTGGAATTTTTTTAATTTTTATTTTTTATTTTTTTGCCATTTTCTATCTACTTTGGTTTTAGGTGAGATGATCTTAATGGTTTTTAATGATACAGGATATTCATTACATTTTTTTTTCTCTGGAATTACTTTCCTATTATATGAAATGAAGATCAAAGGAAGGTTCAATCAATCAAGCTTTCAATGTTTTGTGTGGAATACATGCGACAAACTGTAAACCTTAAAATAATGTGTAAACAACTACCGGTAATATGCCTGTTTGGGTATTGAACTTATGATATTGGTAAAAGGATTACCTTGAACATGGAGACCTGCTGGTAATGAATTATGTTGTTAATATTGCCGTGTATTACACTGGTGTTTTTTTGTCAAGGGTTTTATAAGCATTGTACTGGGGAAATGGATCATGTGATATTTAACATCTGTAGGACTGGAGGGTTTGATCCAGTCTTTCAGGCTAGGACATGAAAACCAATGGATTAGTGGGATTGATATGACAAAGTAGCAGTATACATGTGTATGTAGATTTTGTTGTTATATGTAATGGGACTTTTGTGGTCACATATGTGGCAACAGTGTAATCACAGTGTGGTTAGAAAAAACAGGTAAACAGTTCTTAGGGCAGAAAAAGTTATTAGGAAAATAATAATGACTTTTTGTAGAAAATAGATGATAAGGATTTATTAATGGTGCTGTCAGATAAAGTCATTGCTTCTTAATTATAAAAAATTAACACATTTTCCATCATAATTTTAGATCAATTTAAAAGGGATAAAAAATGCAGAAGCTATTCTGTGTCTTCAGTCATTTTTATGGATGTAGAATTTTGAACATGTTTTTTTTTGGGGGGGTGGGGGGGGGGGTAATTATTTTCCTGCTAATCTTATACCATGTTTCTTGAAAATAATCACAAAAAGTGAAATCAATTAATATCATAAAGTATTTAGTTGAGTCAGTGAAATCAGGTCCTCATGCAGGTGTAGATACTAAATTTGACAGTTGTGTAAAGAAATGATTGTATTAGGATAGTGGTGGTATTTCTTTGAGGTGTCAGACGAAAATGTCAAAGAATAAAGGAAGAAAATCTGAGGGAGATTTTCAAGGATTATCTTGTCCTATTTTCTGTCTACACTTTCCCTTTGTTTACAGATTTTCTAATGTTTGTCGGGTGAAAATATTTAGGCCAGATGTGGGATACCAGGATCATTTTGT
This sequence comes from Solen grandis, assembly GCA_021229015.1. NCBI lineage: Eukaryota > Metazoa > Mollusca > Bivalvia > Adapedonta > Solenidae > Solen > Solen grandis. Next base: position 9,464,838 of record CM037782.1, read on the forward strand.
CATACAATACTTTCAGTTGAACAGTGCATGAGAGGAAAAAATTGTGGAAAACATTCGAATGAAGACAGGGCAGATGTGTGAAGATAGGTGTTTGGCTTTGTGATAGGTTTTGCCATTTTTGTTTGTTTTTGGAGGAATTTTGAAAGGCTTTTATCGGCAAGTCAAATGTTTTTGTCCATATTTGTCAAAGATTGTGTATGTCTATTCATAGGAGAGCAGTGGAGAGGTAAGATAATAATGAAGGAATTTGCCAGTAAGGGTTAGTTTGGCATAGTGCAAGCTTGTGGTCAGGGTAATGGATGTTTGACAAAGTTTTTGAAATGTTGATACCCAGATATCATGGCTGAGTTTGGATGTTTGTTTGATTTCTCAGATGTAGGTATACATGCCTGCTTTTAATTTTGGATAGATATCAACAATGTCATAATCATCCGTTATACTCTTTAATTTTTGCTGATTTGAAATAATGATTTTATGACTATAACTGCTGTTAAAGACATGGTAAAATTTTGCTGGGTAGTGAATTAAGTAACATGATGGTTCAGAAGTTACATGAATATATATCTTGAAATAAATCTAGCAAGTCATTAAATGTGAATGACTCAGTGACTGTTTTAATAGTTGTACCAGATTTTATGGTTAATGCTAATAACATGGGAAAATGGGGGGAAAAAAGCAGTAGTAGCTGACAGTGGATTGGACAGCCTTCGTGTTTGTTTCACCTGGATAAATTCATACAGTTGGATTCATGGGCCAGCGTCAGTTTCATTGTGTTTATTGTGTAGTTTTCTCCAATAGTTTGAAGGAAAGATATGGAATTATGCTGTGACCAGTGGAAAGTATGCATGGATTTTAAATGACAGTATTTGAACGAACAGTTTAAGTTGCCACCTTTTAATTCAAATTGAGTGTTACTTATGAGGAAAACCTGGAAGAACATCACTATGCCAACGCAGCAGGATAGAAACAACAACAAAACCTACAATATATTTCTGAAGGTAAGGTGTTTAAACTTAAACATGGGTGAAAAGTGTCTTTGTTTGCCCATTGTTGAATATAGAAAGTTTATTTTGATTTTTTTCAAACTTTTGTAATTTCTGTCAACTGATTTGTGACTACTGATATTTTGTTTGTTTTTTTTTGGATGGAAAAAAACATAAAAAAACAAACAAAAAAACAGGATGCATTTTTTGAAATCCCATCCAATCTGGTTTCAGTATTATGTTCACCTTTACTTGTTAGACTAATATTTAGTTATTATATAGTGAACATATGTTTCATCTAGCCAGTAGAAATGAAGTATTTAAGACAAGTTAATTTATTTCTTTATATAGAAATATAAGAAGTTTGTTCATAGAAAGCCAGATGGGCTCATCAACATATATAAAAAGAAGGCTGATAAGACCGTCTTGCTTTTTAGGAACATATAATGTATATATCATGTCAATATGATGTCATCAGCTGCCTAATCTCCTGAATGCACTAAAACTTTTTATGATTAAACAAAATTTGAAGGTAGTCTAGAGCGATGTATGTTTTTTCCCCTAATAGAACATGATTTGAACACCTTTCATGGGGTACCTCGATGGTTGACATGTTGCTAGCCTCATGACTCTGAAGGTTTGGGCATCAGGATTATGAATCTGGAGGTTTTAGGTTCAAGTTTATTCTTTTATCAATCACGGACTGTGGATACTTCTTTCAATAAAATCATGTTGATAACCAGAGGTTTTGAAGGAAAAAAAATTGCTTAAAAAAGGTAAAAGGTTTGATTGCACAGGTCTTAAGAAGCCAAGTTGTTACACATCCTGGCCTTACACTGACTGTTAGCTTGTAGGTGGTTTATCATACTGCATTTATGTGGCACCATTCGGAATAGATTTGGTATTTTGTTTGGTTTTGATATCATTTTGCATGATTGTGGCATGGTACTATAGTATTGCAAGGTTTTTCTACATTTCTCAAGGAGATGACTAATATTTTGGTTGGAATGTGAAAAAAAGGTAATCAAGCTTGTGGACATGAAAATAGGTTGGTTGCAGGAATGCAGGTATTGTTCAGACTCATTATCATGAAATAGCTATTCGAGCCCCACTGTCTCATTGTACCTGCTTTATTACACCATTCTCCATCAGTCAATGGTCCCAGTTTGGAGGCAGATCCAATTCAGATGGGACTTTGATGTGAACTGGCTGCCAGCATTAATCCATCATGGAGAGATGTGGGTCAGCTTTGTCAAGGTAACAGATACTCTTACTTAACATCTCTCCATCACCAACATTAAAAATGTCCGACAGGTAGATTCAGCTGTCCCCTGTTTTTCTCGTCATGGGTTCATAGATCTTCTTTTAAAATCGAGAGGATTTTTAAGTCTAGAAAGGCAGTATTATAACTATGTTAATGGTGTGTTCAAAATAAATTAAAATGTAAATTGTTTCACCAAGATGCATCTTAATTCAGAAGTATTATAATGGAGTAATTTTCGTATATTGAATTTAGTTTTCCATTAGATTAGGTTTTAGCTGTTTGCCAACAAGTTTGTGAAAAGAATTAAGTTTTAAATTTCAAGGTCATGGTAAACAAGCTTGATATAATCAGATGATCATTTTGTATTTCAAAAAATGTAAAATTTGGTGTTTCTGTTCACATAAATGTATGTATATTGATAAAGGGACATAAGAAAACAGTCCAGCCATTTTGTGATAGAGATACATGTACTAATTGCATGTGGAATGTGACCTTTCCCCTTGAGAGACCATACAGAGTCATCTCCATCCCAGCCATTTATGAATGAGTGACCACACACAGGTCTCATATCTCTCCAGACAGCTGTCAAGCTGGGCAGAAAGAGTCACCATAGGCCATGGTAGTGTGGTAGATGGGGCAGATGTGGGGTAGTGGACAGTGTATGATTAGTGGGTGTGGCATGTTTACCTGCAAATAAATTGTAAGGTGATGTTCAATTAATCCTTGGTGTGTCATTTGTGTCATATTTTATCATGTTCACCCTTCTAAAGCCAGATCTTATTGAAAGCATTGATTTCTCTGAACATGCAAATTTCACAATCCCCAGGATACTCATGTCTAGCAAACTGTGTAAAATCTGATCAGCCTGCTAGTTTTGAGATTCAAAAAGTTGTGAAAAATTGTTTTGTTTGTTACTCTCTGGTTCATCACCCACTGGCAATTATTTACGTTGAGTTCTCGTTATACTTTTACTTTTTTTCCAAGTTGAAACTGAATACACATATGTGACGATGCGTCGTCACGGGTATAAGTACAATCTCTGACAACTGCGTCAGGGAGTCGACTCTTTGGCTCAGTGGTTAGAGCATTGGGCTATCATGCCGACAGGCGAGTCGACTCTTTGGCTCAGTGGTTAGAGCATTGGGCTATCATGCCAGCAGGCCGGGCTGTGTTTGTTACATTTGGTGGCAGCGGTGGGATGATGTTAACTGCCATACAGGAGTTGCCTACCCATGTGTTTCCCAGGCCAAGTCTCGGGTCGAGACTTCTCAGAGGGGGAAGTAATGTGAAGATGCGTCGTCACGGGTATAAGTACAATCCCTGACAACTGCGTCAGGGAGTCGACTCATAATTGATAGAGGGTTTGGGGGCTGTTAAGTTATCTTTTTCACACATAAATCTATTTCATATATTGAAATGCTTACTTTGAACAAATATGGCACATCAATCTCATGACTCATTTTCTACTTTTGTATTTAATAGGTCATTTAATGGCTCATTTTCATGAATGTCTCCCAAAATTTACATTGGACTCTCATTTGTCACCAGGATTTAAATGACAAAATAACCATCCCCCACCTTGCTTATTTCAAATATGTCTAATTGTGACGATAATCAGCAGAATAGGGTGAGTTCTATAAACCAATTGTACGAGGACCAATTTACTTTCATTTCTATGTTAGCAAATATATTCCTTATGTAAAGAAGAAATTGAAGAAGACTATTTATGGATTATTAGAAAGGAATGTGAAAAAGAAAAGATCTGTATAATCCAATATCCGCGTCATTCAGCTAAGTCAGTTTTGCACGAGGGGATTGTGGGTAGAAGAAAAGTATAAAGAAGGAAAAGGGATTGTGGAGGACTGGTCTAAACACTTAGACGAGTTCAGAAGAGTTCTTGTTGGCAGGTTTCAATCGTCAAATGTTTGATTTAGTTCTGGGTGCAGGTATGCAAAGCTATGGTCATATTTTAGACAAGTGAAGTGTTGTGTTATCTGATCAAGATTTGGTTCATCTGGAAAAGGTTTTATGCCATTATCAGCAGTGTGTTTCGACTTGATCATCTCCTGAAGTGGGTTTGATTACGAAGTCTGTGACATTTATTGCATGTGTTGTAAACTTTTCTGTATATACATATCTACTGGAGTATGGTATGTAGATTATGCAGTGGATGTGTTTTGCTTGATGACAGACATGGTTGATACACATTATAGTGGAAAGTGATGTTAGGCAGTGATATAAAAGGACCTGCAACCTGGAGTCCTTGTTAAAAGTGTTTCAAATTGCATGATTTAGATCAGTTGACTCGGCCCCCATGATGAGCAGTTTCTTGAAAATATTTAAAAAAGATTCATTACTGAATGCATGTATTGATGATCAGACTTTAAACAGAGATGTGCTAAGCAGTTTAGTGAGAAGAGTGGAATATAGAACTTATTTTATTGTGTTATAGCTTGAAGATGGATATTTCTATAATGAATTATCGAAGAGCATTACCGGTGAGTTGAGTTGAAAGATAAATAAAACAAAAGTTTAGATGATGATGCACTTATGATGAAAATGATGCTGATGATGAATATAAAAAAGTTCCTTTATTGTCAAGTTTTTAATTACTCTTTTATACCAATATATTGGTTGTGTTTTAATGTAAAATTGAATATTTAATTAAAAAAAAAAGATATTTCTTTGTAAAACCTATAAAATAAACTTTTATTTTCAACTAAAATTTGTATTGGTTTATCCCATTAGATTCTGCTAACTGTCTGTTTCTTCAGATATTTAGGGCTCTTTGGCTGAGGGATTAATGGATAGTAAGCTATGAATGTCTGTACAAATGGAAGGGTTTGCATTTTAATGTACAGGATTTGGGCTTCCATTTATGAGAGTTTGAATGAAACTGCCTTTCATAGCATTGTGTAGTTTTGTAATGGTTTGGACTATACAGGATGAACCTAGCACGCCCCTTTTCTTTGCAGTATTTAACAAGACACAGGTGGTTCATGGAGATTCCCCCATGTTTTCAATACAAACTGTGAGCAGTGAAAGGGTGTCAATACTGATCAAGCAATAGGAAAGCTTTTCATATGTAGTTTAAAACCGTACTTGAAATGTGGTATAAGTGCTCATCACTGCTTATAATTATGTAGTTTTGAACTCTTCTGATATTTAATCTTTATGGTTGTCTGCCTAACTTCTGAGAGTTCAATGTCTTCCTACCTGTTGAAACTACTAGTATTTTGCCTGTCAGTCTTATTGTGCATATATAAGGTCTACAATAATAATCTTGTGATTAATTAATTATTATCAATATCAAAAAACAACTACAGCCATTTAAATTGATATCTTGCTACTAAGAACAAACAGCATTTCAAAGGCTCTAAGCTCTGATTTTAGTTAAAAGGTTACATTTCTGGTTCAAGGTCTCTAAAGTACTTTAATATAATCTTGGGCTGAAACTCAAATTTCATACTTATATCCTTACTGAATCTAATGGCAAAACTTTGAGCTTGAGCCTGAAAGTCATATTAAAGTACAGTATAACAGTATTTATTATCAATTACTTGGGTCCTGACACAGGTTGTTCCTGTTTGTCTGTTAGACTACATGTAGATCAATTTGCCCTGCTGTAAATGTCACAAGTCAGGATTATTTTTAATCCAACTGACTGTGAGTATTACAGGAACTAATACCTTCACTACTACCCCGTCTAAGCTTTTACAAAAATATGTGAGACTCATATTAAGTTGGTTTGTATTAGCTGCAGTCTTTTTTTGTGGAACTGTTCTATACCAATGTTTATCTTTCAGTAAATTAAACCAATCTATTGATCAAATATTTAACCATTCTACACAGTATGTTTGTCTCCAGTAATGGTCTCAATTCAGGGGTTTTACGTACCTGTGAAATATAATCTTATCATATATGGTAGGAGATCTATATTGTCCATTATGACTTGCATCTCTGTGTAAATGTTCCAATTCATTGTTAGATTCTTATCATTGATTAAGCCGTTTCACTATGCTTTAGCACAAGATCCATTCCCTTGGTTGTACATATATCGGTACATTTATTTATCACTGTAGGTCTTGATGTTGGCAAATTGTGAAAAACAAGGTCAATAAATAAGATAATTATGTCCTTCACTTTTAGTCTAAAAATTCCTGTTTAAATCAACAGAAGCTGAAAAACAATGTTATAACCATACCATTCCCTTAGAAAAGCTAAGATGAATATGTTAACCCTTTCCCTCATAGAGGACACCATGGAAAGACCTATGCGAACAGCATAAAACCAGATCAGCCTGCGAGTAACTCGCAGGCTGATCAGGTTTTATGCTGTTTGCTGCTCCTCAGTGGTCTGGAAATGAGGATTTTGTAATTAAAATTGGTAAGGTTTAACTGTGGTTTTCTGCAGATCAGGCTTTATGTGGTACCTACTGAGTGCGTCAAAATGAGTTATATGAGGGAAGGGTTAATGAAACTTCTTTTTCTATTATATTAAAAACAGGAGAGTTAACTATATTTTTTTTATTTAGATGTATATGATTTAGCATATTTTCAGAGCTGACTTCAAAACTTTCTATCTCCTTATATTTCTGTATGTATTTAGAACAGTTTTACAGTTAGCCCTCTATTTGCTTTTGATAATTCCTGTCATGATGGAGTATGCTGTGCATATTTTTAGTGCAATAAATTCAGAAAATAAAGTGAACATATGAAATTCAATCTGTTTTTATTGCTGAAGAATATGCAAAATATTGCCTCTGTTGTTCAAAAGGATTAGATAGATTAAGTGACTGTAGGAATTCCTAGAATTGATCGCTGCACGGTGTCAAATACTCACATCTTCTTCACTGATATCATGCATGCTTATCCTATTTTAAGATAGCATATATTATATTTATGCAAATTTGATCAATAAATAAAGTGTCCATATAATTTGTTACAATACGATATTTTCAAAATGATTCTTAATATTGCTTTGTTTAAAGCTTGTTTTTAATGTATTGGCATAAAAAGGTTTGGCAAACACATAGTTTGATTTGTTTTAATGGCAAATGTCTCTCTAAAAAAAATCTATTTAGTAATCAGATGCCTATGTTTGCATTCCGCTGGATAAAACCTTGACTGTGAGCCATTAAAATGGAGCTACAGATCTTGTGGTAATCTGTGTGTAGATCTACAAATCAGTTAGATAAATATCTTCCCCTACATTGTGGTTTGACCTATGTTTGTTACAGCCATTTGTAAAAAATAAAACCAACCCCATTGCCAGTGAAGTGAGACAGTAATATAAGACTCTGTATCACAGGTTGTTAGGCCATCGGCTGTTCTCTTCATGTAAGTCATGTAACAAAAGACAAACTCTGAAAATATGTACCATTTTGACACAGATTTTGTGTGTGTGTGTCTAAGATAGTTTTGAAGTTGTGAAAGGAAAAAAACAACAACTTTTTCTGAAGCCAGGAGGCACCTTTTACCGATAATATTTGGAAGTTTATGGCACTTCAAATTCATTTTTTATTGAATAAAACCTTGGTGTTAAAGATAATCTAATTCTGGATTGTGGACAGTGTGTGTGGATGTTGAAAATGATTACAAATATATAATTATGTATGCTGGAAATTACTCGGGAGTATAACAGACAGTGATTGTCAAGTCTGCAACCAATGATGGTATAGCTCCTCTGTTAATATCAATAGGAAAAAAAAAAAAACAACCAAAACCCCACGTTTTTTACAGTAATGCAATTTAATATTTCTCTTTTATGCCAATATAAAGATAGTTTGTTAAGCTTTGAAGTTTGTACAGTATTATTATTTGATGGGTGTCCACCTTATTCATTTCTGCACCGGACCAAGATCAAACCTGGGACATGTTGTTTACGGGTAATACACAGACTGCTGAGACAAAGTCTGTTAATGTCACACTGTCTGTATATGTCACATAGTCGGAAGATGTCTTCTACTTTGGGTATTTCCATCCTTATGCTCAATGATTTATTTTAAGTCCATGTTAAATGTATATTGATTCTATGATTACAGGAGAACCCAAACTCAGCCGTGCCAAGTGATGCGCCAAAGTGGGTCACACAGTGGGCGGCACTGACCAATCAGAAATCCCAGAACAAGTCGGACATGGAGCTCTCGAGTCCAGGGTCATCTATATCAGATGGTGAGTCTGGCTAGCTGTAACAAATATCTATAATTCTGACTGTCTCTCTGATTCTCTCTCTCTGACTGGTTTCTGTAGCCAAGTGGTCAGAGCAATGACCCTTAAATTGGGAGGTTTGGTGTTCGATCCCCATCTGCAACATATCATAGATGTAAAAAATTGGTACTGGCATAACTCCCTTGCTTCAGTGCTCAGCATGTAAGGGTAGTTCCAGGCCTAGAACTTAATCTGTCTCAAGTAGACATTGTCACTAAATGTCTGAAATACTGCTGGTGGGACGTTCAACCAACTAAACAATTATAAAACATCTCTCTCTAGTTCTATCTTTCAGTCTGTTTTTGTATAATGAATATGATAGGAAGAAGTAGGACAAATTTTATACTGTACAGTACATTTACCTTACAGCACTATGCAGTTATGAATGACAAGTAAATACATTGAGTATGCATGGTTGAGTAGTTGTGAAAGCTTCAACCTTGTTCTGTCAAATCGATCTGTGTAAATACATGGGAGATAACTCCTCTGGGGCAGTTGTGGGGGTGGGGACAACAATAAACAAGCATGGTAGTTAGGAGAAAAAAACAGTCCTTGTTACCAGGGTAATAAACAACAAGACTGCCTGCTAAAACTGATATTATAAGGTGACCATGAAAGACACAACTCTTAGAAAAGAATAAGGTAAAAAGATGATGGTTTGGTTACCATGGGATAAATTTAGTTTGATATGTCTATATGTAACAATGATGATCAGATAAATGAATCTTTTGTTGATTTTGCACCATGATAAATTTATGTACATGTACAGTCAATAGTGTTCCATGTATGGGTAGGAGGTAACTTGATATTGATCAAGATAACGTTCATGGGCGGTGTCTCCCTCTGCATGTGCTGTCAACAGTCCCTTGTTTACAATTTGTGTATCACACACCTAAATGGGTTTCTTTGACTTGTCATTATTTTTAGGAGTAAAATTTAATACCCTTCAAAGACGAAATCAAAACAATAGTTTGCTAATCATTAATGAATGCTCCCTGCCAAAGTAGTATACATAAAGTGTCCTGGGGTTAAATGTGGTGTATCCATTCATGTCAGATCCAGAACAGGGTATCTGGGTAAAGGGGAGTGGATACTATAGCCTGCTGTGACTGGGATCAGTAGGTCTGGGGGAGATATTAACTTGGGGTATTAAATAATATTGGTGTACCCAAGGATTCAAAACCTTACTTAGTTCTATTGTATGAATTCATGGCCGCATGAAGAGGTGAAGTGTTAGAATAGGGGACGTGGCTTATTAACTGTTCATTACTTCACAGGAAGCATTGAGTAGAGTGATTTTAACGTCAAATGGAGGTAGAAATGAAATATTCATGTATTTATCTTCTTCCTTTTTTCCCTTGTGAATCCTAAGGAAGACCATATGTGTATTCTGTATGGGAAATATGAAATGTTATTGGATATTATAAGGTGATTATCATCAGTGAGCTCATGAAATGTGAAATACTTCTAATTCTGTGAAATACAATGTCCATACCATAGATATTTGATGATACCATTAATATTATTTGAGTTTCATTTTAATGTAACTTCTGACTGGCAGGTTAAGTTTCACTGCTTTGTATTCTGTTGGTTTATGTAATTGGGAACAGGATAAGGCAAGAAGTTATGGGTGGATTTACATTAATATTTGCAGAGTGAAATAGTCAGTACAGGAGTTTAGATTAATAAATCAAGGTTTATAAGTACCTTCGCAGAGGTTGGTTTTTTGTCTCGCTAATAGTTGGGTCATTTTCCACTTAAACATGCTGAGTATATTAATTTTCACTTTTCATGAATGAGAACAGCATAAATATTAATGAGAGTCATTTTATCTTGAATTAAAATCTTTTTGAAAATTTGGTAAGGTTTTTTGATACAAAACAGTGTGTGATTTGAAGACTCAACAGGAATAGGAAAAAGTTCATTATGACAGAAGTGAGAACTGTAAATTCTAAGTTTTAATCACTACTGTCAAATGTTTCTCTTACAGACAAGTCACCATCCAAATCCAATGGTTTAAGTCGTAAGCGTCCTGGCACTGGTCGTAGATTACCCACAATTCCACCTGATGCTGGGAGTCCCACACTTAGTGATAAGAGCGTAAACAAAGAGAGTCCAAGAACATCCAATTCCGATCTCACCATCAACGGCACATCAGCCCAGATGATTCAAACACCAAAACAGCGATCTGTGAAAATTTCTAGTCATGTTTCTGCAAAGTATCAAGATACCGACTCTGAGTCGGTATCCTTGACAAAATATGATAATGTGTCATCAAACAGTACTCCCAACACAGGGGGGAGAAGCCATAGAAGCAGTAATGGAAGTATTGCTAGTATGGATACAGACATGTTGCTTAAGGACACAGAAACTGTCATGGCTGCCATAGAGCAGAGAGTGGGCTCTAAGCCACGGGCGAGCTGTGAAAGGGGGCAAGAGAACGGGTATGACAAGGGCAGGTTTGTGGATAGTTTTTTACATGATGACTCTGTTTATAGTAATCAGAGTGAGAGTGGTAATTTAAATGAAAGTTTGGACTGTGAATCGGACACCTCAAGTGTTGTGGCTCTTGTGAATGGGGATGAGGATTTTGTGAAACCTTCGCATTACAAGAGTCCTCGGGATGTTTTGGGGAAAGGTAGGTTAAAATTGACGGAATCTTTACCATCTAAACCTGTTGTAAACTTGAGTGGTGCTAAGTCTAAAAAATTGGAAAGTGCAAAAGAAAGAAAGAGTTCAGTTGAAGAAGGAAGGTCAGTTGTTTCAGACGTTTATAGTGATACTAATGGAGACTTAACTATTCGAACAGAGGATCTGGAAATAACAGACTCTGTGCAGTTTTCAAGGCAGGGATCAAAGGGTAAAGGAACAATGAGCATGACTAGACCAAATAGGGCATTTGCTCTTCGTAGGGCAAGAGCTGATGGTGATGAAATTCCAGACACATCAAGGTCCACATCCTCTATAGCATCCAGTGGACTTTCTTCTTCTAGAGCCAGTGCTAGCCTGACAAATGTATCCAAAATCAACACCACTCCACAAAAGGTGAAGAGACCATTGTCAGGAAAGTACTCTGACAGGCAAGACTCCTCTCGTAGTCAGGCTAGTTTAGGGGCCCAGATTGTGCAGAGGAGTAGGGACAATGCTAACTTCGCTCGGACTGATGGAGGCCGGCATAGTCTCCGGGTTACTCGTTCTATGTCCATTCCGGTTCAACATCCAAGTACACCAACGGGGTCTAGATCACGTAAAAGTGATGGAACTCCGTCATCCCAGGTCCACCATTCCAAAAGTTTACGAGTGACTGGAGTGGGGGCTAGAGAGAGGTCAAGCTCGGTTTCAAAGCCTGGAAGCAGAACAAACTCTCCCAAGTCTGCCGAGAGAAATGCATGGAAGAGGAGGAAAGAGTATGATCCACGTAAAGCAGTTGCAGATGCTAAAACAAAAGGCAAAGAAGCTGCAAAACGTAAAACTCACAGTGGGGATGGGATTTCAAGATCCAGGGGTGTTACAAGGTCAGCCTCATTTACAAATGCAAGAGATTTGAAACTCAGTGCGTATAAGGGTCAGTGTGATTCAGTGTCAAGCACAGAAGAATACAGCCGCCGAAGTAGTGAGGCAAGTGATGTGTTTGATGAGGGACCCAAGAGGGGATTTGTGCCATATAGTATACGGTCCATCATGTCCAGTAAAGTTAGCACCAGTAGTGTGGATGAGGATGATATGGACAGATACGTAAGATCGTCATCAACAACTTCATCACAGGTAAGCCCCATGTTAAAATGCCTTGCAGGTCTTTGGAATCATTACACAAACATCTAGTTGTATTGCATGAGCTTCTTATTTTTCCTCAGATACTTTAGACATTTGATCTTTTAGGGCTTGCATGGATCATAGATGCTTTTCCTCTGCATAGAGTTGAAGGAGAATCTATTATTTATCATTTTCCATGTTTAGATGTGGTATCAAGCATGGCAGAGGTTCCATAATTATGCATCCTTACTTTTTTTGGCTATTTGAGCAGCATGAGAGATATAGATGCTATAACTTATACCTAATTCTAGAAATTTTATATAGTGACTTTTTCTCTTGTTTGTAGGATAACATCATGAATCATGGATCTTCCAAACCCAACCCCTCCTCTTCAGCCTTCTCGAGCCCCAGTAAATCCCTCCCCTTAACTGTGTTCAAACCTTCCCCATCACGATCTCGTACTTCTTCTGGCAAAAATTCCAAGCAACAGAAGTTTAGACTCAAGACCCCATCCCCTCCCCCTAAAACAAGCACTTCCATGTCCCCTCACCGACGGTCTGTTGACAGTTTAATGCTGTACAAAAGTGCGCTAGGTCGTCGTAAGCATGATGTTTCCCCTGGAGCAAGCCCTCGGATCCCAGAGGTTTGTGGACATGCAGGGCAGATAATTATGCTGGGACACATTTACACATAGGCAGACACTGGGGGTGCTGACAGGGGCCATAGTGACTGAAAACTGGTCTTGTCTAGTTGCGACATGGATCTTTCTGAAGATAGAAACATTGAAGATTCAACATATTATTTACTACTGTTTTCAAAAAAAAAGTATCCCTTAAAATAAGACTTAAACTACTGATTTAAGCATATAACATATGAAGATGATTACCGATTAGTTTCCAAATGCAATGGCCACCTGTATGACAGTACTTGAATTGTCTGTGACTAATACTGGTATATGAGAGAACTTCAACAGGGGTTGTCAGTAAGTTCCTGTAACAAGTTGTGGATCATCCTCAGCAGGATCTGTTGTATAATTCTTCTGGTATTAACCCTTTCCCTCATAGAGGACACCATGAAAAGACCTATGCGAACAGCATAAAACCAGATCAGCCTGCGAGTAACTCGCAGGCTGATCAGGTTTTATGCTGTTCGCTGCTCCTCAGTGGTCTGGAAATGAGGATTTTGTAATTAAATTTGGTAAGGTTTATCTGTGGTTTTCTGCAGATCAGGCTTTATGTGGTACCTACTGAGTGCGTCAAAATGAGTCTATATGAGGGAAAGGGTTAAACTTCGATCTTCAGGGACTGATACTGACAATATTATTCATATTGAATTTATTAATGCAATTCTGCTTTCAAGGTTGCAAGACATCCAGATAGAATATTGTTAGTACAAAACTAGTACAAACTGTTTTAGCTGTTATTTGTTGGAGGATATTAGCAAAACCAGACTGAATTTTCCTGATATCTCTCATGTAATGTAAAGGGGTTGTTTATCAAATCTGGTATTTTTTTAAAGCTTATTATTATTTATTTTTTTTTGAAAGAGTTATCAAATCAAATCTGATGAAAAAAAGCTGTGGAAATTGTCATATTAAAGAAATGACTTCCTGTTGGAGTTCGGCAAGATTGTCCAGTCAGGTAGACATGAAGCGGGGACTAACCACTGAATCCATACTCAGATACACTGGCTAGGCTCCAGTAACGTTCACCTCTCTATACTGGCCCAGTCTTATCTCTCCTGTATCATCTAGATGCACTTGTATGTCACCCTCAGCAACAGTATCAGCTTCTGCACTGAATTCCTCAAGTGTCTCTACTTTATATTTTCTGTAGCAATCTCTTTAGCAGCTTCATTCTTACTCTTAATTGTATCTATTGTACACATTAATTGTTGGATTTGTAGAATTCAGTGTTAGTAATAGTTTTGTCAATGATGTTAACATTGCAGTTTCAGTACAGTACATCATGCTGAACTATGATGATTAAAGATTTAAGGGCATTTTAGATATTGTTTGTGTCTAAATATTGTTCAATAAATGGAGGATAAACTAGATTAGCAATATAATTATGAGGCACCATTTTTTTTTCAACATTTTGAACCCTTTCCCTCATATATACTCATTTTGACGCCCTCAAAAGGTATCACATAAAGCCTGATCTGCAAAAAACCACAGTTAAACCGTACCAAATTTAATTATAAAATCCTCATTTCTAGACCACTGAGGAGCAGCGAACAGCATAAAACCTGATCAGCCTGCGAGTTACTTGCAGGCTGATCTGGTTTTATGCTGTTCGCATAGGCCTTTTCATGGTGTCCTCTATGAGGGAAAGGGTTAATGTGTTCATATTCAAATCATATTTGGAAATCAGTTCCAGTGAAGATATTAACTCCTTTTACCATCCTCTCACAGAACGAATGCTTAATTTGATAATCACATAATCATGAAGAAGTGTTTCATAGCAGCATCTAAACACACCATAGCATTGCTTTTTGTATTCACTTGTATATTTATATCTATAGTGTGGCTTTATAAACATTGGTTTTGTTTGTATCTGGGTTTGTTGTAGATAGTTCTTGAAAGGTATAATTTATTGTGTATACCCAACACATTTGTAGAGAGGCATTGCTTTTAATATTTATTCATTTATATCTAGATGTAACAATTGCAGCTTGCTATAAAAATAGTTACTTACTTCTTCATAAGAAAAATATAAAATTAAAAGCAGCTATCAGACAAAATTCAAAGCATGTAAAATGTCAATAAAATTTTTCATCATTATTTATTGTAAGATACACATAATCCTTAGAACAGTTTGACTCATGTTTAAATGTTTAATGTGTCCTTGTTAATTGGATTTTGTCACCATAGATGCACATGATAGAATATGGAAATAGAGTAGTATCATTTGTGTTTTAAGTTTTCAGAATTGTGCATGTGTGTATGTTTATATCATATCAAAATTGATGAAACACAATGACAATTCAATTTTAGAAACTTTTGACATGCATGATATTTTGATCAATCATCATTTCATCTAAGTTGAGAACACCTGGCTGGAATTTCATCAACAATACCTAATACTGTTTAAATCACAAAGGAACACATTCCATCATTCCGATTTAATGAAATATTCCAAGTAAACCACTAAGTTGACACAAATAATTACCTTAATAAGTAAATATTTGATAAGAAATGAAATATTCGCACAATTTTAATAGAAAAACAAGAACAATGAAATTCGATGGGAAGTATTTAAGTATTACTTAGCGCGAAGTATGTTTAGTGGAATTTGAGCTGGATATATATTTTATCTTGATGATATTGATGATAAATGACTATTTTCTTCCTTTCAGACTATGATTGTTTTTCAATCTCTTAAAAGGTTATTCTTACTTTTAAGGTGACAGAATAATTCTCCTTAGAGTAGTGAGAAATTTTTTTTGAAAAATCTTCCTGTGGTTGGATGGTAGCAAACACTATGATTGATTTTGGTCTTGTTGTCAATGAATAAAGTTATGTTGTGCTTTTTGTTCCAGTCATATGATACCATCATTGTGTCCTCCATATACCAGCTGTCACTGAAACTGCGGTCATATACGGATAAGACTATGGATAAACTCAGGTAACAAAATAAACATTTGTATACACTTCAAGTCTGAAAATGCTGAAGTATTCTGTAGAAAAATTAGTCAATATAAGTTTATAGATTGAACTTGTGTATTACATAAATATACAACCTTTAAACCTGTCTGAAGTGACCAGTCAAGAGAACAGGAAGTAGTGGTCACTTAGCCCAGGTGGCTGTTTAGTGCAGGTCAGATGTGAAATAAAATGCATATTTGAGAATATTAATCCTTTACCCACATTGGATTGTTTTGACACATGGGCAAACAGAATAGAATCAAATCAGGCAGCTTCTGGACAGAGCTTTCTGACCAGGGTCTTCTCTGTTTGCTAATACAATATTGTAGTTAAGTCTACACAGTCTGCATGGCAAGGAAAATCCATTGTTTTATATAACATTTATACATCATGTAGTTCAGTAAGTAAGTATTCATCATGTCTACATTTGAATATGAATATTCATAAGGTAAATGGTTTAACCCTTTCCCTCATAGAGGACACCATGAAAAGACCTATGCGAACAGCATAAAACCAGATCAGCCTGCGAGTAACTCCAGCTGATCAGGATTTAATTCTGTTCTCTTCCTCAGTGGCTGGAAATGAGAATTTGTATTGCATGGTAAGGTTAAACTGTGGTTTTCTGCAGATCAGGCTTAATGTGGTACCTACTTAGTGCGTCAAAATGAGTCTTTGTGAGAGAAAGGGTTAATATCTCTCAAGGAAAAATATGCTTCTACTTCCCACTGTAAGTTGGAAGTGTATGTCAAACAGTTACCTAGACTGTTAAAGTCATTGTATCATGTATATATCAGGTAGAATCTGGATTTTCCTGTTTTGGTACTATCACGGGTTAAAATCAGACCAACTGGAGACCTCATGTGTGACTATACAATAACATCATGGCTTAATACAGAGGAAATCTATAAAGACTGGTTGTTGAGTAGGTTTACATTATCTGCTAAGACATCTGTGAAGTAGAGTAGCATTGCCAGGCTTTTGTCCAGTTGACAACTTGTGATAAAACATGTACATGTATGTAGAAAGCAAACATATTTACAACACTTGTTTGGTTACAAAACATATCTTTATAGGGCCATTCAAGGATTTTGGCATGATTTATAGAGGGGTGTTTTCCTCTTTTTAAATCTCATTGACTATGTTAAATGTTTCAGGCATGTTTATTAGTATCGGGGTAAAAAATGCTGAATTTAAGTTTTACATTTTCTCTGTGTAAATACATTTTGACATATTTGTATTTATTGCATGTAGCTGAAACTAGTGACTAGCAATGACCAGTGACTAGGAAGTCCATTTCACAAACATTCTCATCTTCCATCAGGACTCCAACCCATAACCTTCAACACCAGAGTTTATGTACCAGTGTTCTACACTTGAACCTTCCATCCTCTCAGACTAATGTTATACAGGCTTCTAATTTATTAATCTTCTAAGTCTATATTTAAGTTTAGACTCAGGATACTAAATTTTGAAATGTATTATTTCATAAAAAATGAACTTCTGAAAATAATGTCATTTAAGAAAGTCCAATAATCACCCTTTCCACTAGTGTTTTTCTGCTTCTGTATAATTTAAACCTTTAAACCTCATGAATATTCATGTAAACTTTTATGAATAAATGAATATCAATATACTTTAAATTGCATATGAAACAAGGATTTTTTTTTTTTTTTGGCATGTGGACTGTTTAGATTCTGAACTACAATAGAGTGCAAACAAAGGAAACCCTGATCAGAAAGCTCCTGAACGATATAATTCGAATTAACTTACAGAATTTCAAAGAAATTGAAAACTGATTAATGTTGCCCGTGACATTGTTGTGTTTCCAGGGATACTGAGATGATAGAGAATGGTCTGGACTCCCCTCTTGATGACCTTGACACTCAGTCAGCCTCCGGAGAAATCCCTGCCTACAAATCGGCCAATCAGGAGCTGGCAGGTGTTCTGAAGAATCTTCGCAGAATTGAACAGCAGATTAAAAGTGAGTCTCATTTGTAATTGTATGAGGTGGCAAATTAATCATTTACACCTTAAATGTTGTAGAATACAAGTAATTTTTCATTGGAAATGGCACTTAGTGTTAAGTCAGCATATCTGTTTATAAACGGGTTTTTCAAAGAAAAATTCCATCCTTTAAATTGATGATGTCTGGGAAGGTGTAGGACATCCACTCAGGTTGATCCTTGTTTTTTTTAATCTGCTATAACTTATATTAAAATATTTTTAAAATGAACTTGAAATAGGTCAGTTGATGATTTCAGTTCTCTCCATAGGAATGTTAGAATGTTTGTACAAGACCCTTATGATAAAGAAAAAAATCAGGTTATCATACATGTGTGTTGATTCACTTAACTTACAAAATAAAGAAAGAAATTCAGCTGTAATATACATACTGTTTATTTGTGAAATAGTTTAATTCATAGACTAAGATTGGTTTACTTTCTGTATATTTTATTATGCAAATTAGATATTAGTTAACACAATATAGGACAACATTCTTACAATCAATTCAGACTTGCTAGTATTAAATTAATGAAATATCTCCTTTGCATTTGAAGATTCTTTGTTAAATTGGTTTTGTAGTTTAACTTGTTAACTAGCAATTTATTATAATTTTATGCCATAGATAATTGATTTTAAAAACTAACCTTATATAATTATAATTTTCATGAACATCCAGTATCAGTACTTATTTATTGTCGTATTATAAAATATTAAATGACGGTGAGAAGTTATTTTCTTTTAATGTCCTGAATATTCTACTGGTTATGTATAATTCAGGGACATATGAGGACTTCCTCTTAACTACTGTGATATATTTGTAATGTCTTCCTTGTCATTATATATAGATACTATACTGACCACAGTGGGAATGAGAGATTGCTTTCACTCTTGTTTGTTATCCATGCCGTATGATGTTAGTTGACATGGCCAATCAGTTTATACATGTTATTTGTTGAGTGTATGTCTTGGTTATACTTTCATGTGATCATACATTTCGTGTGAAATAAATCTTATCTTCTATATCACTTGGGTTAGATGCTGTATTATGTAGCCTCTACACCACGTTAATTATTTCCCATATATACTTTGTTCTTTGTTTCAGTAATGAACAAAGTCCTGTTCCCTGATGAAGAGCACAGTCCTGACACCAGCAAGGAGAAGCATGAGTACCTGCAGGAAATTGAGCGAATCAGAAACGAGCTAGCTGGATTCCAGCCAATCGAAACTCCCAGAGAGGATGTGTGGAAACAGACTGATACAGCCTCCATAGAGTCAGACTGTGAAGAGCTGAGTCAAGCTGAATACTACTGAGGGACCGAGGATACTAAAACAACCTCCATTGAACAAGGCTGTGAAGAGTAGAGTTGTTCCATTTACATTCTGTGTTCAGATTTGATATTGAGAAGGGGTATTGGATCCCCCTTCAGTGGAAATAGAGATGGCCGTCAGATATTGAGCCTCATGCAAACCATCTAAGTTTAGCTGATAACAGTTTATACCACGATTCTGTTTACTAGGCCTGATTTAGCATACTCTATGAGTGACTGCATGCCTATGATCAAAATATTTCCTTAAATATATGGTGATATATATTGTATTTGATCAAGAAAAATCACTTCATAATAACAAATAAATGTAGTTAAGAAGTCTATTTTCACTCATACAAGATGTCAGATTATGTTAATCCTTTACCACATTACAGCTGTAAGTGAAATTTTTGCCTGATCAGGTTTTATACTGTCAGCATTCACAACAATTTGAGATAAGAAGAGAAAATCTTTCCTGACGGAGACTTTTTCCGTAATTGTTCACAATATGAATTGAGTGTATTTGAGTGTTAATGGATTAACAGAATTTGTCAGGATAACCATGAATTCATTTTATTTGTTAATAGATCAGGTTTTATAGATTGTATTTCATCTGTAGCAATTTGCAAAAGACAGATCAGAATCATTCACTTTTAAGACTCAGACTTCCCACCTCAGTGAAACTTGCTCATTGTTTTGCATGGCCTTTTTTTTTGTTTGTTTTTAAGTCATTCCAGACTTCTTGTAAAACAAATATTTCTATGATAATATTATTTTTTTTCTATTTAATAATAAAGATCTATTATCTTACATTTTCCTATGTTTCTCCCTGCATGTTAGCAAAGGAATATAGTCAGACGGAAAAAGTGTATCCATCTCGAATATTATTAATTTTCTGGCTTGGAATTTCATATCTGAGATGTTGATTTGTCATGTGACTTATTTGAGAGATAAATCAAGGCTTTATTACTACAAATACTGTTGATCAACAGAAAAATTGACTGTGATACAAATTTTGTTTTTAGTACCTCATTTGTTATGTTGTTAATGACAAATCGGTTAAGTTCTTCTTTTTTTTCTTTTACTTGTATTCTAGTGCTATTTCAGATAGTACTCCTGCATGCATTTCTTCTTTTTTCCATCAGCAATTAAAACCCCCATTATGGAGTAATATAAGCATACATGTATATCAAAACTGCCATAGTTTCCATAGTGACATTTATTACTAGCACTGCACTACATTTGGGAGTATAAATGGTTTTGCAACATTTTTTGTATGGATTGAAAATGTGTGCCTGACAGTGTATAAATTCATCCTTGAAGACAAATCTATTATTTTAATACAGGTACCAATATAATGATTTCTTAATTGTTTAAATTTTTTTTTCAAATTTAGATAGGAAGAGATTTAACTTTTTCTGTCATAAACAGGATAAAGATTTCAACTATATTTATGCATTGTAACACATAATTTTCTAAAAATCAGTCTATGATATGATAATCTATGTAAGATGTGAACTGGATTTTTTTTTCTTTCTTACTTCCAGTTTAGACTTATACCCAACTGATTATAAATAATGTTCATTAAAATACTATGGCAGAGTCCAAATATTTTGAATTTAGGGATCAAAGTTTTCATTCATCACAAATTACCGCAAGCTTGTGTTCAAGGTGAAATCTTCTGAAATAATTTTATAACGACATAAATAATAATGATAAGCACTTCTCATTCTATTTATGTTACTTAGGCATGTTTGATTACCGTCAAGTGACCTTGCTGCACAATGTATTGATCAAAGTATTCTATTTATACATTTATTGTTGATACACTGTTACTATTTTAATGTTGTTATTTTGTAATACTTTATTAGGACTTATCATCTTCAGATTATTGCAAAAAGGTTTTCTTAATATTTAAACTCTTATTAATGCGTGAAAAAAAAAGTTATTAATTGAAACCCACACTGTAGACACTTGCTTTTTTTTGGGGGGGGGGGGTCATAAAAAATTCTTCGCATACAATTACTTTAACAGTCTTTATGGATCAATATTTTTTTTTCTTGTTCTTTAGGATATTGTATTTCTATTGATATCAATTGAATTTAGCTGTAGGAACCATGTATAATTAGTTTGGTATAAGCACTGACAATGGGATGCACATGACAATGGTACATATTGCTCAACAGATCTGGTAAAACAACACATATCTTAACAATATTTGCAAAACACAAATCTAGAATGATAACACAAATGGTAAGATGTACAATAGGTTTTGAGATGATATGATTTATACATTTCTAAATCCCACCTTAATCCTTTCCCTCTTAGAGGACACCATGAAAAGACCTATGTGAACAGCATAAAACCAGATCAGCCTGCGAGTAACTCACAGGCTGATCAGGTTTTATGCTGTTCGCTGCTCCTCAGTGGTCTGGAAATGAGGATTTTGTAATTAAATTTGGTAAGGTTTAACTGTGGTTTTCTGCAGATCAGGCTTTATGTGGTACCTAGTGAGTGCGTCAAAATGAGTCTATATGAGGGAAAGGGTTAATCTATGACTGGAAACCTCCATGTGACTCTGTCATTATGCTCGCGCCTCACATAAGTGGAGGATATATAGGAATTGTCATGTCCTACAAATGCATTACATGAAGACAAGGTGGGATGCAGGGGGTATTAATCACCTTTAGTGATAGTTTTAGTGTTATTGTGTCCCTCAAATATATACCAGTACACTCGTGCATCGATTGTTTATTGGGGAAAAATATGGGGGTGGCTTGTTAAAGTTTCACAAAGAACTGATTGCATGGTAGTTATTATATCATGAAATGATACATGGGTTTTCTGTTAGATGAGAAAGTGATACAGCCCCATATTGGATTTTGATTTATAGGTTATGACAGATCTGTTTAAGTGTTTCTTCAGAATAGAATGTGTGTATTCAAACAGCAAGACATTCCATTTGTTTAATCGCTCACACAAATATTTTAATCAAAATTTTCAGCAAGTTACTGTTATGTCAACACTGAACAATTTATATCCAAATGGACATTTTCTTTTACTTTTTTTCTGTCCTTTTAAGTTTTGATATGCTATTTATATTTGTGTATAGGAATAGTGAAATGTACCCCATGGTTATTATACATGTGAAGGACACATCTAATGAACTGTGAAGTTAGAAATGTCTCCAGACATTCATATGATTGCCGCAAACAATATTCAAGGAGTCTAGTTCAAATACTAGTAAAATGGTAACACAGCATTTAGCAGCGTTTGATGCTAACTTTTTAGCCAGGTATCCTGAATGAACAGCTTTGAAATTTAGGAGTCCCTTCTGAATATTATGTTCTGCAAACCATTGATTGAAAAATTGGGATTTATGAAAGAGGGTTACAAGTAATTTTGCAACAGATGTGTTAGTTCAATTTACTTTTGCTTGAATAGTGGCCAGACAGAACACCCGACATGTAAATTCTTAAGCCCTTCCTAATTTTTGGTGTCCTTGTGATCCTGGGAGTGTTAGTGTCAAACAGTCTAGTTGTTATATGCTCCAGATTTTCCCCTTAATAATTTACAGAATGAGATGTAGAACTGTGTTGATACCTTACACATAACATTATGTGCATGAATGTGTGTGTATATGTAAGACTGCATATATTATTAACTTGTGTGTGAGTGAATTAGACTGCTTATTTAACGAGTATACAGATTCTGTTTGTAACACGTTGCGTTGCCTTCCTGTGATAATGCCTGTGACTGTTTCGTGCATCACCACCCTTAGGGTTGGTTCGAGTCAGATTTCGTATCATTTTTTATGTTGATACATTATGAATATATCCATTTGCTTTTAAGTGGCAAATAATAAACAAGTATAAATCCTTGGAAACAGACTTTCAGTGTTATTTTTTACATTCCATTAAAGACATGCATGTTGGAAGAGCACAGATTCTTATGACCATCCTGTGTGATTTGGTGGATTACCTTACTTAAAAATGTGTTGAAATAATGATACATGTATTATGATGTGTACTTCATTTTGGAAAGAAATGCTATAAATATTTGTGAAAATCCACTTGAAACAAGAAATAAAAGATTTAAAAAGGTGCTTCAATGAGTAGAACATAAGATGGAAAGAAATTTTCAGGTTGTGTCTTGGCTTAAATGGTCTAGGGTCTAAATTCATCAATCCCCGAGTCCATATTATAAACAAAAGACTAAGAATTCGAACATGTAAAACAGTCAATGACTTTTAAAAAAATCCATATATTATCATGTATTTTATTCCTAGATATATATACATGTAATTAAACTTTATCAATACCGATATATTATTAGACTAGAAATGTGCCCATAGGTCATGGATGCCCCTGCTGTTTGGTTTTATTAGATTTTAAATGGTGAAAATGATAATTTTCGGGTCAACTGAGTGCTGTGAATTTGGAACTTTCAGCTACTGACCTGGCTCACATTGCATCTTGAACTGGTTATCCTTAACAAAAATGTGATTTTAAAACACGACCATATGCAACAAGTGCAATTTGGACAAAAAGTCAAAAGGTCAACCAAACACTGTGACCTTGAAGCTAGCTATCTGGTCCTTGTTCACAACACGATATCTTGTCCCAGGGATCATTAGTGCCAAGCTCTTTCAAAGCTTAAACATACACAACAAATTACACCTGGGACACAGCTGCTTGCTTGCACAGATCAACACACACACGGACAGTGTAACATTAAATGCCAGTTACCATTTCAAGGCAGGGGGAAAATTTTTTTTTGCTTTTTCTTAAGGTTACCATTTTCTTATGATTTGTTATTCCTGGTCCCAACAAACATACTTAGCACAACTGTAAGGAATACAGTAAAAACTTGACTTATCCAACATGGCTTGGTACCAGTTGATGTCGGATAAAGTAGGGTGTCGGTAAAATCGGGTTCTAACTTCTCAATGTTATATCATTGGTACTTATGAAAAATTATTATTAGTATACATTCGACACAATTTATTTATAAAAATAAATGCAAGCAACGATAAAACAATAAAATGATGCTTAAAAAAGAATTACAAGTGTTTAAAAATAAAACTGGTCTATTATTCTAAGATTTATAAGACAATAATATTTTATTTTTTTTACTAATACTTGATTTCAATATTTCTTATTGTGTTTAACGATACCGATAATTACGCACAATTATGTCATTTGAGATAAAGAGATAATAACAAAAAAGGAAATGGTTTTAAGCTGAGTCTGGCAAGGTGAGAATACATGAATACAACAAAGATCATCAAGATGTCAGTTAAGCCAGTGTGAAATACAAACCGTTCGTTAATTCTGGACCAACAGTCGGATAACGGATACGTCAGGTGTCATTAAAATCTGGGTTTAAACATAAAAACATGCTCTAAAATACTACGGGGGATAAAAATTCTAATATATTTCATTACAAATATGGCTAGTTATTTAGGTTACTTATTTTTGTAAGCCTAGTCATTTATTTAAATATTTCTTGAAACAAGAATGTTCTTCGGAACAAGTGTGTCACCTGCTGAAGTGGGACAGAAAAAATGTGACGGACAGACAAACGGATGGGCGAACGGCCAGACAGACAGCGGAAAAGTTATCCCTATGTGTCACCTCTGCTTACAGCAGACGATACAATAAGAAAGGTAAAATGTGTTACTACCTTGAGCACTAAATATTGTTTGTGGATTTTGAGCCAATATTACCATTAATTACCATTACTAAATTGCCTTCATATGAGTTTTCAAAGCCAATTACTAAATCTTTACTTTCTATTCAATATCAATGCAAGCAAAGAGTTAAAAATATTTTGAAGTATATTTAGGACTAAAAGAGAACTGAAACAATATAAAGCAATGTCTTCATTTAATTTTGTAGAAAACAGCTCTACATTCATAAATTCATCAGATATATACATACATAGAAAACTACAAAAAATACTAATAAAAGTGTTATGGCCACTATCAGACAACTATATAATAGAATTCATTCTGTAACTTATAAAACATTGCACAATGATACAACAAAATACTGTAGAATTCTGTAACTTCTTTGTAAATTCAACATTTTCCCATGATTCTCAGTACTGTCTAGTTCTATTTTACAATGCAAGAACTTTGAATTTTCCTTCTCTTACTGAAATATTAATATAAATACCAATTACCAAAGGCAGTATAACGTCTATACACACAGAATGTAAAACATGGACTGATTTTGCAAAATCCTAAACAGGGATTACCTCCCTTGACAGAATTTCATAGAGCATAAAATTGAGACTTTTTGGAATTAAAAAATCTCAAATTCTGTGTACCAAATTGGAATATTTCGTTAAAAAATTTGAAAAACATTGTGAAGAAACATGAAGAAATGACAATTAAATGTAGCATACCATTCACTCTCACTAACATGATAGTTAGATATACTGCTAAAAAAGTGACTTACATAAGGAAAAAAAAAACTTCAAAAATCTTCTTGTCTGAAAGCACAAGGCCTGGGGTTTAGATATTTTGTGTGTTAAGATCATAAACGTCTTAAATCTAAAAAGAATGATCTAACAGGGTCAGAAAATAATTTCTGATATTTCAAGATATTTTACACCCAAAAGAAGGGTTGTCATAATAAGAACTTGTATCCTTATATTCTTTTTCTACAAAAATAGTATATGTTAGATTATTTATGAAATCCTTTTTTTCTTCAAAAATCCTTGTATTAGTAAAGATTTATAAAAACTTGCTTAAAAAAAAATAAAAAAATCCTTGCTAAAACGGTGATGATGCCATCATCTGAATTTGTGTTTTGTTTTCTTTTAATTAATAAAAGGATAAAGTCAATATTTGAAATATCCTCACTGGATCATCAATTAAATATTTGGCAGATTTATTTGTTTCAAATTCTAAAACATACTTTTTTTTAGAACTACTGCTTAATTTTGGAAATGTGCAATTCACATTTATTTTGGAATCATTAAAATAGCTTTTACCATCAGACATGGATATGGTAAGAAATTTGCACAACAGACGAGTCTCAGTAAGGATCCTACCAATATTTCACTGGTATATTGTCTTCTTGACCAAAAAAATGAACAGCTCAAAGAAAAAAAAGGATTGAGGTACAATGTATTAGAAATACTGACATGCATGTTTCTATTTAACTCAAACTTTTACATGCAAATTTCTATTACATGTATTTTAACTTCTATACCTTAACATATTTTGTTTTAGTAATGCTGAAAACCATGTTTTTATGAAATGGCTTGACATATACATTTATTTACATAATCAGCTGCCAAGGTTAATACATCAGGATTAAAAATATGTCCTAGATACTATCCTGATAAAACCTGGACCAAAAACATCACATGTACATCAATACAGGTTTATTATAACTTACTATGTTACAATTTACAAGCCAATATTTCACAGTTCAACCCATACTCATTTGTTTATTAACCCTTTCCCTCATAGAGGACACCATGAAAAGACCTATGTGAACAGCATAAAACCAGATCAGCCTGCGAGTAACTCGCAGGCTGATCAGGTTTTATGCTGTTCGCTGCTCCTCAGTGGTCTGGAAATGAGGATTTTATAATTTGGTAAGGTTTAACTGTGGTTTTCTGCAGATAAGGCTTTATGTGATACCTATTGAGGGCGTCAAAATGAGTATATATGAGGGAAAGGGTTAACCATTGGTTTAATAAAACAATAACACAGCACAAATTGAATATGATCAGTCATGTAACAGCAAATGGAAAAATGATAAATATAGGTTTTATTATTCTAAATTCATGTATAGATTCATTACCATTTGTAACACTATTGCCTGTGATAAAGATCCATTTGTTTTAAAATCAAGGAAAGTTGCATTTGGTGACCAAGCATCAATACATACTGGCAAGTGTTTAACCCTTTCCCTCATATAGACTCATTTTGACGCACTCAAGAAAACCAGTTAACCTTACCAAATTTAATTATAAAGTCCTCATTTCCAGACCTCTGAGGAGCACCAAACAGCATAAAACCTACTCGCAGGCTGATCTGGTTTTATGTTGTTCGCATAGGTCTTTTCATGGTTTCCTCTATGAGGGAAAGGGTTAATAGAGGTAATGCACCAATTTAATTTTAGACCAAATTCTTTGTCATTGACCATGTGTGAGTGAGATGTTTTAAATACTTAAGGTTGTATTTCATCATTTTTGTTTTCCTGCTAAAAATCATTCACTTTAATATTTTGTTAAACAAGACTGGCAGAATGATTCCTGCCTTTAAAAAGAGTTTCAGTGTTACACTGTGTAAGTATTACATAGTGTTAAACAATGATGGTGGTTTCGAGCAAGGTCTGAACCCTAAATACTGCAATATAATTAATACACACTGTATACAAATGAGGACTTCTTACTTTTCAGGTTAACAAGATCAGAGTTTCAGGTTTGATGCCACACACAGAATAAATGGCCACTAAACCAACAGCCACCTATGTCCAAAATTAAATATTTTTTGTTAATTTTCAAAGTATTTCTTCTTCTTTTTTTTTTCATGAACTTTTAAGTGTTATTTGGAGGTTGAAATCCTGCCCTCTTAGGAAAAATATAAAGATCAGAAAAAGGTCCAGCATGTCATACAAATGTAATGAGGCAAAACCTGACCTTAGTCAGTAATAAGATAATTCATTTTTCTAATTGTAAAATACATACAACTTTGACCAAAAAAAAATCAGGTATGTTACAATTTCAGAATATGGAATCTCATTTGAATATTTTCCGTTACAAATATCTATAAAGATAACAATACTGTAAACCCTAACAAAAAGGTGGGTTTTCCCACAATTAAGATTCTATAAATAGCCATTGCATTGCCATGCTGTTCAGTCCAGCTGCCATGCAGACTGTGTTGGTTGCCATGACTAGTGTCAGGAGGCACACTGTAGACAGTAGGCTCTCTCAGTGGAGTCCTCATAACTGGAAAATGCAACAAACATACAAGAACATGTATAATGGTATATGGCCAATTAGGGCAGATGTCTACAAACATGGGCGCAAGATAGAGACGATGATGCAATGTATGGTTTAAGTTTCAATGTGATAGATGATGAAATGCTTGACTATGACAGTTATGTGACGAGAGTGTATAAATCATAGCAGAAGAAAACAAGAAATAGGTCAAGAAAGTAAATAGTTATTTTCTAACATTCAAAATCTAAACATGCACACACACACACACACTTCTTTTTTAAAAGGATAAGAAT
>CM037782.1:9493366-9543366 GCA_021229015.1 Solen grandis
TTCTATTGCATGCAAAACTTTAACCAAAATTCCTAAATTAAAAAGGGGCAATAATTCATATTAAATTCAGTCAAGAGTTATCTACCTTGGTTGTCTGATGCCCCTGAACATATTTATAAACTTTCAAGTCAATACCATAAATGGTTATTGAGATATATAAGGTTGATAGTAACTTGCATGCAAAACTTTAACCAAAAGCTGCAATGCCAACGCCGACGCCAGGGCGACTACAATAACTCTCATATTCTTCGAATAGTCGAGCTAAAAATGAAATAAAATCCCGACCTAGCGACCCTCTTTTTTTTTTTGAGACCAGAAACGGAACTTTTCTTTTGCCCTACCATAACCATTACTTCCGATTTTGTTGCTATTTTTATTCCTTTAAGGAAGTTACTTACCTTGAATAGTTCACTTTGACAAGTTTCTGCAATGTGGTCTCCCTGTAAACAGATACATTCATAGTATTATTTAGACCAATAGATTTGCATTAAATAATAACAATAATAATGTTATATAAATGATTTTTTTTCATAAAAAATTAACTAAGTGACAAGTAGGTTATTTCATAGGAATAAAAAAATGTTGAAGGCTTAACTGATAAAATCATCATCATCAGCAACATATGACGGTAGCGTTTGATTCGCATTTTTCCAAAAAAAAGGTTAATTTTAATTAAAAAAAATATATTAAAAGAGTCATTTTTTTAAGAAAATGGAGCAGACTATTGCAAACATATATAGTAGTAATTAAATATATATAATACTTTTCATGATCTAATAAACAATGACATAATTGAATAAATGGTAAAAATCATTTAAATGAATAAATAACAAGTAGATAAATAAATAAAAAATTTAAGGCTGAATGAAATAATTAAAAATTAAAAATAAAAGAAAATCAAAATGGCGGATATTGAGGGAAAATAATTTATTGGGAACCATATCAAATATATAAGGTAATAGAGAAAAAAAACGTTTGAAGATAATAATGATTGTTTATAGAGCGATAGCAAGAAAATACATGAAAATCAAAATGGCGGCTTAGTGAAAAAATAATTTGTGAATGTGAACACTCCCACCAAAAATGATTTAAAGAATAAATAATTAAATAAAAGATAAATGAATAAAATAAAGTTTAAATTAATAGACTAATGTAAATGATAAATGAATCAAATATTTATGATAAGTGTTTAATGCAAGAAGGAAAGTACAATCAAGATCACGGCTGTGATATAAAAGTGCAATCTCCATGCAGCTATCTCCCCTTCATTCTTCGGCATAGTGAGCGTGCAAGGGAGATCACTGCGTGGAGTTTGATGAAGTGAAGAAAAGTCTTACCTTCAGTTGTCGCTCTCCGTCAGCAGGAATTCCTGCACATGATAACTATGACTGCCCACGTACATTCGGTCTCCCTCGGGACTGAGGCCGATGGCCCGGGGCTTCTCACACAAACCATCTTCCTTCCCCAGGATCTGTGAGGACCGGTCACCTGTAGCGGTCACCTGATGGACGGTTCCATCCCAACAACAGACAAACACTGACCCCGCCCTGTCCACTGTTACACCGCGGGGTGACTTCAGTCCAGTCAACTCGGTCATCCCTGACCCGTCACGTGTACTAATACTAATACTGGTCAGCGTGTTCCCCCAGTCTGAAACATATAAGATCCCGGAAACAGGACTGACCGCGAGGTAACATGGATGGCGAAACAGTTGAGCGCCGCCAGGATCTGTCACGAGTCTCCACAGGACTTGTCCGTCCAGGTCCAGAATCTCAACTTTCCCCGAGCGGACGCCATATCTCGGGTCGTCATAACTGTCATAACTCACTGCGAGTTTCCGGTCCCGGGTGACCTGGATTCCCCGACACCAACCCTCGACAGAGATGTACTTTTCCGTGTCCTTGATCTGGTCACCGGTCACTCTGACGTAGCGGAGTTTCCTGTCATAGGGCAGGGTAATGATGAGGTCATATGTGGATGATTCCTCGGTGACGTCACGAGGCACGAGCGCCGTGTCCCAGGGAAAGGAGGGGAAGCGGATCCTAGATGTGACGATGTTCTGTTTTGTGTCTATAAGTTTTACTGAACTGTTTTCCCAGTCACAGACGACCATAATGTCACGTGATATTACCACGATACCTGTGATATTACATTTCTTCTCGTCTGACGTCTCTCTTACGTTTATATTCTTCACATGGGTTCCTTTCAGTTCCTTGTCCGGCTCAAACCTGTAGCACGAGATCCAATTTCTTTATCCAATCATTCTACCTCAGGAATCCCCACCCCATCCAAAAATAAAAGGTACAACCAAAAATTCATAGCAATACTCAAGAATGTATTGTGTAGAATATAATATAAAAGAAACGGTGGTGTTCCGATTTGTTTTCTATGTAGAATTTTCATAAATATACTAAACTGAAGTATTTACTTGAACAGCTTAGACATAATAACAAATAAGGTCGATTTTAGATATAAAAGTTTTAAATGATTTAATTCAAAATATGTAAAATAAATCAATAAGATTAACAATAAGCAATAAGGTGATATGGTAGCGAACATGTCACATGACTGCATCAGTACAATATTGATAAGTAACAAATCGTCCCCAGGGATCAATATTGATTAACAGATGGGTATATAACAGACACACAGACGGATGGACAGACATACAGACAGACAGACAGACAGGCAGGCAGACGAACAGTCAGGCAGGAAAACTGATAAAACAGAAAATCAGGAGACGGAAGACAGAAAGAGAGAGAAATATGCAGACAGACAGGGAGAAAAAGGAGATAGAGAGAGAGGGGCAGACAGACAGATAGTCAGACAGACAGGGAGAGATAGACAGAGACAGACAGACATACAGGTAGACAGAGAGAGACAACCATGTAGACAGAGAAACACACACACACACACACACACACACACACACAGATAGACTCACGGGTATTCAGAGGACTCCAATCGTTGATACCGTTTGTCCTTTTGTTTCTTGTTTGAGTTGACTTCCATTTCTCCGAATGATGGGTTCCCTTTTAATCAAAAAAGTTTGATAGATGAATTAATTTTTTCGATTAAGATTAAATTTTTGAATAAATCTTAATTTAGTTCGATTCGGTTTTGGTCAAAATTTATTAAGCATATGGTGTTTGACAAATGTTATGTCGGCACTCTGATTTTTAACTAATATTAAAGGTTTGATGATTATTGGATACTTGACTAACATTAAGACAACATTCACTTATTATTCAATATAATATATTTATTATATGAATTCTAAAATATAAACAAGTTATAATGTGGAAAAATGTATAATATAATATTGTAGACTAGCTTAATTGTTATTCATCTCCTTGTTATATTCTGATTGACGTTGGCCTTCAGTCTAACAAAAGGAAGATATTGTCACGGAGCATAACATTATCATTAGTCTCTCTGCATTCGCGCGGCTATTTTCTCTGCTGTAAACAAAGTGCGCGATGGATAAAGGTCCAAAATATTGACCAAAGATCACTTAAAACACGTAAGCCGCTCAAAATTAAATATCGTAAAGAACATCAGAGTATCTTTGCTATGTTTATGCGTATCAATTTTCGGTAATCACAAACTTTTGCACATTCTACATGATTGAACGAATAATTGTTTTGGTAAAGTTCATAATTAGCATATTCTACATAATATTTACATGTATAATATTCTTCCTAAAAATGCCATATCAATTGGCCGAATATTGACAATCCCTACTGTCGATTGTAGAGCTGGGACGAGTACTCGGGTACCCGGGTACTAAATCATTACCCGGGTACCCGACTATTTCATGGTAAAGCTACATAGATAAATAAATATTTTTTCGATCTCTCTTATAAATGACTGAACCGTAATGCCAACATCTAGATTTTCCACAAATCGCCACCTGATTTTGTTCATCCGTAACGTCCAAAATGACTATGACAGACGTCCGTTTAAACTTTCAAAACATATTGTTTTATTTGTTTTGTCGCCGGTAAAAGATCAATTCTGTAAAAACTAATAGTAACGATTTTAATTTTTAGGTTCACACTTTGCTTACATCTGCATACTGATATGCATGAAAAAAAGTTCCAGTTATATTATTGTTAAATATTATATTCTCAATTTTATGGTAATTCAAAAAATATTAACTGCTAATTTCCATGATTCTGTTTATTAATGACTTCTGAAATGTTACGTATGATAACGTGATATACCATCAAGTTAAGTTTGCTTTGTGATCTGCACTGGACCAACAGACTCTATGGCACAGCTGTGGTCTGAACGCTTTCGTAGCTTCATGGAGTGATTTAACTCAAGTTGTTATTTTTTTGTTGTTGTTGTTGTTTTTGTTGTTTTGTTTTTTGGGGGTTTTTTTATTGTTTTTGTTGTTGTTGTTGTTGTTTGTGGGGGGTTTTTTGGGGGGGGGTATCATGGATGAAGGACCACCCCCACGGTAACTGAATTCAAGGTCGCAAATGCTGCATTTTATCTTTTGTTTGTCTTGCAGAAGACTGAAAAACTGCCAAACTTGGTTTTTTGAGGAAGTCTGGTTCGTGGCCATGCACGTATATGCAAGTGCCAGGATGCAAAAAAGAGACAACTTTTAAGTTTGAATTTAAAGGGAAATTAATAACATCGGGTACCCAGGTACCTGCGCGTATCCGGGTACAAATTTTCTGCCTGTCCTAGCTCTAGTCGCGTGTTCTTTTTTTTTTCTTTTTTTTTCTTTTTTTTTTTTTTTTTGGTGCACGCGAGGTCTTTCAGTTGGCCGCATTTTTTAATACAGGCATATGTTCTGTTATTAGCACAGGCAGACCCACAGCATTTAATCTGCCATGGTTATCGAATACTTCTAACGTAGTTTGTGTTTATTTCATCATGTTAATCATGCTTATAATCTTTCATCGCATTGCATGCTTTGATTTACATGTATTTGATATGAGAAATAAATAAATAGAACTTGGAACATTTCTATAGGGCTAATAAAAGGTTGGACAAGTGAAAACACCGCGCTCCTAGCTTGGGTCCGCATTTCTTACAATTAGCTAGATGATGTAATATGACTATTAAATGTTTTAGTTTAAATGTCCCATTAAAAATATCTCATTCATTTATTCTGGCGACAGTAGGCAATACTTTTAGGCACAAACGTTGGATAATATTATAAGTACGTTATTTTAGCCCCCTTGTCAATGTCACGGTATTAGTCCGAGTTGCTCCCGGTGAAAAATAGCCGATATACTGTGATTATCCTGCACACTTTTTTTCTAAAGAATATATTGCATTCTTATATCCCGATAGACCCTGGTGCGTTTTCGGATGATCACGCATTCGTTCTTCTACATATTTATTGCCAAATAGAATGTTACAATACAAAAATATATCCAAACATAGGTTGATACAAATGGCATTCGTTACCTATCGTGTTACCAATTACAGAAAGTACTTGGTCTAAAGTTATTCTTCCAAACGTAGTGCATATTCTTTTTCAGACAGAAAAACAAAATGTGGAGTTTTGAGAGATGCAAACTGTTCTTGTACTCTGTGACGTCAACATAGCTACAGTCAATAGATAAGATTTTTGTCACTAAAGATAATCAATTGTTTACAAATATACCAGATTTGCATATTCCGCAAATCTCCATGTTTCCATAGGCCTTCCGTATGTTTACGAATCGCGAGTACATAAATCGATGACATAATGTATAACCACATTCGGCGACGGTTTTTCAAGTTCAAATTATTTCCTATTACGGACCATCTTCGGAAATATTCGCGAATGCAAAATGTAAACAATAAGCGTATCTTGACAGCCATACAAGATACAAATACTGAATGGCATAATGTGACCAACATTTTCTGTGCGTTTAACCGTAAGTTTTCTGCAGATAATTGCACAATATGTGCCGTTTGCACCCAGTGCGCGCCCCCTCTAAAATTCCCCAATCGTACATAAGTGTAGACATACAACCTTCAAAATCTCACAAGAATGCATATTTTACAGCTTTAAAATTTAAAAAAAAAATCGCAAAGGAATTCCCCAGGATCCCTAGTCCAACCGGAACTACACCCTTATCACGACCTTCGCAAAGCGGCAAGCTGCTTGCATTATTACTACCTACATTTTTTAAACATTGCACCCCCCCCCCCCCCACACACACACACAAACCCGAACACCTGGATCCGGCTCTGAATGTTAATTTGTCTTTTTTTTTCTTTTTCGTGAAAATTGTATCATTTTGAAACATAATGGGCATTTAAGATTATAAACAGTTTTGTTGATTTTTAATCATGTGTTTTGAACTTAAAATAATCTGTCTTGATGGTTCTTGATTTTGACTGGGACGGACAATATTTGCTCCAAAATATCTAGTTCACAGTTATATGAAATCGTCCGAAATAACGTTTTTTCTCATGAACGAGATTTGGACGAGATCTTGCTGAGACGCTTAACGTCTTGCAGGCGCTTAACAGACATATGTTTTACAGAATCAGTCATAAAAGAGATTTGTGGTCTAATAATAAGCATACATATTTGTTTTAATCGGCATTAAATTGAAGAAATTAAAGCGCTGAGGGCACCGAAGTTGTGTGTGTCTCAAGTGGAAGAGGGTTTGACGAGCTGCTGATATGCAGGGTAACTTAGTTCTTGCCAGATACTAAACTTATATTAATATAATGAACGACTATTATTTTATATTTGTTTCCTTTTGATTTAGATTTGCATATTTGATATAAATCTTATAGATTGTAAGCTTAAGAAATAGGGAGAGTAACAGTAGCGATATGCTTATTGTTAACAGTACATTGAAGCAAATGGTGCGTTCATATTTAATTTCTTGTAATGACCTTGTTAAAGCAAAGTTAAAGCGTTTTTGTTTTGTTTTGTTTTTGTTGTTGTTTTGTTTTTGTCAATTGCTTGAAAAATTGACCCTAGTTTATTAAATTTACTTTGATATATAAAAACAAAACAAACTAAAAATCGACAATACTGTTCTCTCGGCGCTATTTGCGCTTTGATTTGAACTCTCAGTATCTTATATGACCGAGCGACGGCACAGTCTCTATTTATAGATTCATATATCAGTTCCTTCAGACTGAGGAGAAACAACTTCGGATAGCAGATATACAGGTAACGGCCATTCAATAGTGCATCAAATTACCCCTGGATGTATCTAGGGCCGTTAAATTGATGTGATTATTAGTAAGTTACAAGGATTTTTATCGGAATTTAAGCTTCTATATGGATCATTGTAACACCACTAAAGAACCGAAACCCGCACATCTACAATCCAAATTCAACTACGAGCCACCTTAGCATCAAAAGAAGTTATATTCCTCCGCATGTTAAAGTGACAGTTACGTACCATCATAGAGAAATTAGTTCTTCTCTGCTTTTATGCCACACACAATTATTGTGTCCGTTAGATATTTTCTTTTACCTAAAATTGAGTTTTCAACGCTTTAGCTGAATCTCAGCATACCTGTGTAGTAGAATTTTGTTCAATCATTTGATCATTCATTTGAGAAGTTATTCGGTTTTCAATTCAAAGAAACGGATGTTCAGAATGTAGGTTCTATGATTATGAGTGATTACGTCACACACAACTAAAAAATCAGTGTATTTATAGTCGATGCGTATATTTTTGCACACCTCGCGTTACCTTGGGGTCACATGAATTTATACGGAACTTAATAAGAGCTTCTCTTGACTTGCTGTTTACTATAACAGAGTTGCGAATCTCTGTAAGTTACAAATCTATGTAACCCTCAACGTGGATCAAACGACACTTGGATGAATATTCAGCATTATTTATAATTATATCCCACATAGGAATATAGGTATCTATCATGTCAAGTTTCGAGTAACGTCACGAAGCTTCCCGCCTTACTAAGAGCTCAATATGTGTTCTTATTGTCGAGTAAAGGTGTCGAACAGGATTATACCGTTCAGTGATAGGTCCATTTTTATATATACATTTCAGATCTATTTGTACAACGTCTACAATAATCTGTTTTGTTAAATTCTGAAGAATAAATAGATCTAAGCCGTCATTATTTTACAGTATTATTCCGTCATTTAGTTACCACGATTTTTAGTCATTTATATTCATGATTTATATTAATTTTAATTTTAATACACTAGATTCACCGTACGTCTGCTATATATCGCATCATTATACGGCATGAACTACACTAAAAGTTTCTTTGAAGAGGTATTTTCACAGCTTACCATGGACTCATAGACTTTCCCAACGGGTGACATTTAAAGGAAAAGTCGTCGACATGTGTCATGCTACTAAAAGCAATCAAATTATCCTGACACGGGGTCAACCAGTCCTGGAATTATCCTTATACGAGTATGTTGTGCGCCAAGCAAAAGAGATTTCCAGTACCATATTTTTAAGACTTCGATCTGTTGGGGTCAGGAAATTAATCCAAAATAATAAATACATACATAAATAAATAGGGGTGTGCGGTATTACCGATATATCGGTGTATCGCGATTCTGGCCTGACACGATACGTATCGGTACGTTGTTGAGACCTTACCGATATATTTTTTTACATATATATGTAATGTTATTAATTCTTTCGTCTTGTCAATTGTTTAACTTTTCAAAAACAAACACTCATTTAGTTGAAAGCCATACTTAAGAATTCATCTGTATAGAAAGGATGGAGATTAGGAAAAAAATCAAATGGTGTATTTTAAGCGCGGACACATTGACCGAATTCTAATCGATGATCTGTTGACATTTCAACCGCGAGAGTAGATATACTTCATTTTACGTAATATATGATACTAGGAGAGACTCTTTCATTATAGTTATGAGTATAATTACTAATATGCGTTTGGTGATCGCAGTCGTTCATCGGGCCTGAAGTTAAACATTTTAGACTGTACCATACGTCTTATCTATGATTCAGTATGGACGAGTTCGCTGTAGTTAAACTGTCAAAACAAACATGTCCGTATGATATCCAGAAGAACAAAAACAAAAACAAAAAAATCAAAGCGCTGAATGTGCTGGAAGGCTGCTCGAAAACATGAGGGAAGAATTATAAAACCTGTACTTTAAACATGATATTGAAGCTGGTTATGGATAAAAGATACACCACCTATAATCTTTGAATAGTGAGAGTTCATAAATGTCTGATGCTAGAGAGCAAATTCAAGGGCCATAACTCATTGCAGCTGGCCACATATCAGCCAAGAATTCTAACAAATGAATACGCTTGAGTGTAAACATATATCTTTTTTCAATTTTCCGATTTTTCAAGAACCATAACTCTACAACTATTATTTAAAATTCTGTCGTAATTAAACTTGTAATTTCATGTTTCTAGTACATGTTATGTCAACCTTCAAAACCCTTAAATGTTTTTTAAAACATCTGATCAAAATGGTTCGATAATTGAATTTACCATACAGTATTAAAATGTTTCAATACCAGAATATGAACGTGCAGAAGCACATGAAACTACGCCCTAATTTACACCTCCTATGAACATTTAGGAATGTCTGTCCAAAACTGACAGCTGAAAGTTTGTTTGTGGACGTCAACTCCAGTGTCATAATTGACGTCATATGAATATGAAAATCATTGTATTTACACGGGGCAAAGTTACCGAACCCATTAGGGCCATCGCTTTTGAATTTGTTCTGAAACGTGATATTCGACAATACGATGATGATAACATGAACTCACGGCAAAACGATAACGAAAACGCAATAGCACGATAATAATAACGCTATAGCACGACAAAACGACAGTGTGATGATGATAAAACGATACAGTATTGTGTTTTCACATTCTCTAAACATGTTATGCAATGTCCAATTAGTTACCCTTGTTGCTGTATATCAGCATTTCATTTGTCAAGTACATAGCAAATTGCCCTGTTCTGTCCTGAATGCAAGAAATTCGAAATGTAACGTCCTAGTATGAGATTTGTGTCAATGGTCTGGTAGCTCGACTACCCTGTTAGATTCTAAATTCTTGTCTGGCTTTTCATACTAGATAATATAACAGCCCCTTTTCGCCCTTTGGTTTGTCAAACACATAGCAATATGTTCTGTCTTGTGAATTAAGGGACACATTCCAAATGCAGCACGTGGTCCTAAGTAAGAGATTTGAGTAAGTGCACCAACTCAAATCCTGATCTGGCTGCACATTACTTTCACCTGATTATTTTGCTCTTACCGTTTATACATGTGCTGCTATTGGATTAAATAAAGAAAAGACAATAAATATTTTGTTCTCAGTCCATTGACCTCAGGCCTAATTAATTCAGAATTTGAGGTGGCTGTTATTTTTCATGGCCTTTCATTAACCCATAAAGTATTATTGAATCATTTGCACAAGCGGTCATTTTTCGAATTCATTATCTTGACGACTCTTACTGAAACCATTTGAGGGGTCATGGGCTTAAATTGCTATATTACATTCACATGAATGAAATGTCTCTTGAGTAAACATGATGATGATTTGTTGTACGATTCTCAAACTCATATTAGATCTACCATTGTTCATATTTTTTTCCTGCGGAAGTGAATCATATATTACACGACTATAAATATATCTAATGCTTAAGGATCTCTAGTAAAAAGCTTAATCAATGACTGTCTTATGAATTATATTATATCACAATTTTTGGATTATTATATGCAATTTATTGCATCCATTAGTTTACACGATTATTGTAGGTCCAGATGATATTAACAATAATTGGACATAGCAAAAATGATAACATATGACACTAGCCGAGTCATCGATGTTGATTTATATAAATTGTGAGAACTTTCGTAATCGATGTAAAATTACAAAAGTTTTAGCAAAATTTAAATTTTGTAATCCTAATTATATAGTATA
This sequence comes from Solen grandis, assembly GCA_021229015.1. NCBI lineage: Eukaryota > Metazoa > Mollusca > Bivalvia > Adapedonta > Solenidae > Solen > Solen grandis. Next base: position 9,504,255 of record CM037782.1, read on the forward strand.
GTCTTTATGCTAACATGCTGGAACTAATGGCTCTCAACGTTAAACTGCATCGACTTTTGAGTTCTATCTTAGTTACAAAGTAACTAAGAATACGAAATAGGATGGATTTAAGGCGTTCTCTTTTTCTCTCTCTCTCTCTCTAGCGGACAAATGTTTCTAAAATTTTAAAGAAATGTACTTTAGACTATAGATAAAAGATATTTGAATTAAAAATAGGGGGTTACCATGCTCGTTTTAGAGGATACGTTGATAGTAAACAATTTGTTACTTATAATGCATTGTTTACGTTACAAGCGAAAATACTGTCAAACATGCATGGGAAATACAATACGAGCTTACAATTCACATTAGGTCTAAACCAAAATGTATACACAAACTACCCAAAAGCACCAAACACATCTACAGAGAACCAGTTGAACTCTTGTGAAGCCGGTATCTATTCAGATGAGAAAAACTTTTTTTTTGTTTGCACTCCCATATCCAAATGACAGAAATACTGTCGGCAGGACGTTAAACCCATTAAACAAACATCTCAAATATCTTAAGTAGAATGTTAGAGGAAAAATTCAAAATTTAAGAAGTAAGTTTTAAAGACATTATCAAAAGTATTTTTGCCAGAATTTGAATTTTGAAGGTCCAAGTAGTCATATTTCATTGGTTCTTGGGTTACTTAAATCTTGGAAATCAGTTGTAGGTAGCGGAAAAGCAACTGTGTCAATGGTTTAAAATGTTAGCAGATAACATTTGATCTTCAAATTCAAACATTTAACCCCTTAGTTGAAAAGTAAGCATTATCGAGACGACGCTCAAGGAATTATGCTTCAGCAATTTGATTTCGAAAGTACAAAAGAAGCAAGCATGTGTCTTAATTTTAGAAAACGTGGTATTTCTTCTAAACCTTTAACTTTGAGAGGAAACGGCGCTTATTAACAATGTATAATGCAATCACATAAGCTTCACATATATTAAGAATTCGTGCCGCTGTCTTACGAGATTGATCTGCCATGCATGACGTCCCGGGATTGAATCTCATTCTAAATAATTTTTTTTTTGTTGCTTCTATTACATATTTATCATTTGCTTCCTTTTTTCACTGGCTAGTATATTTACAGCTTCACAGTTTATCAACAGATACTTTTTTAAGTATTATTCTTAAACAGTTGAAAATTTAAAACATTCATAGAACATTTAAAGAGTGTTTCTTTGCCAGCATATTATAGCTTTTACAACGTGTATATTTATTGTAATCGTTTAACCTTCTACAGTTCTTTAACTTGCATATATATGTATATGTTTTCATACTTTCACATACGTCACTTAATAACTGCATTATTTGTTGTTTTCTGAAAAAAAGCTTGTTCTGTCTCCGAAATATGTAATAATATTATGGTCCGTGATTACATTACACTAACTCAATATGACCTCACTAAACAGGACATCAACATATTTGAATTATGTGTAGTTTGAAAACCTATATAAGCTTATTTTGTATTGCTTTTATCCCGTATTTAACATACATCAGCCTATTAACCTCTCTGTTAAACTAAATTGAATGAGATTCGTACTTCATGATTCTTTTTTTTTACGCTTTTTTAAATCCATTCGTTGCTTCGCTATGCAAAATACCAACACACCCACTTGGTGACGTTGACAGGTTGAATAATAAATCATAGCACAAAAAGGACATGACTTGTGTATTAAATCTAGCAGATGAACAATGCGCACGTATCTAAACATTCTATTCAAAACAATTTAAGATATTTCTTTATGAATTCAATATTTTTCTCTAAGCTGAAGAAAATCACACGATGGTTTGTCTTGACAGTAAAGTGAATAGCGATTGTTTATTTACTTGATGTTTGTGCGGGAGAGAGTTTGCCTACAATAACTTTCTGTAGATCAAGACACTACAAAAGCTAAACCATGCCGCGATAAATGTCATTATCTAGTTTAAACGCTATTTTCGTAAACGCATCTTCGACGAAATCGGTTAAATATAGAGGACAATACCCCTGAGGGACACCTTCGGTATCATGACGTCTTCACTAGTTCAGGTTAGCGATATTGTAAAGACCCTATGAAGTTAGGGCATGCGCGAAAAGTGAAAAAAAATCTAAATAAAAGGTTTATCAGTCCTAATACAGTTTCAATACCCTGTGTGACGATATTGCCCGTGATGGGGAAACCAACCATTATTTACGACATTGGGTGACATTCTGAATGTAGATGTGTATTCATAAACGTAACCCACACATATAGTTAAAAATTAAATTATTTGTCAATGACCACATGTGAACGAGTTGATTTAATACGAAACACAGTAGGAACAATGGTGATCACAAATGGAAGTTAACGTATCCGCTTTACTATAACTGTTCTTACATCTATCTAAACAAATTGAAATTAATGCATTTTACTGTTTTGGTGGAAAACATGTTTCCCTATTCTATATTATCAGAAATATATGCTAATAAATCTAAAGCAACAAACAGCAACAAATTATTTTCAGATTTAAATATTGTGTTTCTTGACACTCAAAATTTAAAGCTACAGTGTTTGTTGTTGTTGTGTGGTGGGGGGGTGTTTTGTGTGTGTGCTTGTGTGTGTTTGTTTTGTTTTGTTTTGTTTTTTAAAGTTTATGTGAATACAATCATCCCGAAAATAATAGCAGCTGCTAAAGTACATATACCCTGCAAAAAACGGGATTAATGCATAACATTTTTAAAGTTTTTAGCAATAGAATCAGCCTGTTCGTCCAAATAATGTATGCCGATCAACTGCTAACCCTTAGAAAAATCGTACTTTGGATTTTAAACCCACAGTTAACAGGCACGCAACTGTGATTTATCAAAATTAAAACATGAAAAATATATATCGTTAACTAACAAAAACATTGTGATGATAGTTTTAATCTTCAATACACACACTCACACATATTTACAAAATGAGCAACTGAACATTCCAAGTTTCTAGTTGTATCTACCATTATTATGCATAACCCATTTAACATACTAAAAATTGATTAGTCATTACCTATCGGCGGATGTCCACTGTTTGCGACACACTCCTGCCATTTTTCATAGTCTTCCTTGCTTCTGGCCTTAAACTGCAATGAAAAAGATAGTTAATCTTTACATTCAGGTGAGCACACACTTTCATTGTAAGTTTTATCATTTTTTATTAACTTGGATTGAAGAAGAAGCAGTAACAACACCAAATTCACAAATGTGCCGATAATCCACATAACCTTTCAATAGAATCAGCCCATATAAAGCAATTTAAGGCCAAGCATTACTTATCGTTTACTAGTCAATTACATGTATATATTTCTTTTATACTCCCGTGTGGTAATGGGTTGAACACAACCAACTAGAAGTAAAGATAATCACCTTTGCCGAAATTCATCAATCTCGGATACTAGTATATACTTTCAGATCAATGATTTGCACATTCTTTTGAATGGACGGACAGACAGACATATTATGTTTACTAAATGAAAACCAGTGACCCTCATAATCGTCGATAAATAAAAACATATTTTTACCTGATATGTCTTTTTTGAATCTTCTCGGAATAGTTCAAAACAAAGTTCGTTCTCTTTCTTCCCTCTAGAGAGGTTTGGGACATTCCTGAACTTGTAGCCTTTAATAGAAGACTTCGATAAATTTACACAAATACTCTTAGTATGTCATATATGTGATAAACGTGAATAAAAAATCAACTCTCGGTCAAATCGAGCTTGTGTTTCATTCCGATCTATGCACAAACTATTGCTTACAGACATAAGTTAGTCTGTAGTCTTTTCAATGTTACAATCGCAGAAGGAAAACAGTCGCATTAAACATGTTTTGAAATAGAAGATCAGTTTGTTTCATAATGCTATTGATTGTATTGAACTTTGTTATTCCCGTATCAGTGAACACTCAAGCTTAAGACAAACTATAATATGCAATAAACTAAAATAACTAAACTTGGTTTTATAACACATACACAGAAATAGTACAGTTCTTTTTTATAAGTGTGTAGACGCCATGACGCACGTCTAGTAAACTTGCTTCATATAATTACACATTACTGCGAATCAAAATAAGTCATGTAAAAAAACAACAAATAAATTCTGACAATACTCCATTTCAATAACTCCAAAATGTATTTGTCAAATATGACATATGTATCCTTTGATATATGTAAGACATAGTCATACTAGTGCCTGACTTCTATATAAAGTAAATGTATTACTTCAATTATATTCTACAAATGAGTATTGATAAATTTCCTCCATGTAATGTTTAGATTTTATAAGAATCAGTGCAAGAACAATCCATCCCATCATAGTTTCGTTCTTTCTACAGCAACATTTTCTTCAGATACCTGATAATTTAAAGGTTTTCTTCTGTGTTTTGTCAGACTGTTTAGTGAAAATGAAGACCATTCCGTTCTGTATCACACACCAGCGAGTCCTGAACAAACCGAAAATGCCTAAAAGAACAAACAATGGTAGTTTATGATATTGCAAATTCTTTAATGTTTTTAATGATCTTAACCCTTTCCCTCATAGAGGACACCATGAAAAGACCTATGCGAACAGCATAAAACCAGATCAGCCTGCGAGTTACTCGCAGGCTGATCAGGTTTTATGCTGTTCGCTGCTCCTCAGTGGTCTGGAAATGAGGAATTTGTAATTAAATTTGGTAAGGTTTAACTGTGGTTTTCTGCAGATCAGGCTTTATGTGGTACCTATTGAGTGCGTCAAAATGAGTCTATATGAGGGAAAGGGTTAAGAAAAAACATGTAATCCTCGGTTAATGAGTAAGCTTGATGTTATATTACTAGGTAAAAATATGGTTACGTTATGAACACTGAAGTTGAATGTTTTATTGATAGGTATGTAGAACTAGTTAAACCGTCTACGTGTTGTAAACATTTATCGCGCACAATATCTTCCTTGTCACTCATGTAAATCCGGATTTGGCAAACATTAAAAATCCAAAATCATTAAACGATATTACCAGTGCAAAATTGAGCCCGATACCTTTCTATCAGTAACGATATTTCATAGAATATTGGTTTACAGAATGAAAACAGGCACCTTGCAAAACTCTTTCTTGTTTAATTTTTTTCCTTCAATATATCATATACTGTGTCTGATTGTGACAAATAAGTAATAAGGCACGACAACTTTGGAAACCCAATTTAAAGATTATTATATCCACTTTACTTTGGTCTTAAATTTAATGAAATATTATTCATAAATGCAAATGCAAGAGTGTAAAATCAGTCAAAATTTTAAAAGTATATCAAGTATAGAGACTTAACATTTATCCTCCACAAGAATGTTATATAAGTATAAATTTAACAGCTTTGTGATCAGCCCTTCAAACGACGGAATGAATTAATCGTTGAATTTTATTTCTGGTTGGGGTATGGTAGGTTGAATAACTGTTCAACTGAATTTATAAACGAAACCGGCTATTACATCCACTTATGGATAGATAAACATTTTAATCGTAATGGTCAACGATAACGACGTAAAATATCTCCTTTTAATTATCATTAATAAAAATACCCTTTTTTTCTTCAATTAGTCCACTGAACACTGGCTCCTTTAAATCGGTTGCAGCAACAATAGGTATTTCATAAAAAAAAAAAAAAAAAGTTAAATGTCGCATTTTTTCGCGAATGTCACAAATAATTGTATGCCTTCTAACGTAGAATTACACTTTCATACAGTGACTCTATAACAGAACCCCTGTTTCATATGTGTGACTGATATATTGTGTAATGATGCCGCCCAGATTTAACTGTCTGCTGTTTTTCAAGTGATTTAGTTGTTGGTCATTTAGATGGACTCTTGTGTATTACTGACCACACATATTTTCATATACCATAGTTCTCATGAATTCCTTTTAAACACAGTAAATCTATAACAATTATTGCATATAAAGGAAAGACAGGGCTTCGGTCACTCTCACGCACAAGTAAGTAAATTATGAGTTCAATTGAAAAAAGTGAATTAACTTTTCAAACCAAAAAATCTTCAATTATGATAGATAAATATCGGATCTACATAATACCATTTCTTTTCTGGTACTTTCGAAGGACAAATATTCTATAAATAATTTACAGAAGTAGTTATCAAACATTTTGATAATAAATGTAATAAAACACATGCACAAAAAGAATGAAATATGATACAACTAAAAGAACAATTAATACCCGGTAGTCAAATTTAGCTGGATAAAGGGTTTAAATATCCACATGATCTTAATTTTTGCAAAAATAAGTAAAGATATATTTTAAAAGGAAGAGAAACAATGGATTTATTTTAAAAGCAACTGCACATTTTTATGTGAACCTGAATAATGAAAGATGTTTTTTTTATTTACAAACTAAACACATCAATTTGCTTATTTTTATTTCCAATAATAATTTTCATAAAAAATTATTTACTATATATATATATATATATGGTGACCATACTTATTTAATGGACATTCAAATCCGCCTATGAGTTAATCCATATATTATTTCTCACCTGTAGGCACGCCGCACGATGAACACGTACAATCCCGCTTTCTGCTACATAAACTATATAAACTTATGAATTGGATTAAGGTTCCTAGAATATTTACGCCTTCGCCATTTTAAATCTATCGCCGATTAAGATTTGATAAGATATCACAAAGTTAAAATTACTGAACAGAACAGAACAGAAATTGTATTTAGACTTAAGCATATATAAGCTCATCGTCATACATCACAGATATAAATATAATAAATTGGATGTTTTGACACATGCACTCGGAGATACACATTTTTTTCTATACTGATTTATAATTTTACTTAGAATTACAAAGCTATAGTACTTTATATAAAAACACAAAAACACCGTTCATGTGAGAGTGAACAAAAATAAAATAAACAAAACAAAGAGACGGAGAAAAAACCTGGCATAAATTACGATAAACAAATCAAATATTTAAACAATTGATGATATTTTACTGTTTTGTCTTAAATACATATAGCCAATATACAAACGAAAAGTAATTGCCTAAATGCACATACTTAAACGCACACACATCTATACATATAAGTAGCTATATACTACTTTTTATAGGGTAGCCTAAGGTTCTTTAAATGACATATATAGTCATGAATACTAAATCACACACACACACACACACACACACAAATTACGGATGTAACATCTTCGGATATAAACTTTCATTATCATCACGTATATTTCCCTATTATGTTGGGTTCTTAAAATCTAGGAATATATAAATTACGAATTGCGCTATACAATGGGCATTTAATTACAAAATGAAATTCATCTTGACTGTCTTTACTTAATTCAAATAAGCAGCATCAGTTTGTGATTCCTTCGTTATTAAATAACCCGGTCGCAATTAGCTTATGATCCTTTTAAGTGGACTAACGGTTTATTCAAGGTTAATATATCACCTGTAATCAGACCACATGATGAACACATACAATCCCACTTTCCTCTACATACACGACATACACGCTGGTGATTGCAAATAAGGGCATCGTATCGCAAGAAACTGAAAGGCATAACATCGCCATTTAAATGATTTGTTGTAGGCATGCTAATTAATTATCGATTATTTAGATTTTAAACAATATTAACGGATAGAACTTATATTCTTAGAGCGTTCGCCACTTAAACTTCATTAGATCATTAAAACATTAGATTACATCCAAAAACTTGAAATTACTTTGTTTTTCTAAATGTCTCCAAACAGTTTCTGTTTCTTTTTATCTTTTCAATTTTCGTGACATTATTTACTACATTTGCATTTAACACGAACAATAATTAATATCACACCTGTAAGTACGCCACAATATGAACAAGTACGGTCCCACTTACTGCTGCACCCACGCATGGATCATGATGACCGCAAACATGTCCATATCCAATTTATCAAAATATTTCTTGCAACTGTCACAGCAAACAGTAGGGTGGATTTTTGACAGTAAATACTTTTTCAACAAAGATTATATAATACTACTGATAGTTACAACGTAAAAAAATGTCGACTGGAAACCACGTTATGAAGGCAAAAACAACGTAAATACACAAGAGTGTCGGAATTTATAGGATAATGAAATGCTTCAAGCGTGGACTCGAAAGAAAATGTATTGGTAAAATTGAAAATGTATTTGTACATTGAAAGTAAAATGTATCGATAAATAAATTGAAAGTAAAATGTATCAATAAATAAATTGAACGTTAAATGTATCGATAAATACATTGAACGTATAATGTATCGATAAATACATTGAAAGTAAAACGTATCGATAAATAAATCGAAAGTTAAATGTTATTGATAAATAAATTGAACGTTAAATGTATCGATAAATAAATTGAAAGTAAAATGTATCGATAAATAATTGAACGTTAAATGTATCGATAAATAAATTGAACGTAAGATGTATCGGTCAAAAATTGATGCAAAATGTCAAGACTTAAACATGGACTTTAACAATAATTTGAATGAAAGCACAATATCAGAGACACACTGTGACAGCCTCTGAATATAATTTAAAAAAAAACAATTCAATATATGTGGGAGAAACAATTATGGTCAGCAAAAAAAAAAAAATATATATATATACATATATATATATATATATACAATCGAGATTAAAACAGTGATCTATTTTTCATAACAAATATATTTAATACAGTCAAAGCCTTTGTCCTCACCTTTTTCAAACGAGGCTTTATCATCTGTCTGCATATGGATGTTTTGAGAGTGTTGTTCAGATGGATCCACTGCGTAAACACTGATAGGTTGTCCAGCCATAATCGTAGGAACATTCAAGGCCTTTTCTGCTCCTATTTTACACAATAAGAATACAGAATATAAACAGACAAAACAATACTTTAACTGTCTTGTTTGTTTATAGCTAGGATACAAATCTACACAAAGATATATGTACCTCATGTAGCTAGTTAAAATCTAATTAAAGATATCTATTGACCGAGAAGGCAAGCATGTACCACAAGAGCCATTTTTTGGTATTTTATAACGCTGTCATAACAGCTTTGTCAAAAAATAAGCAATTAATAAAAAAAGATCATGTTTTCGATTGCAAATATGTAATGCCGACAACTCAATTTTTATTTGAGATTGGTTTAAGACATGCATGGTCTAGTTTATAATGAGGAAAGTAACAACAACAAGGCCTTTTTTTATAATCCGCTATTGGAATTAAAATGTCACGTTTGCATTTTTATGATCTGCATGTTTTGTCTAAAATGACGTAATGGTGAAATAATCAGTATATATACCATATAAAACTTTAAGTTATTCAAAAGAATTGGAAAAAAAAGTAGTTTAATACTTTTTGAAGCTTTATTAGACAAATGGTTTAAATGACGTATATTATCCGTGCTGTTACGACAATTCATTCCCAAGAGTAAGACTTTATTAAAATGCTATAACTGGTACCATTTTGTTTCCTAAGCTCACCTTTAGCGTCAAGAAACGTCACAAAGGCTTCGCCTTCACACATTGTAACATTCTTTACTACCTCCTTGGTATAGCTCTCGAAAAACATCGCAATGAAAAGAATATCATGAAATGGATCCAGAACTCGAACTGTATACTTTAAATTTACTTGTCGGCCTGCAGTTTGTCCGGAAGACAACACACCCCGATCTGGTTCTGCAGGTAAGGATTGTTCTGCACCATCTGTTAAAACAAACAAGCTGCAGTCTTTGGTAGTTAAATTTTATAACGTATCCTTTTTTGACTTACAATTCCAACATTTGTTCGTTTTCTTTTGCGTTTAAATATGAGCATTACTCTAATCAGTTAAGCGTGAGTTGCACACAGATAAAACCGAGAGTTAACTTAACTCTTAAATGTTATATCCAAGTGACAAGACATAGAAACGAAGGGCTTAAAGATAATAAACAAGTGGTGAGATAAAAATCAATTCTAAATTAAACAAGCTGGTGACTCCATAAGAAACAATTCTAAATTAAAAGTGGTGACAAGTGAAGGGTGGCCTGTGGTACCGTGGTCCATAATTTTTTTTTTTATGGTCCGTGGTACCATATTTTTTTTTTTTTGTACTTATGGTTTCCGAATCTATACTATAGTACCGAATGGTACTATATATGAAAACCAGATTTACCCCAATCTATACTATAGTAAAGGAGGACCACTTCTTAACGTTAAAGGGGGATTGACAATTGTAAAATGTCCTTTCGAGACATTTGGGTTGGCCCTGAAAAGGGCCGTTTGTTTCTTCTTTAGATTTCGGTACATTGTCCACATCGTGCTTGGTTTCGGTGACATCGTGTTCATCGTCATGATTACGATGACATCGTTTTCATCTTGTAACATCTGCTGTTGTTCTATGAGCATTGATCTTCATCTTCAATCTTGTTGCTGTTGTCTCAACATTCCTGATATTCCATGAGCATATAGGCATCATGTTCTGTGTTGCATCATTGTTGTCTCAATATCATCTGATGTACCATTGTTTGACAAAAGCAGATGGTATTCTGCAATATGGTCTTGCTGTTGTCTCCACTCATTGCGTTTGTCGTTCGATCAACCCAAATTCGTGGACAAATTCAATCAGTTGCTGAATTTCTTCCATGGTTGTGCAGCGAGAATATGACCGAATGCTTGATGCGGTGCGCTTTTTATAGCCTTGAGGTGGATTGACCTACTTTCTACTTGTTAGCGTAACCAATCAGAGACGTTATTTCTATCCAATGATTCCAAGTTTAACCTTGACCTGAGTTGGATAGCATTGCCTTTGGCCTTGACATTGGGGTGGATTGACCTACTTTTGTATTGACATATCAGAATTGCTGTAAAAATTAAAAAAAATTCAAGCCGAATTTGTAGTAGTGGTGACTTTTTTTTTTGGTAACATTTTTATTTTTGTAACATTTTTTGTTACATTTTTGTAAACTTTTTATAAAAACATTGGTTCATACTTTAAAAAAAAAAAAAATTTTGAATGGAATTTGAAAGAAATGGTGACAATTGAGGTATATTTCTCTTTCGACATTTGGTTGGCCCTGATAAGGTCGTTTTTTTTTTCACAGAGTAGTGGTTACTCATGATGTCTATGAGTTTCTTCAGCAGGTATTCATCATGTTCTATGGGATGAATATGTGCTTCAATGATATTTAAAATATCATCGTAGTTATAGTTCATGAAGTAACATGCACTCAATTGTCTATGATACTCCTGAGTGTTGTTGTTATTTTAAGCGTACGTTGGTATCGGGCTTGTAGTTTAAGCGAACGTTGGTGTAGGGCTTCTATTTTGTCCATGTCAGATATGCAGTCGTTAGTTATATGTGCTTATCCATAGCCACAGTCTGAAAAACGAATGCATGAATTTCATTTCGTTTGATACTTTTATTCTTGGTTTGACAATTGTAAAAATGTCCTTTCGAGACATCTGGGTTGCCCTGAAAAGGGCCGTTTTTTTTTTCTCTACTTCTTACTCTTTTTGCAATTTTGTATGTCTTTACAATGGGCTCCAAGTCCAGTCTTAAATGGGATCCACCTCATGCGGACGTTTGTTTGGATGATTCCTCTTTTTTCTGGAATGAAAGTGATAGGCACCACCAGTTTTGTCTGTTTTTAATTTATACGGTTTTCCACTTCTACCATTCTCTGTTGCAATTTGTGAGGTTTGTTGTTTCACCTCTTTGAAGTTCCCTCAGAATATTGTCCAATTATTTACTGGCTCACTGTTTTGGTTGCTGTTGCATGGTTGTTGTTGCTGTACTGGTTGCTGTGGTGTGTGGAGGCTGAGGTTGATACGTTGGTTGTAGCTGGGTTGGTACACCGGAGTCGGAGTGTCGAGACTGATGCTGGCTAGCAGCTGTCGTCAGCTCAAACAAATCAGCAGCCTGTATGGCGTTGTTAACGAGATCAGAAGTTAGTAGCTTTCCATGGTTGGTAGTGGGATTATGATACGATGCAGTGTGCTTTTATAGTCTTGAGCTGGATTGACCTAATTTTTTCTGTTGGCCGTACACCAATCAGAGAATGTAATTTCCCATCCAATGAATCAAGTTCGAACTTGACCTGAGTTGGACAGCATTGTCTTTGGCCTTGACATTGGGGGTGATTGACCTATGACCTACTTTTTTTCATAACTATATAAGGTTTTTTTAAAGAAGAAGAATGAAATCACAATGTTGAACAAAACACTGGTTCGAAAAGTGTGGTGTGTGTTTAGAGGAAGGGGAGGAGGATATATACCACAAAACCAGTGTCAATGTCAGGACATTGTATGCGTCAGATGCTTCGCACGGCTTCAGAAGTGCCCGTTTTGTAGGGCACCCTATCAAGTGTATGCTGGCCTGCCTGTGTTTTTCGTTAAACATGGGCCTACAGTGCGTTCAGCCTTTTATGGTATATGGTTTGACCCTGATTATTCAGAGTTAGTAGATGACTCCGGTAATTCAGGATCACAAAAACCAAAAAACGGCCCTTTTCAGGGCCATCAAACTATATTCGAGAGGGAATATATCACAATTGTTAATGTGTAAGATAAACAACAAGAAATCAAATCAGTTTTAGCCTTTTATTGAACTCTATGAACTTGCAACAAAAAAAATATGAACAAACAATTGAACAATGCAAACACTATGAACAACAAGTACATAAACTTTAATGAAAGTAGAAGGGGTTCCAAACTATTCGTCAGTAATTCAAACACGCACGACCATCTCCAAACTTTGGTGGATGTTTAGCTGTGCTTGTTTGTTGGTGCTAATTTACACACTTGTCTTCTTGCACGTTTTGTACAGTTCTGAATAGTCTGGTAAAACCAACATCCCACATGGAATCGTTCAAATTGAAGTGAGGTTGATCCTCTGTCCGGAATTTAGCTCTAAACCCCCGTGTTAAATCACATCCCGAACAAGACAATGCAAAGCAAACAAACAATATGCCCACACACAAACGTGTTGTCTCCTTGAAGTCTCATGAGATTCCATGTATAGGGTCCATGTCTTTCCAAGAAACGTTGAATGTCACAATGGAGTGGTTTTTTTGGTCCAACGAATAAAATATAAGTCGATTTACGTTAAAAACAAACCACCCAATGTTCACCAGTTGAGCGAATTTGGGTATTCACTATGTAGCTTTTAAAAGTCTCTGGGTCTACTTGTGGTAGTTGCTTTAAAAACCACGGCATTCAAGGGACTAAAATTGGTGAATGACCAAAAAAATGCAACTAAAAAACCGTTTCATTTTCCCAATTTGTTAATTCGTCCTGCCCATTCGCACTCAAACTTCCATGGTGTGATCTTGTTCGTATCACACTAGCCTTTTATTTGCCCACATCTATAACTAAGCTTTCCAGCGCTGTGAGATCTGTTTTTGTAGTTCAGGGACCATCTTTCCATCACTTGATACATTCCGTTTTTTTAATGCACTTTCAAAACATCTCAAAACCCACTCCTTTTGCTGCTAAAACAAACATATTTTTGTTGGGTCTGAGGGGGGATGATCAACAATGAAACCCCATAACTTTTTCTTTCACGATATCAAAGAGGTTGTCTGCAGTTCATGCCCACATCTGGTTCAAAACCCCTTTACAATTATCTTTCGCCTATTCAATTGTAGATTTCTTCGTAATTTTGTTTGGCCAGCTGTTGTCCTATTTTGGTTCCATGGTTAAAGTCTGGATACTTCTTTGAACCCCGTTAATCTCTATCTACTGTTTTATTCGGCATAAAACAAACACATTGGGGGGGTCACCAAGGCTGCCGAAACTGAAGCTCGATTCGCAATTTCCCTTTTTATAGGACCAGCTGTCCCTCTTCTTTTCCTTGATCTGGCGTTAAGTCAATGCCCACATTTTGTGTACCCCTGCATGAAAACCCGTCCATTGTCAGCCCCATGGAGCGGTTTAAAAACCGGTGATCCCGGGGGCTTGAGCAGGGAAAAGTTGATCTCAAAATTTCCTGGGGGGAAAAGTTAGGCTGGAACGGCAAGTTGTGGGTTCTCTTTCCGTTAAACTGACTTCTAACTTAAACAAGTTGAAATGTTGAAAATCTTGGGTTGGTTCCCAGATCACCGTTCATTTTCTTTTATTCTTTACCAGGCCCTAGAATGATAGTTTGGGAAATTTTGTCCTTAAAATAAAGATTTTCCCGTTTTTGTCGTGGCCTGCAGAAGGGAAAGTTTTCACCTCACCAGCGAATTGGATCTTAAATGCCATGTTGACGATGGTCTGTTTAAGTTGTTGGCCACCGGGTAAGGTCAACACCCGAATTTGAATCCATTGAGAACTGGTTTTTGCCTTGTTCCAAACAGGCAAAATTTGACTGGGGTTTTCTGTTGATTTCCAGCCGTTATCTCTACCCATTGGAAGGTACTTGCCTTGAAAAACCCAAGGTTCTAAATGCAGATCCGCACATTTCCAGAACACGACTCCGGTGGTACGTGCTCTTCTTTTTAGTAAATCCTTCTTTTCTTCCGCAACTGTATCTCTGGGATATGACCCCCCTGTCAGGCCCACATTTCTGTCGTAAGCTGTTTGTTTATGTCCTTAAAAAAATAAGACAGAAAATTTCAATGTAGGCCCGGTACCATATGTGTCACATTATTGGTGATCATTTGTTTTCAGGTTTAAAAATCAATATCTAAAACAAGCTGTGGAAGAATTAATTTACTGTGGATTTTTCCTCAGCAGCCAGTTTTGTGTCCCCAAAGGGTTTGACTATTTGATTTTTAGGTACAAGTCGCTTGGGGGTTTATTCAGTCCACTTTTCTGATTAGCAGGAATTAACAAATTCAATGGGAGATAATTGGTCAGGCGGCCCCAGGATAATTTCGGTCCACTTTGATCTTGCATTCTGTCAGGTAGGTGGGACATGTTCACATCAATTCAGTTTTGCTCACTCACAAGAGCCTTTCATCATGTTGTTCAATCAAAATATCTACCCGGGGCGATGAGATTTTTTTTTTTTTGTTGTGTTCCTTGACTGCTGGAAGCAAATGAGTCGGACGTTTGAAATCTCGAAGCTTAACCTCCAGAGTTTTTCTGACCCCAATCTTTCAACAATGTTTTTACCCCGTTTTTTTTGATCACTTCTTTACTTTTTGGCCAACAGAATTTTTTACGGTCCTTTACCTTTTAAAGCCCTCTTTTTCAGAGTCGTAGTCCTGAGGTCACGATGGGTTTCACCATGGGTAAGATTTTCTCCATTTTTCTTGAACATGGACCCAAAAACCTTAAACATTGTCGAGGTTGACCCGGTAAACTGGAATCTCGTGTCTTTCTTTTAAAATGAAGCTTCCCATGATCCCGTGAGGAAATGAAATATTCCCCTGTTTCGCCGGTTATATTGATACTGGGGCCGTTGAAATTATTGCTGACAGGTATGTAGTTAGATTTAGAAATTCAAAGTGCATTGTGATATCGGGGGCTTTTTCCAGTCGATTTGCATTAATAACCCCGGTCATTTTCCTCCTTTTTCTATGTAACACCGCCCTCGGGAAATCGATAAAAAGAGTTTGCTTTTTGAAGCCCGCTCGGTGGTTATTTTTAGCACAGAAGCAGACGGCATTTTCCCAATATAAAGCCAAAACTTGTATATATCGGGGGTTGCCATTTTTAAGGGATTTCTAACGGCCGTTTTTTTGTTACAAAATTAAATATATATTCCGACTTTGAATAATTCCCCTTTCAAACTGTATTACATTAAATTAATGTGAAACGTAGTATGAAGTTGTTCGCACACAAACCCGCTTGTATTTGCAGACGACATAAACGGTTTTCACTGTCAACAGTATTGTGTACACACGGGATTCTGTAAACGAGCAGAGGGCACCCCTTTTTCTCGTTCTATTATAGTTTCAGTAGAAAAGGACACTTCATGCCGTGCATTTAAAAGGTGAAATTTACCCGCTAATTTAAGTCCCGGCTGCGTGGTTGAGGGGTTAAGTCGGTTTGGCTTTAAATAGTTTGAAGATTAGAAATTAACGGCCCCGCTCGCCTCATTGGAGTCAATATTTAGGAGGAAAAAAAAATCGCGTCTGGTCCAAACAATGGTTAAATTGATACTAAATTACTAAAAAGGCTTTAAAATGGGTTGACCCAAAAAAAGGGGTTTTAATATTAAAAATAATAATCAACAATACATATACTAAAGTATTATTGTAATTAATTAACCCGCGTAAGAAATGGTTAATTAACATATAAAAGGGTGAAAATTCTGCATTCTGTACAGAACAGGGTTTATCTTGCGGCGAATCCACGTCACTTTGCAGTAAGACAATAAAAAGGAAAAAAATCTGTGTGAAAAAAAGTTCTCCAAAAATAAAAAAAATTTTGGGGGGACTCAGGAGTAATGGAGGTGTCGTTAGACCGACTTAATACTGTTTTTGATGGTGCAAGTGTCCCTATTAGAACCGCTTCTGTCACCATGAAGGTTAAAGCAAGAAAAGGTTGGAATTTCCCCCCGTTAATGAGAGGACCTTGGCCCCAATTCCGTTTTGCATTAATTGGATACAAGCAGCTATATAAAGAAAGGGTGTCAACAAAACTACTTGCCTCTATCCTTTCTCGCAAAATTGGCATTGAAAAGAAAAAAATACAGGTTTGGTTAAAACTTTTATTAACATATTACATTTTTAAGAATTATTATTAAAAGTTAACATACATTATTTTTTAAAAACACAATTTATGCGTTTTTCATTTAAGGCACAGCTTTCACCAGCTTTAAATTTAGTTGGATAATTTTCACTTACTAAGACTGTTTTGTTTTCCTTTTCCCCCGACTTTTTGAACCTTTTTACCTTCAGTTATCGGGATCTACCATCCACCTTTTTTTACCGTTTGATAGAAATGCTCTGTATCTTCATTCTCATATCCTTCAGTCTAACACTGGTACGACCTGGTATATCGTTTTGACCCGTAAACAACTCTCCAGTGTACTTTCGCGTAGGCGCGGGTAAAGGATTTTCAAATGGGATATCCTCCCAGATCGCCCCACTTTAAACTTAAAAACCCTTTATGATCAGCTTTGTTTTTTCTTCTTGAAATTTTCTATCTTCTGAACGTCTTTAAAAGTAGGTGGGACAAACGCCTTTTCCCGTTGGATTCGTTCACGGTTTGACGGTGAGGTCCCCAAGGTTTTGGTAGGTCCGGTTTTAACTGTCCGCTACCCCTCTTGTAAATATCGGGGGTAAGTATAATTTCCCCCTTAAGGTGAAATACCGGTATTTTTGGTTTTAAAGGTCTTGATAGCCTCCGGATTTTCGATCTTTTTTTTTATTTGGTAGGAAAGTAAAGTATGCCTTTTTTTTTCATCAATGCTGTACCACTTTAGCATTAAAACTCTTGCCCTTTGTCCGATACTATCGAGTTGGGCAATCTTTGGGATGTCTGAAAAAATGTCTTGAAAAGGGTTCCGCTACACTAATTCCCGGCTTGTTTTTGGGGAGGGCGTAGCCAGAAAGTACTTTGAGAACCAAGTCCATAACCCATAAAATGTATTTGTTTCCACTATTCCAGTCCGGGAAATTTAAATTTATTCATTAAAACGCACATCCCAGTCCTCCTTTCCCCTAGTGGGCATAGTGATTCCTTTCAAACCCTTCTCCGGGTTCTGTGAAGGCTGTAACTTCCTTTTTTGTAAAACTTTCTTATCTTATCATTCCGATTTTGTATTTTCCTTCATCCATTACATTTTGGGAAAGTTTTTTGTGGCCCTAAAATCTGGATGAACCGGGGTCTAGTGTTGTCTTTAAATAATCTTCCCATGGAGGCCCTGTTTACTGTCCAGATTCAAAAACACAAATAAAAACATAAATTTTGGTTAGTCTCAATTTAAAACATTTTCTCGTCGTTTCTTCTTATGGAAAGTATTTTCTTCATTTGTCACTGCCCTCGTCTTCAGTGAATTCCATATAACACGTTTGAAACGGTTTTTATATTTTCCAAGGTTTTCCTTCACGGCCGCTGGTTTCTTTGCCCTTTTGAAATGGGGTTTGTTTTATTTGGCCCATAATTTGTTGGTGATTCCGTTGTTTTTTGATGGCAAAATTTAGTCCCAATTTAAAGTTGTGAAGTTTTTGAAAAAACGCCCTTTATTGTGCGGCTTTTATTCGCTTTTCTGCCCTTTCCGGCCTCGTCCTTTCTTCACCATCGTCTTTGTATTATTATATATTTTTTCGAATCTTTCGTTATTTGGAATTTCCCGGCTCTCTTCCAAAATTGAATAAGCTTCATTGTTTCCACAGGGCTCGTCTTGTTCACTTCCTCAATTCCTCCTGTTTCCTTTTTTTTATCTGTTCTTGTTTTCTGGACCCAACCCCTTTTGACGTGTCTTTGCACTCATGGCAGTTCAAATAACTGACCACAATCGTAAGGCTTGTCCTTTATTTTCCCTAATTGCTTTTAAAAGTATTTGTAAATTTTCCGGCGTTTTTTCTTGGTCTACGAAGTGATCCTTTGAGTTTTCCACTGCAGAATGGTTTATTTGGCACTTGAACTTTTTTTTATAGGTTCTGTCCTGGTTCCCCCCATTTGATTGGTTGATATTTTATCGCATTGGAACATTTTAATCGTTTTGATTCCTGCGTAAATGGTTTTTTAGTCAACCACCGGTATCCCTATGGCTGTTTTGTAGCCTTTTCAAAATGTTAATAAAATTAAACACTTTTGCCGGGATACATTTTGCCTCCCCAAAAACCATAACAGACTGTTTGTCTAGGATTGTTTAAAAAAGGACCAAATAAGGGAAAATTTTTCTTTGTGTTGGGTCTTTTTTCCCAAACAAGTTTTGATTGATGGTATCAGGGAAATAAGGACTGTGATGGAAAAACCCCTTCCGTAAAAAGTTTTAAATTTCGTTTATCTTTGCCCAATTCAGAGAACAAATCGTTAATATCAATACATTTTGATTCTGGTTTGGGAAAATATTCTCATCTTTAGGTCGCAAATCCTTTATAAATCAAATTTGGTATTACAGTCTTCTGAACACTGTGTACATGGTTGCCTCTCTTGTATACCACACATTTCTGTGTACAGTCGGTTTTTTTTTTGATTCTGTAACACGTTTTTCACAAATTCTTTCCCACGCTGAAACAGGATTGGGTATTATTTGAAATGCTATTAGTTCATAGGAATAGTAAACAATTTAAAAAGGTGATTTTTATTTTCAACGGGGTTGCGGTTTTCAAATATAGGTAATTTTAGTTTTTTTTTAATGAAAAATGTTACAAAAAATGAGATTATACGTAGGAAAAATCTGTTGTTTATACAAAGTTTGAAGAATTATCATAGAAAATGCTACTTTTATCCACAATTCGAAGTGAAAAAAATGATTTGTGATAAGTGAAAAAAATGCAGAAAAAATCGGTATTTTTTTACAAAAATAATAAAAAAATACCAAATAGGGGTTTTTAACGAAAAAAAAAAAGAAAAAATAATCAGAAAAACGGGCAAATTTTCAGAAAAATTTAAAAAGATAAAATACCCCAAATTAATAATTTTGGCGATCAAAAAAGGGGGAAAATGGATGTAAAAAAAATACCTGTTGGACCCAAATCAACAAAGTGAATGGGGTGATGAAATCGTTTTTTATCTTTTTGGTGGTGAATGAGTGGTTGCAGACACCGGGCACGTTTTGGAGCACCGGAGCACCGTTTTGGAGCACACCCCGTTTTGGAGCACCGGAGCACCGTTTTGGAGCACCGGAGCACCGTTTTGGAACATTTGGGTTCCGTCCCAAAAACCTCTTTGCTGGTTTTCGTTCTCCGTGCCTCACAAACAAATTTACTTTCAAAATGATTTATTTCAAATCTGACAAGAAAAATTTTCCATGTTAACTCTCCAAGGCCAGTACCGAATGACAATATGTCATGAAACGTTTTTCATTTATAGTTTTCTGTAAATTGACCCTTCAAATTCCCTCATCTGGACATTTTTACGCATGCGCAGGTTTTTTTTTATAAATTTTAGAAAAAAACTTCATTCTTTTTTAAGTTGTATCCCAAGAGTATAAACAGTGCTTGTTAGGATATTTAATTATAAGGTATTTTCTTTTGGTGTCTCTCGCCGGCTTTTTTTGTTCGCCTTGGCTTTTTTATGAAATCCGCCGTTTTTGTTGTTTTTTTGCTGACCACCGAGTCCGTTTATCTTTTTCATGAAAAAATTTAAACAAAAAATTTTTAATTAAATTAAATATATTTTTAAGTTTTATATTTTTTTATTTTTAAAACGAGGGCTAAATTCATACTTTTATTTTTAATTGTAAATGGCTTATACGTGCGAGCGTGTGGGGCGAACTTCCCAAAGTTACCTTTATTACAGCCTGGCGGACAATGAACCAGAAACACGATGCGAATCCCTTCAAGAAGTGTTTTCCAGAAAACAGAATTTGGGGGAGACCATATGGAACGGACAGCAAAGAAAACAACCAACATTGCCCTAATGCTTAAGGTTTTTTGCAAGAGAAGATCTCTCAACAACCATTTACACCAAACCCTGGATGCCCAGGCGTTAAAAAAGCCTGCAAAAATCAGGAAGGAGGTGGAGCGGCTAAACGGCAAAAGACGAAAAAGGCCATTAGTTTTTAGACATTGAGAAAGTTGGTAAAAAAAGATGAGAATTCAAAAAACGGGAATACTATAAGGTGAACATCAAGGACATGGAGGTAGATGGAATACCCAAACATTTTGAAATCGGGAAACAGGTTTCCAATCAAAACCAATGATATCACCTATATTATACCTGACACGGACTTAGTAAGAATAAATTTGGGCAATTCCCAATTAAGGGGCTTTCCACACCTGGAATTCATGCGGGCCAGGAATTTTCAGTGAAAGATTTTTTCCAAAAATTGAAAGGGTTCTTCAATTTTAAAACAAGCAGTTTTTGTGGACGAAGCTTTCCGCATCGATATTGTGCATGTGCAAAAATCCCAGGGAAAAGGGGGCACCCAAAAAACCATATGTAGAATAGCAAGGTTTTATAAACCAAAGGCAGTGTGATACAGATACGCAACAAAGATGAGTTTTTGTTGTGCGCGTTGCCATTGTAACTGCAATACGAGGAAAAAAATCACCGCAGTGGATACAAAACCCGGTGGATATGGGCTTCAAAAGGAAATTACCCGAACAACGCATCCAACGGTGGCTTCCTCTCCCAAAAATTTGGTTAAAAAAGGTGAAAAAATACAAGCTGTTCTCCCTAAACAAACAAATCCATGTATTTCTAAGGAATTCAAAACGGCATCACTATACGGCTGGAAGCGGTGTTCGATTTATTTGTATTATCATGAGGGAACATTTTGTTGTGATAACAAAATGACCCGATTTCGAACAGGAGCTATTTCTGTCGCAGTGTAAAAAAGGTTTCGATCATAAAGACGAAAATTGTGTAATAACCCTTGTGTTTCTGTCATAAGTTAATTCCGAGGGAGTGAGAATTGGAAGTTCGTGATAAATGTAATAACATTAAAGAATGAATTGTGCTTTGAAATGCATCTACAGAAGAGTATGACGTAGGTAAAAGTACGTGTGAAGTCTATTTCAAGTGCAAAGACTGTGCGCAGACCATCAACATGGCAAAACATAAAAAGAAACATGTCTGCCATGAAGTCTATTGTAAAACGTGTAAAGATTTTGTAAATAAGATCACCAATGTTATATGCTACCTGTTGATGTAAAGGAGGAGAATTCCAAAAGAAGAAGACAGCAAAGAAAAGGGGACAATTTCAGTATATCTTTTTTGATTTTGAGTGTACACAAGACGATGTTCTTGAATGTGACAAGGTTACACTGAAGGAAAGAATGGTAAATGCAGACATTGTAAGAATCTTGGTGTGGCACATTTCAACACCGTCCCCAATCTTTGTGTTGTACATAAAGTGTGTGGGTTATGTTTGCAAAGTCCAGTGACATCAAATCGGCATGTAAGAGTTTGGTAAGAATGAACGGGTTTTTCAAGGATGGAGACAACGAAACAGTTTGTCAGTGGTTATTCTCAGAGCAAAACGCTGGGGCCACGGTGATCTGTCACAACTTTAAAGGATATATTCTTATCCAATCCTGCAAACCTACATGATAATTCTAATCCTTCCCAAAGTTATCACAACGGGATCTAAGTACATGTCGATCAATTACCTGTAAGTAACATTCGAATGATCGACTCGCTCAACTTTATCCCTATGGCGCTAGCCGATATTGCCGAAGTCATTTGGTGAAACGGAACTGGCCAAAGGATACTTTCCACATTTGTTTAATAGAAAGGAGAACCAACAAGCTGTATTACCACACCTCCCAGATAACAAGTACTCACACCCTGAGAGCATGAAACCGGGGGCTAGGACAAAATTTTCCTGCAATGGTTAAGGAGAATAAGAACAATGTCTTTAATTTTCAAGAAGAACTACTGCGGTATTGTCGGTCTGATGTTACATTCTTAGAAAATGTTGCCTGAAATTTAGAGACTTATTTATGGATTTAACAAAGAAAGATGGTCAGGTGGCATAGATCCATTTGAAAAGTGTATTACCATTGCATCGGCATGCAATCTTGTGTATAGGACGAATTTCCTAGAGCATGAGAGTATAGCCATTATACCACCACACGGCTATCGACCTGAAGAGAAGCAGTCTATCATGGCCTACAAGTGGATGTTGTACATATCACATGCGAAAGGTATCGCAATACAACATGGAAGAAACTATGGCGAGAAGCACGTTGGGCCCTATAAGTTGACGGCTATTATGAATTAGATGGGGAAAAAACTGCACTCGAGTTTCATGGGTGTTTCTGGCACGGCTGTCCTAAATGTTTTTTCCAAGACAACTATAAACCTAGTGAACGACATGAGCATGGGTGATTTGTATGCTAGGACCATGGAGAAAAACAACTCATAGAAAACTGTGGCTACTCCTACGTATCCATGTGGGAGTGTGACTTTAAGCGGGAATTGGAAAAGAATGTTGACATGAAAACATTCATTGATAGCCTTGAACTTGTCAGTCCATTAGAACCACGAGAAGCCTTTTTTGGCGGGAGAACCGAAGGATTCAAATTGTACGAGGAGGCCACTGATGACAAAACACATCAAATATTTTGATGTAACATCATTGTTACCGTGGGTCAACAAAAAGGAAAGGTACCTATTGGCCACCCTCAAGTAGTCACTGAAAATTTCAAAGATATTTCAAACTATGAAGGATTAATTAAGTGCAAAGTGCTTCCCCAAAAGGTTTACATATTCCAGTCTTGCCTGTGAAATGCAATGGAAAACTCATATTTAGCCTATGTCGCACTTGCGCGGAAACATTTCAACAAACAGAATGTAATCATACTCTGATGAACGCGCATTTATTGGTACCTGGGTTAGTGATGAACTGAAAGAAGCTATTGCACAAGGTTACGTCCTTCAGCGGATCTATGAGTCTGGCATTTTGATAACATATCTCAGTACGATCCATACTCTAAAACTGGAGGTATTTTTACCGAATATGTAAATACGTTTTTGAAAGTGAAACAAGAGGCTAGCGGTTGGCCGAATTGTGCGTAGATGAACAAGCAAAACAAAACTACATAAAACAGTATTAATGAGAGGGAGGGCATTGTACTGGATTATGACAAGATCGAGTGTAATCCTGGACTTAGGTCATTAGCTAAGTTAATGTTTAATTCATTCTGGGGAAATTTGGTCAGCGGACGAACTTAACGCAAACAACACATACTGACGACCCTGTTCATTTCTTTGATATGATGACCTCAGACCAGCAGATTGTAAAAAATGTTCAGTTTATTAACGACGAGGCTGTCAAGTTAGAGTGGGCTTATCATGACGATTTCATAGAGGCGTCCTCTAGGACAAATGTCATCATAGCAGCGTATACCACTGCACAGGCTCGTCTTAAACTGTATAGTTATTTGAAACATCTAGGTAAAGAGTTTTGTACTGTGATACAGATTCTGTAGTGTTTACAACATCTGAAGGAAAATGGGAGCCGGCTTTTGGGGGATTATTTAGGCGACCTGACCGATGAGGTTCCAGGCAATAGCATTACTCATTTTGTCACAGGAGGTCCTAAAAACTACGCTTATAGACCTGATACCCCAAACAAAATGGGGCAAATGTCAATTTGTAAAGTGAGAGGAATAACACTGAATTTAATAATTCTCTAGACATTAATTTTGACACAGTGCAAGAAATGGTGACCAGTAATCATAGCAAGGTTGTATCTGTCATAGATGACCATAAAATTGTTAGAAATCCCTCTACCGGACATATACTTACCAAACGTGAAAGTAAAGATTAACAGAATTGTTTTTGATAAAAGGGTGATCAGTGAAGCGTATAACACATATCCATATGGTTTTTGAATGTATTTAGTAGAATGTTAATGTATGTTGTACAGAATATTTTATGTACCTTTCATTTTACTTACTTTCTTGCTATTTCTTAGATGTTGTTTGTAAAGGTTATACAGTGTTTACTGGCATGTTCACTTGTAAATAAAAACATTATCACATTTGAAAAAAATATTATAATATTCCTTTTTAATATTGTATGTACTACATGCTTTGTACATTTGTCAATAAAGTATGTCTATACTGTAAATTGCTCTTGTTATGTCTGTCAATAGGACAATATAGTTTTTCACTTGTATAGATGTTTACATTCCGATGTAACAGAGCGCTTCTGACCTGAGCCAGGCCTATAGGTATATATCGTCACCGTATATCAGTACACAACAGAGCGAGATGTCATCTTTTTTGACCTGAGCCTGGCCTATATATATATATATATATATATATATATATATATATATCGCCCACCGTATATCAGTACAATAGTATTGAAACTATCGCATACATCCTATCCAACCAATGGTCACAATCATACACCTTAAACTACCAACGGCGGTAACAAACACGCATATCATCTGCTTTACTTGACCTCCCACAGCTTGAACAGTTAACATAGAACAAACATGTACGGACTGGATAGAATGACTCACGGACAGTGCCCACTACCTACAACAATATGGCGGACACTGACTGGTTGTAACGTCGCACGCCGTTCTGTTCGTGCTAAAAAAACTCACCTGAGCGGGCTTCAAAAAGCGACTCATTTTATCGATTTCCCCAGGCGGCGGTGTTACATAGATAAAGAAGGAAAATGACCGGGGTTTATTAAGTGCAAATCGACTGGATGAGCGTCCCTGACTACTTGTGTGGATTAGGGCCCTGCTTTTGTTTTTGTTCAAATGGCACAACGCGTAAAATGGGTGCTTCGACATCCCCCATCAAAGTGTGTTCTGCCAGATCGGTATATACAAACAAATGGTTCATCTTCGTGAAGAGGTCCACACCGTACTTGAATCTATGTTGTCTCTGTCCGGAAACACCTCAGTACTTCCCTCTCCTCAAGTTTCGTAAGGAGAGATGGATGAAGTTCCAAGCCGATCTTTGATCCACTATTACCGGTAAAACTTGACACGTTTTGACAAGCCGGAAAATCAACTCCAAATGTGAGGTTTCTTTGAGTTAAAATTGTTTTAGTGGCTTGTTTAATAGCCTTGTCCATTTCGTCAGTGAGATGTTGTGGTGACGCATAGATGCCTGCAGGAATGCAAAGGGGTATTGCCCATTTTTTGCCTTCTAATTCACACCCGCTTTTCACTTGTGAAAAGGCTGCCGCCAGTTCTGGATCTTTAGTCACGACGTAGAATTTTCCTTCCTCTCTTCAATGTTTCTGACTTGTGTGGGAACGATCATTTCCACGAGAGCCACTTCCCAATTTTGTTTGTCGACATCAATGGTTTTTGTCAGCTTGGTTCTAAAACAGCATTGTGTGTTGTTTGGGTACAATGCCATCGAAACTTCACTGATGAGAGTGATGTAGAAAGAATTCATGATTTCTTAAATTTAAACTTGGGTTTGGAAGAATGTACCCGATAGAAGTACTCATCAGCAGCAACCAAAGTTCACGATCTGGACTGTTGAGACACAGATTCACTAATGACACGATGACAATGATAAAGATGATCACAATCTGTGTCAAGAAAGTGATTCTGTTGTTTGGTACCTCACTTTTTCCTGTCTGTATACTGTTGTCTACCTGAACACTGCTGGTATCGGACTGAGACATGGTGTTCATGACGTTTATACTTTATACTAAATGCGTTTTTGGAATCCAACTGTTAAACTTTTTAGGATATCCAAGCCACTTGACTTTCACTTCTTGAAAAGTTTTACCGCCTACACGCCTTGTACGCCGATCAAGAACTGATTCCACTTCGTATAGCTCATCATCTTTTATATGTTGAATTTCACCCCTGTAAGAAGGATCCGGCGATAGTTTCTCCAGCCAAGTCTTCCAGTTTTTACGGTCAATGGATGTGTTCTGTTGATGCGAACCACTTTGAACAATTCCACTGTCCAGTTGGGTAGATAGCCTTTGGCAAATGTTTGCTTGGTTTTATTGATGCGCACTATATCACCCACTTTCAAATCAGTTGATTTCTTTTTTTCTTTTGATGGTTGCCATATAATGTCTTGGTGACTTCATGCTCATTTTCTCTAGACACAGATGCAGGGGTACGTCCGATGCTTCGATGAAAACGATGATTGTAGCCATGTACCAATAGTTGCAGTACATCCACATAATGACGGGTCTTGTGTGGAGTAAAATGTTTCCACATGTGTTGATTTAAGCGTACGTTGAAAAACGTTCAACAATACTCGCTTTAGTTTCTGGGTTTTCAGACGTGAAGAAATGAATGTCATGCTTGTCTAGAAACTTCTGAAAGTCTTTGTTCAAAAATTCTCGGCCTTTGTCTGTTTGCAAAGAGAGTGGTTTTCGGCCTTCTTTTAGAATAGACTGAAAGGCTTGGATGAGCGTCTTTCCAGTTTTGTCAATGATGGGTATTACCCAAGCATATTTTGAAAACACATCAATGACACACAGTAAGTAGCGATATGGTGAATTCTCTTTGTACATACGTTGCATATCTGCGAGATCAGCTTGCCATTGATGATCGATACCTCCTACCACAGTCTGTCGACGTCGAAATTTTCGTCGTATTGTTTTATGCAACGTGTAGGTTCTTTGACTTTACATCCTCTAAAGTGATAGATTTCAACTGTTTTTTCGCTGCCTTGTAGAGTCCCTGAATTCCTCCAAAACTCGTAGGATTATCAGTATCATAGTACAGGTGACGAAGTAACGTGTCCTTCTTTAGTAGGCGTCCCATGACGAATGGGCTAATATCTCCTCGGGTTTTCCTTTTTAATAGGTTTTCGTTTCTTTGATGTAGGTGGGTAGGCAAAACTATCATAAAAATCTTCCTCCTCCTCTTCTTCTTCTTCATCATCTCTGGTGTTTGTATGAAATTCCATCGACGTTTATTGCCCACGACTTCTTGTGGGATGTTGACCTCTCTCAGTCCCTAGAAAATTGTTCCCATCCTCGTGGATTTGACCCTTTCCGCTGTCGAAGTACATCATTGACCAGATCAATAATATTTGAACCTTCAAGGGGTTTTCCATCATATTCTAACAGGCCATGTTCATCCCAACTTAAGTGAGGATGGTCTTTCAGCATGTTTAACAAAAGAGTAGCCTTTCGCCGAATGGTCGTAGGAACACTGTCTAGAATTTGATCTTTCAAGGTCATCGGTTTTTCCTCTTTCTTTTCAGTCACTGTACTTGTTGTTTCTCAGCCATGTGTGGTCGAAGGGTTTGAGTGCTTTTTTATGTGACACTTGAAAGCGATGTAATACTTCTCCAAATTGTTGTGCTTTTTCTGACTCAGATAATTGATTGTCGTCAAGAACTTGATTCATTTCTTTCTGTAATGAAGTCTGACTCACTTGAGGGGTGGGGGTAACCGAGGTCGTTGTTCTTTCTTCCATCGATTCATCTCTTCCAACAACCGAACTGGAACATAGGCCATCTTCTTCATATTTTCCGAATGATTTCAAACCCGCAAGAGGTATAATTGTTTTTGGGTAAGAGTGGTGCAAGTGCCAAAAGGGGTAGAAAACCAACTTTCTGATTGAGAATGATTTTTCTTTTTTCGAACTGATATTTTCTTGGTCGCTAACTGTCGGAGGTGTTGTCTCTTAGAATGCAATCGACGCTTCTGACCCTCCGACAGTGGTACATTGCCTTTTAAAATGTTGTGACAACATTCAGCAATACAATCCACCAATTCTTTTGGTGCTTCTTGAATAATCTTCTTTCGAAATTTGGGCGAGGCTTCTGTTAAAGCAAGCAACATTTTGCCATGTTTGCGAACGAGTGGTTGTTTGCGCTTCATGATGACAAATGATGATGAAATGTTTGGTCTCTTTTATTTATACCACTGTTGAAGGGCTTGTAAAGCGATATTGCCAGCACTACTCAGTGGTCCTGAATTTCTCATCGCAGTAACGGCAGTAGGTAAAGGGGAATGGGGGACTTGGATTGGTGAAAATCTTGATGATGATGATGATGATGATGAAAACGCCCACTTGAAGAATTGGAAAGGTCAAACAATTGTCGTCGAACTATAGGTTTGGAAACCGTCATTGATCCTTGTGGTGTAGCCAACCAGACCTCATCGAACTTCTTTTTTGAACGGGGAGTAGATGAGGTCAGTGGGAGAAATTGGGCACAAGTGGTGATGCTTTGGATGTTGTCCCTGATGTAACATCACGTCGAATCAGTATGGGGACACTTTTGGTGTTCCAGTTGATACAGAGCGTTTTCTTCTTACAGTGACAAATCGATCATGAGGCAATGTCTCTTCTTCCTTGTTTGCTTCCTTACTGGGGGACTTGCGTTTGGTTGGCTGTTTTCGTGGCTGTTGTCGTGACCGTTTCCTGGCTGGGACTTTCGTTTGGGTGATTGTTTTCTTGCTACTGGACCAAATTTTCTCACAGCTTTGGTCCCGTTCCATCGAAGCAGTGTACGAATGATGGTGCCCCCAAGGAAACCTCCACCACCAGTTTTAAAATAAGTTGTCGTTTTGTGGTCAGATCCACATGTTGACGCTAACTGTCTTAAAATGTCTTTGTTGCTTCCATAAAATTCATCGTCTGTTTTGGCACAGTTATTTTTTCTCTAAGATGAGTTTTGTACAGCAAAGGTAACCATTTCACCACTCTGTTAATCCTATTCTACCGCTCTTGTCGTTTCGTTGGTTCTTTTCCCACCAACATTTCAGAGCTTTATCACTGATCCTTAATGAAATGGGTGCATTTCCCTGCATTTTATACTGTATGTAGATCGTCCTCGATCTTCACCTTTACCCACCGAGGGAACACATCTGTTTTTAAAACGATTGGTCGGGTGTTTTTGGGTGAAATCAATGAAAAAACCATGAGTTAGAGGTTGCATCTTGAAACGCCACACCCAAATGGGGTATTGTATTGGTTCGCAAGTTTTTGATCTGACCTTTATCCCCTTGTTTTTGAAATAATACCATTAGTGTGCATTCAAGCGATGGTACACTAGCCTTGGATTGTTTGGAACAATGTTTTGTGTGAGTAAATGACATGGCATTTCTAGGTGTCCCTTTCGTGTGAACCATAATTTAATTTTTCCTCATCTTTTTCTCCTAAATATCATCAAATTGACGAGGTGTGGTAAAGGTTTGTATCGTTTTTACTATCTCTTCCCTCATCCTCAGGGATACCTGAATGAAATTTGACAGTTCACGTTCTTGTAACTGTGCGTGGCACTTTGCCATTTTTGTAACACCAGACATGTGTTGTGAAACCACATGAAATAAACGGTTTTGTACTCAATAAGTTTTTTTTAAAAATTTGGTTTTTCCGAACCACTTGGCCCTGAATGAAAAGTTACAGGAGTTGAAAAAGAAAAAACTACTTTCCAGATGGTCAAGAAATAATAACAGCATTACATGGACAACATTTTATTTTATACATCAAGAAATAAACACTTGAACAAACATCAGTCAAAAAATGTAAACTTAACAAACAGAATCATCTTTCTTTAACACACCTTTCGGCAAATCGGAATCCCATAGCAATTTTAAAGCCATGCACACTTCGTCAAACAGTTCCCGGATTGTCTAACGCCTTTCTGTTTAAATTTTCCAAGTACCCCACCGCCAACAACAAAAACTCTACCCATGGATTCCGAATGGGAGTTATGTTTTTTTCCTGTAGTAAGTATTTCCCATTTTTGGGGCTTCTCATTCGTCTTGCAAGTCTCTGCTTTAGATTTTTATTTTGTGGTGCCCCAAGGGTTCGTCTCCCAACTCAAACCTTTCAAGTTGTTGAAATCGGGATCTTGAAAGAACTGTTCACTAGTTTTGGCCTCGTTTGTTTGAATATTGCGGCGCACTGTTTACCAAATATGTTAACACTTTTCAAAGGATAGGTTCTGGAGTCAGTAAAATGGACGTAATCCTCTGGTGTGTCTTCCCGGTAGTTAATCGAAAATCTGAGATACATACGCTCATCAAAACGGTTCAGTTTCTCCACTGTATCAAGTTTAGGGTATCAATGTATATGTACCACACTCAGAGATCATTCACAGGTTGTAAATGGCAAAATCCGTTGAAAACCACACTTTTATAGCTTTGGAAGACCCTCTCGTACATCCTAAGAATCATAAACGGTTTAAACAAGGAGGATCCTCCATCTCTGGTGAATTAATCTTTTCCCAAAGCGCTGTGCCCAAAAAAAATAAATCGTTGCAAAAAGCAGCAGGTTTCTTATTAGCTTCAACAATGCTTTAGATCATCTGTTTTCATTTCTACTGGAGAGTTTATCGTGAATTCCGTATGTTTCCACCCCGTTCAGCTATACACGATCCAACCAACTTTATACGGTTTTTTAACCGTAGGGGACGTTTATATTTGCCCCCCACCCCCGTTTTGTATAACTGACGGAAGTTTGGGGCTGTGGGCTCACTGATCAATTTGCGTTTTTTTATTTTCTTGTTTGGGGGTTCATTTCGTACTGTTTGTAATGTTTGCGACTTTCACTCGCCCTGTTTAAAATTGACTTTCTACTAGCATTGTAATAAAAAATGCCTTTTTTCTTTCATTTTGATGTCGTTTCCTTTTTTTCAATATTCATCCCATGTTTTTTGGCCCCAATCCACAAAATTTTACAATGCTCCATGGGGTACTTCTTTTTGCCCTTTCCCAATACTCTCTTCAATTGGAATGTTTATGGGGAGGGTCATAGATTAATTCAACTGTTGTGTCAAAAACGCCCCTTTTCCAATTTTTCCAAAGGGGGGGTAAAGTTCAAGTGATTGGGGGGTAACGAAGGCATTCCGCGGGGTTTGAAGATAATGGGTTGTTTCTTTTTCATCCCAGAAAATTTCCCAAAAGAAGTTGTATACGAAAATTTGAAAAATGACAGTAAGCGGTAAGAGAAGGTATACAAAGGTTCACCTTAGTCACTCCGTTTTTTTTTGAACTTTTTTTGTGCATTTTTACCCCAAAACAGTTAACGGGGTTTTTGGAAAACCCCTTTTTTCCTTTTCTTTTTCACGTTGTCGGCCCAAAACCCCCTATCTGAAAGAATTTTTGTTTAAGGGGGTTCATCTCTTCTTTTTTCCCAATTGGGTAACCCCTGCTTCTTTTTAAAAATTAAGTTTTTTAATTATGTTTATACAATCTTTACTCCATGCCCCAGTGCCAGTGTGGAAACGTTAAAATTGGGGATCCTCCCAAAATTTGGGGTTTTTTCCCCGGGGGCCCGGTACCCTTTAACTTTTGTAAGGTGTATTGCTTTTTTCCCCTCTTCCCCAACATAGGGACGGTAAATCATTTTCTTGTTACAGGAATAGGTGGGGGGTGCCGGGGCTTTGGGGGCAATACAGACTTTGAGGGCCCCTTTTACCCCAATGTTGTTTTTTAAATATCCTTGACTTAAATGCGGGATGCCCCGGGGGGTATGCTTTGTATTTTTTTCACGGGGGGATCAGTAGCAAATGCAGATCTTAATTTTTTCCCTTTGGGTTTAAATCCACTTATGGTACAATTGAACGGTTTTGGTTCGCCCCCCAAAAACAAACCCCCCCCGGGGGAATAATGGGTTTTTTGGGGAAAGGGGAAAAAAAAAAGGTTCACAAAATCTCTGAAATTCGGGTTTTCCAATTTTTGCATTTCTGATCAAAGCCCCCTTTCCCCACATTCAACGGGTGTTGTAACCTTGTTGAACAAGTTTTAAAAACCCCAAAAAGGTTTTGGGGCATTGTATAACTGTTCCATAGTTTGAAGGGGAAACCGTTAAAACTGTCTTCCGGGGAAAATTTTTTTGGACACCGTGTGTCCCCCCCCCCATGAATTCGTATGGGTTTTTTTTTTTGGGGAATCCGCAACGTAATGGGTCCAATTTGTATTTCCCCCTTTTTTAATGCAGGAAAGTTTAAATTCTCGGGGGAAGCATGTTTTATCCAAAAAAACCCTTTGTTTGGTATCGGTTTTGTTTGGATACCCGTATCAGAGATTACCCCAAAGGTTTTTGGGGGCATTAAATTTTTTACGCCAAGCTTTGTTACCCTTTTTGACAAGTCCCCCTTTTCCCAAAGGGAAAAAAATTTTGGTCAGGGCCAAAACAGTTTTTCCCCCTAAACTTCCACAACCTCGTTAAAGAGTCCACATTAAAATTTCAGTTTTTGGGCTTTTTCTAAAAAAAGTGAAACACAGCCTTTGTGCCACTTTTGCATTGAAATTTTTCCAGAAACGTTTCTCTCTTGGGGGGTTTTTCCTGCTGTCGGGCCCTGTAAAAATGTAGGGGGATATTTTCCATGAAATTTGTATTCCCGTTTGGCAAAAAAAGGAAAACCCCCAAAATTTTGGGCCATCCCCAGTCAACCCCAAAAGGGGTCGGGGAAATGGGGAAAAAGGGGAATTTTTAGAAAACTCAGTGGTCATGAATCTCACTTGGGCTTTCATTTTTAAAATTTTGTTTTCCATTCATGTCAATTTGGTTTGGTGTATCTGTTCGAAAGGGCCCCTCAAAAAAAACTGTGCATGTATCCTTTGAGTTTGACAATCACGGGTCCTTTTTTGACGGGGGTTAAACACCTGCAAAAACCCCTGACAAAGTGTTTTTTTCCCGAAATATTTTTTTTCGGGGGTCCCACAGCTTCGCATTTTGACAGGGGTTTTTTAAGGATTAAACCCTACTCTCCACAAGCACTTGGCAATAAAAAAATTTGGTAAGTTCACCCCCAAAAACAAACGGCACTAAATTTCAAAGAAGATAAGGTACTGGGTTTTTCATGTTCTCGTTCTTTTACGGGGGGGTATAACACTAAATGTTTTGCATCCAAAATTTTTTTTATACTTGCATTTTTTATGGGGGGGACGGGAAAATTTTCTTTTTTGTGCCCAAACCATTTGACCACAGGTTTGCATTCCCAAAACCTTTCAAAAATTTTTTTTTTAGTTTTCCGGGTTTTTGCTTTGTCTGAATCAAAACTTTCTGACTATAAAAATTTTCCAAAATGCCCCCAAAAGGGGAAAAATCCTTTTTTTGGGGGATAGTGTCAGGCGTAAAAAAGACAAATTTTTTTACACAAGTTTACTTCTCTTTGTTTTTAAAACCCCCTTTTTGTTCCGAAAAAAATGCATCCCCGGGGAAAACCCGGGGATTGATTAATGCAATCATAATGTTTATCATGATAATAAAAATTTAAAAACTTTGCTTTTTTCTGTTTAGGGGGGTGAATTTTTAAAAACGTCCAAATTTTCAAATTGTGGCCACACTTTTTCACTAGGGTTTGGGGGAAAGGGGGGGTTTAAAACTTCTTGTATTCTTCTTTTCCCCAAGGTTTATTTTGGGGGAATCCCACCTATCTAAAAATCTTTTCTTCTTTGGGGGGTTTAAAAATTTTGAATTGTCTCATCAAAATTTTCCCCCCCCTTTTTTTCCCGGCTGTATCGTCCGTTTTTTTTGGTTTACATATCCCAAAACCCCAATTGGGTTTGTGCCAAAAACTACTTGTGAAAAAATTGTCTATCTTTTTTCCATACTTCGTTGACTTTGGACATGTTCCCCAATTTAGGGGGGATCCAAAAAAATTTTTTTTGTTCTTCCCCCTCCCCCGGCATAATGAATGTGTCATTTCTAACTGAGATGCCCCCCATGATCTCAAAATTTTTGGGGTTTTTTTTTGGGGGCTTTTTAATTTTTTTTAAAAAACGTAAACTCCCGAAATTGGGGGTTTCAAATTTCCCCTGAATTGGATACCCCAAAAAATAGGTCAATGATTTATGGGATAGGGGAAATTTTTTTTGTTTTCATTGACCCCTGCTTTCTGTTTTAATGTTTTTTACATGTCATTGAAAAATTGTTTTGTAAATTCAAAAAAGGTTTTTTTTTTCTTTTTTAAAAATAACACGTCCTGGCCTTCGTTTTAAACTTTTTAAGTTCTCTGTGCCGGGGGCTGTATGGGAAAAAATTTTTCCCCTTATCACTTTTTCTTTTTTGCGGGGGGCCATCATCGTGCTTTCTTCACTACTCCCCATCGTTGTGATTTTAAAAAAATTTAAAAATTTTTTAAAACATAAAAACTCCGCCACCTGATTCGGGGCCTAAAAAGGGGGGTGTGACCCGTCCACTTAAATCACTCTAAAAACCCGATTCAATGCTTTTTTTAGAAGGGCCCCGAAAAACCCCTTTTATTTGGGAAAAGGGCAACTACAAGCTATCAGTGAAAAGCGATCAACAAAAAACCAGAAAGACAAGTGACAAAAACCGCTGTCGGAAAAAAAGGGGATTAGCATCGGCATGTAAAAAAAAAGCTTCAACACCCCAAACGAAACGGGGGGTGCAAACCGTTGTCAAAAAACCCGGGGCTTTTTTTTTTAAATTTTCCCCAAAACCCCCGCATGTGTTCCCGTGTCACGAAAAAGGGGCCCTTTTGGGCATCCGCTTTCCTAAGAAAAGGGAAAAAATTTTAACCAAAATTTTAAACGCACACACAGTAAATGCAGAAAAGATTTAGTTAACAGGCCACAGGGGACAGGAAATGTTGAGTTACAAGGGTTGCCTTTTGAGTTGGAAAAAACCCCACCGTAAAACCCAAAAACCCCAAAAAAAAACGTCAAACAGCATCGTGTGCCCCGAGCTCACCACCCAAAAACATACGAGTGTAACCGACCACTAACAGCAAAAAATTTTCTTTGAACACTAGCCCTTGAAAAAACAAATTTTGGGGTTATGTTTTATTTGCTGTATGACGCACTTTTAAATTTTTATTTTTTCGAAATGACACTTTTTTGTTGAAAAAACAAAAAAAACCCAAAATGACAATTGTTTTATTTTTCCTTTTTTACATCTTTTGAAGGGGCCCGGAAAAGGCCCCTTATTTATTAAATGTCTCACCACTAAATACAAATACCCCCAGAAAAACCCGGGGGTTTGGTTTGCCGGGTTTAAAACCCCTGACAAATCCGGGGAAAAGGGGGAAAGGGGGGAAAAACCGGGGTAAAGTTGACCCCCCCTTTTCCCTTTTTTAAACCCCCCCCCTTTACTTCTACTTTCTTCTTTTTTTGTAAGGCCTTCCGCATTTGGAAAAACCCTTAAAAAAGGGAAATTCGTGGTGAAGAAGGGATACATCCCCGGGCTTTTCCCAATTTTTAGCAAAAAAAAATGGGGTTGGTGGTAAATTTCCACCCCAAATGCCCGGGCCCAAAAGGGGAATGCTAACAATAAACCCCAAAGGTTTTTTAAATTGAATCTTGGGGTAAAAAAAAACGTTCTCTGATTGGTTACCTAACACAAAAAATAGGTCAACCCGGGGTTTTAAAAAAAAGTGCACAACTCTATACTTTATTTTTCATGATTGAAACTGAGAACCCCCCCAATAAAATCCACCCCAGACTTTTAAAATTTTTTCGAAATCCCAGCTATAGGAACAAGGAGCGACCCAACAGCTATCCATCAAGTTGATGTGTTTTAAAAAAATTTTTTCTTAAAAAAAGGGGGGGCCCCCCTAATTACCCGTCCCCTTTACCTTTTAAGATTACCATCAAACCCCAAATACAGGATCGGGGGGCAGCCTGAACTTCAAAAGGGGAAAAAGGTCAACCCCTTGTCATTTGATCTCCTTTTTGGATTATGAAAAATATGCATGGATGGACTTAAAATTTTTGGGTTTGGGCCCCAAAAATTTTTTGGGGGGTACAAGTTTAAGGGGGCCCCAAATTTAAAAAAAAACAAAAAACCCCGGGCCCTTTTTTAGGGGAAAACCCAAAATTTTGGGGAAAAGGCATTTTAAAAATTGGGAACCCCCTTTAACGTTAAAAAAAGGGGGCCCCTTTTAAAAAATTTTTTTTTTTTTACTACGGCCAAAATCTTTTTATATTAGTAACTTCCGGGCTATAGTTAGTTTTTTTAAAATCTGTTTTCATATATGTCCTTTTTTTCTATAGTTTTAAAAAAGGGACCCCAAAAAAAAAAAAAAAAAAAAAAAAAAAAAAAAAAAAAAAATTATGGGACCCCGGTCCTAAAAAAAAAATTTTTGGGACCCGGGGGCCCCAAATCCCCCTTTCCTGGTGACTTTCATTAAAATTTTTTTTTCCCCACTTAACCTGTCTCCCCCCCCTTTTTTCCTGAAAAGAATTTAAAAGTCCCTTTGGTTTTTTTGTAATTAAGGGAAAATGTGAAAAAAGCCCCTCAATGGCTAAAAAGAAAACGTTTACGTCTACACATTTTTCTTTTTTTCCCACCCCTTATTTGGAAATTTCGACCGGGGGGGTTTTTCCCCCACAAATGTTCGGGGGGCTTCCCGGTTTATTTTGGGGGGGGGAAAATTCCCCGGGGTTTTTCTTTCTTTTTTCTCTAAAAATTTTTTTGGGGGTTTTGGGGTTTTTTTTTAAAAATTTTTAAAAAAAAGGGGTTTTGAAAAGTTTCAACAAGCCCTTTTTGGGGGAAAAATTTTTTTTGAATTTTTTATGTTTTAAAAAAAAAAAATTTAAAACCCCCATTTTTAAAATTAAAAAAGATTTGGTTTGGGAAATTTTTTTCTTTTTTTTAAAAACGTAAAAATAATTTCATTTTTTGATCAAAATTGTACCCTCAAACAATTTAACCAGCGTCCCCCTTTTTTTAAAGAACAATTGATATTTTGGGACCGATTTTTTTTAACAGATAAAACCCCACCCGATACCCCTTTAAAACCCCTTTTCCCCCTATGATTTATTTTTACGCCTCAATAGGTACCACAAAAAACCGATCTGCAAAAACCACAGTTAAACCTTACCAAATTTAATTATAAAAAACCTCATTTCCCGACCACTGAGGGGCACGAACAGCAAAAACCCATCACCTGCCCATAACTCGCAGGGTGATCAGGTTTTATGTTGTTTTGCAAAGGGCTTTTCATGGGGTCCTCCCAAGAGGGGAAAGGGGTTTAAAATACCCATCCACTACATTGTCATTTTTGTATCAAAATATTTTCAAATATAAATTTGGGGGTTTTC
Source organism: Solen grandis (assembly GCA_021229015.1). Lineage (NCBI taxonomy): Eukaryota > Metazoa > Mollusca > Bivalvia > Adapedonta > Solenidae > Solen > Solen grandis. The sequence continues at coordinate 9,541,724 of CM037782.1, forward strand.
TTATATTTTCTAATTGGGGAATTTAAGAATATATTTCAATGTGGTCAAATCCCTATTTAAAGCCCAAATACCTGTTCAATCCATCTCTTTTGGGTCTAGGCTTAAATGTTTGAATCTTCTCTAAAATCCTGTAGATAATTTTTGTATTCTTTAAAGGCATTTCTTTTCCCCCCTCCCCCCTTAAATAGTAAAACCCAAGGGCGTGTTTTTAAACTTTTTTTTTAAACTGGGGTTTTATTTTTAAAATACAGCTTAAAACATAAACTTGGGAGATGATTTAATTTTTTCAATTTCATTAAAAGCGACAAGCTTTAAAAGGTTAAACTGGCAACTCGTGCTTGAATTTTCTGCTCAGTAAAAAAAAATATAAACTTGTATTTTTAGTTTAAACAAGTACCAAAGAAACCTTAACATTTAAATTTCATATACTTAATGTTAGTAGTAAAGTTTTTTAGTGAGAAAATCTTTTATTTTTTAAATTTACCTCTACCGTTACAGTGAATACGGTACAGAAGGTTTTGTGGGTAATGATATAAATTTTACTTATTTTTTGTACAACATATGGGGGTATACATTTCGATAAAACAAACCTTTAAATCTCAAAAAAAATAGGGGGAAAATTTACGTTGTCTTCCCCCCATTCAGTACATGTCTATTTTTTAAAAATGAAAAGGCCTAAACCTTTTAATACAAATAAATAAATTCATGGACCTCCCCCCTTTTCCCCTTCTCCCCTCTCTAAAAAGAAGAGAAGAAGAGTCTATATTATTGATATAAAAGATTTATTAATTATATTTTAATCACATAAGACGGTTTTTTAAATATTTTCAACGAAAATAAAAAAAGCCGTGAATTTTCAAACTTACGAAAGATTTATTTATTGATGAGAAATCTCTCGTTTGATACTTTCTTAATATCTTAATATCATCTGTGATATATGTTCTGTGGATTTATTAAAACTTGATAAACATATTTCTTGATGATTTTGTGTTAACAATTCTGGCGAACAAAGTGGTACATTTGTAAAGAACAGATATCAGTAAACTCTGTTTTCATTTGTTTGTTTTTTTTATTGCGATTGCTGTCATTACGATAATAAAATAAACATGTAAACCGTGCTTACCGTGTATCGCATATCGCATAAGAAAAAACGCAGATCGTGGATCGTAACGCAGAAATCGTAACTATTTAAACGCACAGGTGAATCAAACCCATATCGCACATCGCATTTGCATATCGTATATCGTTTGTTTTCAATCGTAATTTTTTTACAAAATACGATAGCACCACTTAACTTGTATTTCCCTGATAAATAAACTTAAATTGTCATTTCGTAACATTCATTAGAATACTAGTTAAAGATGGGGGAACGGGATTTACACGAAAGAGAGAGGGGCTATTAAATTTACACCGTAATTTTAAAAGCCTACATTCACCTAAGAAATTACACCCCGGGAAAAAAATACTTCCAAATTTTCTATAACCACACTGCTTCTACTCACAGCTACTGTTAACATGAATGATATTACGATCGTCACGTAGGATTCTTTGCGTGTCGTCTTGTATTTGTTTTTTGCAATTTTCGTCTTTCACACTGAAGTGTAAATAGTTTTTTCACTTTCTCTGACGAAAACCCCCAAAAC
>CM037782.1:9553301-9597723 GCA_021229015.1 Solen grandis
AGTTGCCAAGGCAACCAGAGTTCTACATGGATCAAGTTTATTTTAGCAACTTTTGTGAAGGTTGACCAAGGATCATCCCTGCTAAGTTTAATCAAATTCTGTCCAGTGGTGTCAGAGGAGATGTTGTTTAAAGGTTTCTCTATATACATATAAGGCAAATAAGCCCCGCCCCTGGCGGCCATGTTTTTTTAAGGATCGGAATAATTTTAGCAACTTTGGTAGAGGTTGACCCAAGGAACATCTGTACCAATTTATTTTGAAATCTGGCCAATAGTTTTGAAGAAAATGATTTTTTAAGTTTTCTTTTTTTTTTTCATTTTGTTACCATGGCAACCAGAGTTCTACATGGATCAAGTTTATTTTAGCAATTTTTGTGAAGGTTGACCCAAGGATCATCCCTGCCAAGTTTAATCAAATTCTGTCCAGTGGTTTCAGAGGAGATGTTGTTTAAAGGTTTCTCTATATACATATAAGGCAAATAAGCCCCCCCCTGGCGGCCATGTTTTTTACGGATCGGAATAATTTTAGCAACTTTGGTAGAGGTTGACCAAGAAACATCTGTACCAATTTATTTTAAAATCTGGCCAGTAGTTTTGAAGAAGATGATTTTTAAAGTTTTCATTTTTTTTCTTTTTTGTTGCCATGGCAACCAGAGTTCTACATGGATCAAGTTTATTTTAGCAACTTTTGTGAAGGTTGACCCAAGGATCATCCCTGCCAAGTTTAATCAAATTCTGTCCAGTGGTTTCAGAGGAGATGTTGTTTAAAGGTTTCTCTATATACATATAAGGCAAATAAGCCCCGCCCCTGGCAGCCATGTTTTTTTACGGATCGGAATAATTTTAGCAACTTTGGTAGAGGTTGACCCAAGGAACATCTGTACCAATTTATTTTAAAATCTGACCTTTAGTTTTGAAGAAGATGATTTTTTAAGTTTTCATTTTTTTTCTTCTTTTTGTTGCCATGGCAACCAGAGTTCTACATGGATCAAGTTTATTTTAGCAACTTTTGTGAAGGTTGACCCAAGGATCATCCCTGCCAAGTTTAATCAAATTCTGTCCGGTGGTTTCAGAGGAGATGTCGTTTAAAGAAAATTGTTGACGACGCACGACGGACGACGGACGACGGACGCAGGGCGATCCTAATAGCTCACTTGAGCACAAAGTGCTCAGGTGAGCTAAAAACCAAGGAGCCTTGAGAGTGCCCGGGCAAAATATGCAACCAAAGGTGCAATCACAAATTATTTTAATGAACTGAAAGCTATCCTTACTGCCAACAACTTAATGAATCGTCCTGAAGCTATTTTTAATGTTGATGAAAAGGGCCTTTCAACTGATCACATGCCACCAAAGATTGTGTCTGGGACAGTGTATAAGTCACAAGCGGTAACATCTGGAAGTCAAAGACTGTAACTTTGATTGGAGGTGTCAGTGCAATGGGTAGCCAAATACCACCTTTTTTGTTTTTCCTGGAAAAGGATGTTGCCAGAGCTACTTGAGGGTGCTGCTGCTGGTGCTACAGGTGTTGTTTCTGAGTCAGGCTGGTCAAACACAGACATTTTCAGCAAATATATGCAAGAGCATTTAGTGAAATATTTACCTCCCCATGATGTCACATCACCAGTTCTTGTACTGTATGATGGCCATAAAAGCCATATATCTTTAATACTTATTGACTGGGCTAAAGAGAACAATATTGTTTTATTTGTACTGCCTCCTCATTGCAGTCATTTACTCCAGCCTCTAGATGTAAGTTGTTTCGGGCCATTTGAAATTTCATGGAACTCTTCATGCCACACCTACATGAGAGAAAATGACGGACGTGTTATAAGCGCTATGATGTGTGCAAATTAGCTTGCAAAGTTTACTCAAAACATTAACACCATCAAATATACAAACAGCATTCAAAAAAAGTGGAATCTATCCCTTTAATCCTGATGTTGTTAAAGATTCTGACATTGCCCCCTCTTTGAGCTTTCCCAGTATTTCAGATGGTGATCTTTGTCAACCTGCACAGCAACAACCCTGTACACCAGCAGCACAAGAACCAAAAACCTACCTCTCCTGAAAAGTTTCTTAATTGCAAAGGTGGTGAAATTCTTAAAATATGAAAGCTGCCAAAGTAAGAAACACCCTAAGTAAAGTTGTTGGGGGGAAACCTATCACAGAGGATACGGTTCTAAACAAAATCCACAGCCATATAGAAGGACAGGCATCTTCAAGGAAAAGAAAATTTGTACCACCTATAAAAGGTCTATCTGTTGCAAACCCTTCTAAAGGGAAACAACCAGAATCCAAACAAAAGAAAAGTTTCAAAAAAACTTCACATGAAGACTTAACAGATTCTGAAAGTGAAATTAACAATGATGAAACATGTGTTGTTTGTGGAAAATTCTACCCAGACAAAGATAAGTTTGATCACATCAAAATTGTTCAGTGGGGACAGTGTGAGTCTTGCCAAAATTGGGTTCACCAAGCATTTTGCTCCCCAATTAGAGTTATCAGGCGTGGTGACACTTTCTTGTGCCCAGCCTGTGCAAAAAATTAGACTTCAAAAATAGAAGCTGCCATTGTAAATATGTTTTACAGTTAAATTGTTCTAGTTCTGATCATTTTTCGCGTTAAAAACTGTCTGAACATTAATTTCGTGCTATGACACATATTGTACACCATACCAATGCGCCAGTGCGGCCGATAACCAGTAGCCAATCAAAAGTGTCGAATTTGGGACGGTAACTCCGAACAAGTAAGATGTCACTGTCGCCATATTTGTTTACATTTCATTGGTAATAAAGCATGGGAAAGATTGGTTAAATACTTAAATTAAACAAAAAGACTTTGTTGCTAAAATATATGCAATAACCTAACGAAAAATCCCCACCCGCATTTTGTCACGATAATGCCGAAAAATTATTGCGTCGAATTTGGGTTACTCCGGGATATGATATCCATCTACCGTATGCGCATGCCCGTATACATTTACCTGTTACTGACCACGGTCAGCAGGCAGTTCTAAATAAACGTTTAAAGAGTCAACACGCTTTGTGCTCTATCTCTCATATCACAATTATGTGAATACTCACAACAAAATACAACATAGCAAGTTGCAACTTGTAAACGTTTGGTTATTACCCATTTCCTGTTAAATCGCTCGGCAGACAACATGTAAAGGCCAAGGCCCTCGCTCACCCCACGTTGTCAGCGCGAAGAGATTGATCATTTCAAGTGAGGACTGTGAGGGAATATTAGTGATCGGGTCATTTTTTACAGATTTGGGTTAGACTACAGTATATTCAGCTGGAGTGTTTGACCGCCGGTATATCTTGCTTTTTCAACAACCGTTATTATGTATTACACTTACAGCCAATCAGTGTGTCAAGCACCTATGGTTATTTGCATTAAATTTACACATTAGCAATTTAAAAATGCGTATTTTACCTGCAAGATAGTCTATATTGGGCCTATATAGACATATTGTTTTGTCAGTACCCTGAATGCGGTAATCTCGAAATACCGAATCGGACCGAATTGGACAGGATCGGACCGAATCGGACCGGATCGGACCGAAATGGGATACATTTTGTACCGAATCGGAACGGGTTATTTGGTAATATGAATATTTTTTCTTTTGAAAAGATCTTGGAAGGTTTCTGTTTGAATAACTGTATGATAACTGAATAATGAGGCAAAAGATTGATTGACTGATTGATAATATTTGATGTAACGGTTTCTCAAATTATAGCCAAATAAGTTAAGGGGGACATAATGATTTAATTTAAAATGTAAATTATTTATTTATCATTTTATTAATTCACTAGTGGTGTTAGCACCCCCTCTCTCTCTCTCTCTCTCTCTCTCTCTCTCTCTGCTTAATTACGGCTTTCCGCAACCTGCGGAAAACGTATAGGGTTTGTTATGTTTATTAGGACTTTCTGCCTACAGGCAAAAAGTCCTATTGGGTTTGTACTGTTTTTTAGCTCACCTGAGTACAACGTGCTCATGGTGAGCTTTTGTGATCGCCTTTTGTCCGTCGACCGTGCGTGCGTGCGTGCGTTCGTCGTCAACAATTTGCTTTAAACAACATCTCCTCATGAACCGCTGAAGGGATTTTGACCAAACTTCACAGGAATCATCCTTATGATGCCCTCTATCAAAGTTGTACAAATTATTCAGATTGGTTAAAAAAGTAGGTCACAGGAGCTAAAAATAGATTTTAAAAATGCAAACTTTGAAAATCTTCTTCTGCAAAACTGCAAGGCCTAGAGCTTAGATATTTGGTATGTAGCATCATCTTATGGGCCATTACCAAGATTGTACAAATCATAGCCCTACGGTGATAAATGACCCCGCACCAGGGGGCACTTGTTTTAAAATTTTTTCTTCTATGAATCCATTAGGCCTAGAGCTTAGATATTTCGTATGTAGCATCATCTAATGGTTCATTACCAAGATTGTTCAAATCATAGCCCTACGGTGATAAATGCCCCCGCACCAGGGGTCACTTGTTTTACATAGAGTTATATAGGAAAATGTTTAAAAATCTTCTTCTATGAATCCATAAGGCCTAGAGATTAGATATTTGGTATGAAGCATCATCTTATGGTTCATTACCAAGATTGTACAAATCATGACCCTATGGTGATAAATGACCCCGCACCATGGGTCACTTGTTTTACATAGAATTATATAGGAAAAACTTTAAAAATCTTCTTCTATGAATCCATTAGGCCTAGAGTTAGATATTTGGTATGTAGCATCATCTTATGGTTCATTACCAAGATTGTACAAATCATAGCCCTACGGTGATAAATGCCCCGGCACCAGGGGTCACTTGTTTTACATAGAGTTATATAGGAAAATTCTATGAATCCATAAGGCCTAGAGATTAGATATTTGGTATGTAGCATCATCTTATGGTTCATTACCAAGATTGTACAAATCATAGCCCTACGGTGATAAATGCCCCGGCACCAGGGGTCACTTGTTTTACATAGAGTTATATAGGAAAATGTTTAAAAATCTTCTTCTATGAATCCATAAGGCCTAGAGATTAGATATTTGGTATGAAGCATCATCTTATGGTTCATTACCAAGATTGTACAAATCATGACCCTATGGTGATAAATGACCCCGCACCATGGGTCACTTGTTTTACATAGAGTTATATAGAAAAAACTTTAAAAATCTTCTTCTATGAATCCATTAGGCCCAGAGCTTAGATATTTGGTATGTAGCATCATCTTATGGGCCATTACCAAGATTGTACAAATCATAGCCCTATGGTGATAAATGCCCCCGCACCAGGGGTCACTTGTTTTACATAGAGTTATATAGGAAAATCTTTAAAAATCTTCTTCTATGAATCCATAAGGCCTAGAGATTAGATATTTGGTATGTAGCATCATCTTATGGTTCATTACCAAGATTGTACAAATCATAGCCCTATGGTGATAAATGCCCCCGCACCAGGGGTCACTTGTTTTACATAGAGTTATATAGGAAAATCTTTAAAAATCTTCTTCTATGAATCCATAAGGCCTAGAGATTAGATATTTGGTATGTAGCATCATCTAATGGTTCATTATCAAGATTTTCAAAATGGTGGCCCTTTGGAGATAAATGACCCCGCACTAAGTTTCTCCTCTGAAACCATAAGGCCCAGTGCTTATATATTTGGTGTGTAGTATTGTCAGGGCTAAAATGTTTAAGATTGAGTTATATCAGAATTCTTGTCTGTTTAAAAACCTTGTAATCAGTTGTAGCAATGGTACTCAGGTGAGCGATCCAGGGCCATCATGGCCCTCTTGTTATTATTAGGACTTTCTGCCTAAAGCAGAAAGTCCTCTTGGGTTTGTACTATTTATTAGGGCTTTCTGCCTAAAGCAGAAAGACCTATTGGGTTTGTTATGTTTTTTATTAGGACTTTCTGCCTAAAGCAGAAAGTCCTATTGGTTTTGTACTGTTTATTCTGCTTCTTATTATTAGGACTTTCTGCCTAAAGCAGAAAGTCCTCTTGGGTTTATACTGTTTATTTGGGCTTTCTGCCTAAAGCAGAAAGACCTATTGTTTTTGTACTGTTTTTTATTATTCTTCTTATTATTCTTTTTTTCTTCCTCTTATATTTGTGTTAATTTCGAGGTGTTGTCATTGACTCAGAACAATGAAAATTTTATGGCATATATTTCAAACCATGTGCTTTCGGATGCAATGAATTTCATATTCATATGACGTCACATTACGTCAGATTTGACGTCAGGTGAAAAAGTTTGTTCGCGGTCTACAGCCATTATTTCTGGACCGATTTTCGTCAAAATTTCACAGAATGTGTATGTTAGGCTCTAGTTGTGCATCCCTGTGTCCGTTTCTCAAAATTCGAAAAGTCCATGGTTCAATAGCGAATCCAAGATTCGAACCAAGGTCGTAAATTTTTAAGTGCTTATAAAATCTGTCCTATTTAAGATAGAAAGTTGATATTTAGTCAGTATATAGGTCTCTAGAAGTTTTAAACATTTTGTGAAAATAAATGTCATATGACGTCACGTGACGTCATTATATGATAATGTATTTCTAATATTAACAAGAATATTTCTATATGTTGAAATTGTCGAAGGACAATGAAAATTTAATGACACATGCTTCAAACGCTGAAATTTTGATTTCTATGAATTTCATATGCCTATGACGTCATATGACGTCACACTTGAAATATGCAACAAAAGTTTGTACGCGGTCTGCAGCCATTGTTTATGAACCGATTTTCATCAAATTTTCACAGAATGTGTATATTAAGTTCTAGTTGTGCATCTCGGTGTCCGTTTTTCAAAATTCGAAAAGTCCATGGTTCTACAGCGAATTCAAGATTCGAACCAAGGTCGTAAATTTTTAAATGCTTATAAAATCGGTCCTATTTGAGGTAGAAAAGTGATATTTGGTCAGTATATAGGTCTCTAAGAGTTTAAAAATTTTAAAAAATATTTACAAGAGTATTTCTATATGTTGAAATTGTCGAAGGGCAATGAAAATTTAATTACAAATGATTCAGACGCTGAAATTTCGATTTCAATGATTTTCAGAAGCCTATGACGTCATATGACGTCACATTTGAAATTGACTACGAAAGTTTGTACACGGTCCAGAGCCATTATTAATGGGCCGATTTTCATCAAATTTTCACAGAATGTGTATAGTACGTTCTTATTGTGTATACCGGTGTCCGTTTTTCAAAATTCGAAAAGTCCAAGCATCTATGGCGGATCCAAGACGTCAATTTTTAAATGTATATAAAAACTGTCCTATTTGAGATAGAAAGTTGAAATTTTTCCGGTTAGTAGGTCTCTGGGTGTCTTAAAATTATGAGAAAATAGACGTCATATGACGTCACGTGACGTCATTTTACATATATTTATTATTATTATTATTTCTTTCTTCCTAACTAAACGATTATTTTTCTATGTTGCAATAATCCTAGGACGATGAAATTTTTATGGCTTATTAGTCACGTGAGGAAATTTTGATTTCTATGAATTTCATGTCTTTGACGTCATATGACGTCACAATTGACATATGCTACTAAAGTTTGTACGCAGTCTACAGCCATTATTGATGAACCGATTTTCATCAAATTTTCACAGAATGTGTATTTTAATTTCTAGTTGTGCATCCCGGTGTCCGTTTTTGAAAATTCGAAAAGTCCAAGGTTCTATAGCGATTCCAAGATTCGAACCAAGGTCGTAAATTTTCAAATGCTTATAAAATCGGTCCTTTTTGAAATAGAAAGTTGATATTTGGTCAGTATATAGGTCTCTGGGAGTCTTAACGATTTTATGAAAATTAACGTCATATGACGTCATGTGACGTCATTATATGATTATGTATTTCTAATATTTACTGGATTATTTCTTTATGTTGAAATTTTCGAAGGGGTATGAAAATTTAATGACAAAGGCTTCAGATGCTGAAATTTCGATTTTCTTCGTAACTAAAGGCTTATTTTTCGCGGAATATAATGTCAATTGTTCAGCATGAACATGAAATACTACCAGAGGTGAGTCATTACATGAAACTTCTATCTCATGCTTTTTTCATTAACAGAGGTTGCAGAAAGTCCTATCATTCGTTTAGACGAATGACTTCTAGTTATTCTTATTCTTCTTATTCTTTTTTTCTTCCTCTTGTATTTGTGTTAATTTCGATGTGTTGCCAATGCCCCAGAACAATGAAAATTTTATGGCATATAATTCAAACCATGTGCTTTCGAATGCAATGAACTTCATATTCATATGACGTCATATAACGTCAGATTTGACGTCAGGTGAAAAAGTTTGTACGCGGTCTACAGCCATTATTTCTGGGCTGATTTTCATCAATATTTCACAGAATATGTATGTTCGGCTCTAGTTGTGCCTTCCGGTGTCCGTTTTTCAAAATTCGAAAAGGTAATGGTTTTATAGCGAATCCAATTTTCGAACCATTGACGTCAAATTTGAAATGCGTATAGAATCGCTTACAGATAAGCTAGAAAGATGATATTTGGACAGGATTTAAGTCTCTAGGATTTATTTACATTCCCAGATGATAAACGCAAATGACGTAAGTAATTTCTAATATTTACGTGTTAATTGTTATATGTTGAAAACGTACGAGCATCTTGAAAATTTAATACCATATGCTTCAGATAGAATATTTTGCATTTCAATAATTTTCATTTGTCTATGGCGTGTTTTGACGTCAAACTTGACGTCGTTTTAAAATATTTGTACGCGGTCTACAGCCATTATTTCTTGGCCGATTTTCATCAAAATTCCACAGAAAATGTGTATGTTACACTTTAGTTTTGCATCCCGGTGTCCGTTTTTTCAAATTCGAAAATGCAAAGGTTTTATGTCGGATCCAAGATTCGAACCATTGATGTCAAATTTCATATACGTATAAAATCGCTTCCTGATGAGTTAGAAATCTGATATTTGGATAGTATATAAGTCTCCAAGTCTGCTTTACATTCTATGAAGATGAACGCCATTTGACGTCAATTGACGTCATAAGATCAAAAAGAATTTCTGATATATATATATACGCGTTAATTCAAATATGTTGTCAACTTCCCAGGACCATGGAAATTTAATAGTTTATACATCAATCCATGGACTTTAGAATGCAATGTATTCCATAATAATTTAACGTTTTATCAGGTAAGATTTGATATCAGGACAAAAAGGTTTTACGCGGTGTACAGCCATTATTTTTGGACTGATTTTCATCAAATTTTCACAAAATGTATTTGTAACGCTCTTGTTGTGTATTCCTTGTCCGGTTTTCCAAATTCGAAAAGGCAATGGTTCTATGTTGAATCCAGGTTTTGAAACATTGACGTCAAATTTCAAATACGTATAAAATTGCTTCCAGATGATTTAGAAAGTTGATATTTGGACTGAATATTAGTCTTTAAGACTTATTTCTATTATGTGAGGATTAACGTCATTTCACGTCATAAGACGTGTTAAGGTCAAAAAGAATGTTTGATATCTACGTGTTAATTTCTATATGTTGCAAAGTTCCAATGGGGCATTAAAAATTTACTTGATATATTTAAGATACTTAATATTTCTTTTAATTGATTTTCTTATGCCTATGACGTCATATGACATCAAACTTGACGTTGTCTACACAAGATTGTACGCGGTCTACAGCCATTATTTTAGGACGGATTTTCATCAAAATTTCACAGAATGTGTATGTTACGCTTTAGATGTGCCAACCCGTCTCTGTTTTACCAAATTTGAAAAAGCAAGGATTTTGTTGTGCATCCTTACTTTCTTTTTCATAATATTGAAAAGACCAAGGTTCTGTGGTGAAACCAAGTTTCGAAAATATGACCTCGAAATTAAGTTTAGTATTCAGAGACCCTATTCGAGGTAAAAGTTGAAATTAACACCTGTTGTAATTCAAAACGTTTTCTTTAGATTTCCATAGGCTAGAGGTCATTTGACGTAATGGGATTATAATATGTTTTCATTTCTCGTGCAATAAATTCAATGTGATCCCAATGGTCCAAAATTACAAAAATATTATGGCATATGTTAAATATGCTGAAGTTTCATATGCAATAATATTCTTATTCATATGATATCAGAATAGACGTCAGATCAAAAAGTTTGTAAGTACTCTGCAGACATTATGAATTGATGAATTCGTCTAAAATTTTCAAAGAATGTATAGGTTACACTCTAGAAACCTAATATTTTCTGCGTATTCCATATCAATAATTTTCAATTGATTGAGATTTTAAAGGTTTGCAGAAAGTCCTATCGTTTGCCGTGCAAACGAAATCTAGTTCTTATTCTTCTTATTCTTTTTTTCTTCCTCTTGTATTTGTGTTAATTTCGATGTGTTGCCAATGGCCCAAAACAATGAAAATTTTATGGTAAATATTTCAAACCATGTGCCTTCGAATGCAATGAACATCACATTCATACGACGTCATATAACGTCAGATTTGACGTCAGGTGAAAAAGTTTGTACGCGGTCTACAGCGGCCAGCCATTATTTCTGGGCTGATTTTCATCAAAATTTCACAGAATATGTATGTTAGGCTCTAGTTGTGCCTTCCGGTGTCCGTTTTTCAAAATTCGAAAAGGTAATGGTTTTATGGCGAATCCAAGATTCGAACCATTGACGTCAAATTTCAAATGCGTATAAAATCGCTTGCAAATGAGCTAGAATGATGATATTTGGACAGGATATAAGTCTCTAGGATTTATTTACATTCTCAGAAGATAAACGTCAAATAACGTCATTTGACGTCATGGGGGAAAAGTAAATTTCTAATTTTTACGTGTTAATTTTTATATGTTGAAAACCTAAGAGCACCTTGAAAATATAATATCATATGCTACAGATATAACATTTTGCATTTCAATAATTTTCATTTGTCTATGACGTGTTTTGACGTAAAACTTGACGTCAGGTGAAAAAGTTTTTACGCGGTCTACAGCCATTATTTCTGGGCCGATTTTCATTAAAATTTCACAGAATATGTATGTTAGGCTCTAGTTGTGCCTTTCGGTGTCCGTTTTTCAAAATTCGAAAAGGTAATGGTTTTATGGCGAATCCAAGATTCGAACCATTGACGTCAAATTTCAAATGCGTATAAAATCGCTTGCAAATGAGCTAGAATGATGATATTTGGACAGGATATAAGTCTCTAGGATTTATTTACATTCTCAGAAGATAAACGTCAAATAACGTCATTTGACGTCATGGGGGAAAAGTAAATTTCTAATTTTCACGTGTTAATTTTTATATGTTGAAAACCTAAGAGCACCTTGAAAATATAATATCATATGCTACAGATATAACATTTTGCATTTCAATAATTTTCATTTGTCTATGACGTGTTTTGACGTAAAACTTGACGTCAGGTGAAAAAGTTTTTACGCGGTCTACAGCCATTATTTCTGGGCCGATTTTCATTAAAATTTCACAGAATATGTATGTTAGGCTCTAGTTGTGCCTTTCGGTGTCCGTTTTTCAAAATTCGAAAAGGTAATGGTTTTATGGCGAATCCAAGATTCGAACCATTGACGTCAAATTTCAAATGCGTATAAAATCGCTGATAGATGAGCTAGAAAGATGTTATTTGGACAGGATATAAGTCTTTAGGATTTATTTACATTCTCAGAAGATAAACGTCAAATGACGTCATATGACGTCATGGGGTGAAAAGTAAATTTCTAATTTTCACGTGTTAATTTTTATATGTTGAAAACGTAAGAGCACCTTGAAAATTTAATATCATATGCTTCAGATATAATATTTTGCATTTCAATAATTTTCATTTGTCTATGAAATGTTTTGACGACAAATGCAGAGAGTCTGCCGGTGCTTCAAAAAGTGATGTGCAGAGAGATCTCCCGTGCAACGACAAAACCGAAAGAAGGGGGGTTTCAAGAAATTTACATTAAAATCGGCCAATTTACCGATATCTTCTTGAAGAATATACTTAAAAGAAAACATTCGATGGTCATATTATAGACATAATCAAAGCAATAACCTGCTGAAGTCTGTAGAAAGTGCCGAAGTTGTGTTTATGATGGTACATCACTAAATTGTTCGGCCGAGTTTCAGGTCGCAGTCACTGATAATTGAAAAGTTTAAACGCATATACATAGCTAAGATACTCTAATATTCCGTGCAATACTTAATATTGAGCAACTCACCTTTGAAAAGTAACCAATGGTCTGTTTCTTTCCCTTCCGTCCAGCGTTTGCTAGTGTTTATGGCAGAGAATGACCGGTGCGAACGCAGAGAGCCAGCCGATATAGCGATTTCCGCAGAGAGCCTGTCGATATGGTTATGCACCGTGATTAACTATTTTATTCCCGCGACTGAGCACGAAATTAAAAAAAAAATGAATTTTGATATGCAGAATTAAGAGGTTTAAGTTTAATTGCTTATATTTTGAATACCTATAAAACTAGACCCAAATATGCTACAATGGAATTGTCGGGATTTTCAGGCCATTTATTTTGGTACCTAGAATACTAAAATTGGTCAAGTTATAAGAAATCGATATCAAAACAAAGATTTATTTATTTATGCCATATGGCTTATTTCACAAAGTTAAGGCTCTAGTTTTCCTTTCGTATTCCGTTTTACCAAATTCGAAAAGGCAAAAGTTTTATGGCAAATCCAAGATTCGAACTAATGACGTCAAATTTCAAATGCGTATAAAATCGCTTCCAGAAGAGCTAGAAAGCTGATATTTGGACTGAATATTAATCTCTAGATCTACTTAATATTCTGAAAAGATGAACACCAAATGACGTCATAATGCAAATAAAACTTTCGTATTAAAACTTAACGGTTTTTAAGGCCTGTAGGCTTCATTTTTTGTATGATTTGCTTGAAATTTTGTCTGAAGATGCAGTATTAGATTCTATGGAGCCATATTACTTTCATTTCCGGCAAATCCCAAAGGTCAAGGTCATATATTAATTATCGGCTTTTTCTTCCGCCTTAAATATCTCAAAAACGGTAAATATTCTATCGAGACACTATGCGTATAATTTGTAGTGCTTAGAAAGACCTTTCAGATGATATTTAGTTTTTGATGATCGGGGTTGAATTGGTCGACTTATGGCGGAAAAATAAAAATTTGGTAACCCCCAGTTTGTTTAACAGTTTATACCTCGAAAACCTTTGATTTTTCAAAATATGATGATGAATATTATTTGTAGAGCAATGTTTGGCCGTTCTTTTGATGCCTAAACTTTAATGATTGGCCAAAGATTGATGGAGTAATGGGGGAAAAACGAAATTCGTGTATGTAGCTTTGGTGAATTTTTCATTGTTCAGGTGGTTTAAGAGCTTGTATCTCAAAAAGTATTAGTAATATTCCTAAACATAAAGCGTGTGAAATGTAGAGAATTTTCAGACAATTATTTTGAAATTGAACAAGGTATAAGGAAGTTACATCAAAAATAAGAATTTAAACATGTAGAATTTTAGCGATTCTGCCGTGTTGTCAAAGTTCTACGGCTAATATCTCAAAGCTCATTAGAAATAAGTCCACACCTTAAGCAAGTGAGATGTAGAGAATTTTAAGACGATGATTTTGGTACCTAGAGTTTTAAAATTGATTAAAGAAGAAGGAAGTTACATCAAAAATACGAATATAAACCCAAGTGTAAGAATTTTCGAGAAATATCCTACTTTCGCTTTCACGTTAATTGAAGCATTTTCGGAAAATATATAAGTTTACAGCTATGTATTAGTCATATAAATTGCAAAAAACTTTTTACTTATATCATATTGATATTACTAGCTAAACAAGCGTACCCTTTCCGGTGGCCGAGTGGTTAGAGCGTCCGCATCGGGAGCGGAAGGTCGTGGGTTCGATCCCCGACCCGACATACCAAAGTCGTAAAAAATGGTACTGTTATAGCTCCCTTGCTTGGCGCTCAGCATATAAGGGTATTTGCAGGACTGGTTAGCGCGGTATTAGGATGATGTGACTGGGTGTGGTATCATGCCACATGTCTACGGCGTGATACTGCAGTGTGGTAGTCCTATACCCGCATGAAGTAGACATCGTGACTGGCTGAATTACTGTCGGTGGGACGTTAAACCCAACAAACAAACTGATATCATATATAGCAGTGTTTACTACACCGATCCCTACACACGAGGTGTGCACACTGGCGCATGTTGACGTCTTTTGTAAACATTTATTAAAGTTGCTTAAATAATCATGTTTATAGATAAACATTTACATAAGAATGAGGAGTTTCGGAAATATTTTTTGCAAAGGGACTCCTAAGGAAAAAAAAGATGCTAAATTAAATACTAAAATACAAGTATAGTTTATTAGGTTTAACGTCCCACCGACAGTATTTAAGTCTTTTGGAGACAACGTCTACTTGAGACAAATGTAGTGTTGTCACACTGCACAGTATCACGTCGTAGACAGTTGGCATGATACCACACCCAGTCACATTATCCGGACACCGGGCCATCAGTCCTAGAACTACCCTTATTAAGGTGAGCGCCAACAAAGGGAACTATACCAGTACCTATGTTTACGAATTTGGTAAATACAAGAATTGAATAATTGATATAACGTTTTTAAACAACTTACAGATCATGTGTTATCTCGTTTGATTTGGTATTTCCGGGGTATTCCTAGCCTTGATATCTTCCGCTGACACCGACTTTTTTAAACGATTATTTTTTACATATTTCGTTCTTTCCTTAATGTCAATTAGTTGATATTTTCTGATTTCTCAACTAATTCAAACAAGATAAATAAATAAAAAAAAAAACAGCCATCACATAAATTGATTGAAATCTGAAAAAGAAATGAGCCGACGGTCAAAAAATGCGTGAAATTTATGTGTTACATCCATATTTGGAAAGCACGTGCACGTGTGTGAATACTTTAACAACACGCTGACGTAACACTTATTTGGCGCCATCTTCTAATATAGCAGCATAACGTAGTAATAGGGCGGGGCAAACTCTAAGTTAGTCAGTGTTAATTAAGTATAGGTTAGTGTTTTTTTTAGTAAGCATTAAGTCCATTAAATCGGTCGCGCGGCTTTTCCGCGCGACCGATTTAATGGACTTAATGCTTACTAAATAACACTAACCTACTAAGTGTTTGAAATTATGTTTTGAAATTTAACGCAGTCGCACATTCCAAATATAGTATTGATTTTTTAGACTCCGCCCTAGCAACCTGTTCCCGGCGTGAATTACATCACGTGACATGTAACATGTTATGTCAAAGGTCAATGCGTCGCTCTAGCTGTGTATATCTGTGTAGATCTACGCTCCAAATGAGCATTGAACCGGAAGCCGACTTTGATCTCTTCGGCAAAAAAGTGGTGATTGAAATTTGAATAAAAGATTCTGTTTAAATTCATATATCTGCACCTATATATGTTGGCTTTTGGACATTTTTTTTTTCATTTAAGTAACCCTTGTTTGTAAGTGTGTTTTTTTTCTTCTCTTCTCATTATTTATATACATTTTTCAATTTGAATTTATTTAATCGGATATTTACTTAATCGCTTTGTTTAGTAATTAGTTATATATTGCCCATTCTGTGTTAACATGTGTAGACATTGAAATTACACAAGTGTCTTTAAAGCGATGACCGATACTAATGTTGTTAGAACTTGTGGTCAAACCCTCTTACTTATTTTTTAAAATCTCCAATGTTGTATCATCATTACTTAGGCAATAATACATGTTTAAACTAAACTAAGCGGAAGAGTAGAGTTCTTTTGTTAATTTGGATTAATCAGAATCCTGGTGAGTAAATGTTTGTTCTCTATGGTTGCTGTGTATTATTTTTTGTCGATGCTCATGCGTTCACATCAAAAATCCCTGTAACACGTTACACATGCGTGGACTAAGACCACAATTTAAATTTACTATATGTTCTATATAAGCATATATACAAAGACAATTTCTGTAAGGGACATTGGCATCCAAACTTACCCTCATTAGATAGATCTATTCAAGAGAAATAATTCTGTACATTTTAAACATGGAGTCACCCGACTACTTTTTGACCTATTTAAGGCCAAATAACATGCGTATGAATTTAGTGCACCGGTCGGCCATTTCACGCCAATTTTCTAAAACATTCCCCCCTCAGTTATGCTAAACTATTAAGATTGTTGTGCAATAAGGCCTCCAAAATGGGCATTTTATGACTATTTTAACTGTTCTATAGAATGCAATCCTTTATTGCATGTCTTTCAGTCAAAATCTCACCTTAATTCAGCATTAAATAGGGTCATTTTTTTCTGTGTAGGCACATCCGGTAACCAAGGGCAGGTAATTGTGGTCTTAGTCTATTTTGGTGAACACATAAAGCTCCGCTTCTCAACACATCTTGACGCACATGCGCAGTGAAGGTGCTTGAAGCTGGTTTTAAATTGATCAGTTGATTTAGCGGAATATTGTTTAGTGAAAAGTTGATGCCGATTAAATGAATTAAATAGAGACAAAATTTTGGAAAAAATGGAATGATTTCATTGGACAAAATATAATTTCAAACACTAAGAGAGAATTTAACAGTTAAGAATCCGTCACTCGCTACGCTCGTTCTGGCTTCTTAACTGTTAAATTATCTCTTAATAAACACTAACTATAACGAATACAGTCGTCTCCATCGTATGTACAAGCATTATTGAAATTTAACTCAAGAGGCTACACGCGTCGACGAATCTATTGCATGGTAGCATTTACGGTTTTATTCCCGCGACTGTACACGAAATTAAAAAAAAGAAGAAGAATTTTGATATGCAGAATTAATAGGTTTAAGTTTAATTGCTTATATTTTGAAAAGCTATAAAACTAGACCCAAATATGCAACAATTGAATTGTAGGGATTTTCAGGACATTTATTTTGGTACCTAGAAACTTGGAATCTCTCAGCCCCTCACCGCTGTGGGTTCGAATTCCGGTAGGGACTTCGGATTTTTCATGTGAGGAAGCCTTCCAGCTGGCTTGCGGTAGGTCGGGGGTTATATCCGCGTATCTCTGTGTACTCGGGGTCTTCCTCCACCTGTAATTAGCTGGACGTCTCTATATGATTGAAATACTATCACAGCGACGGTAAACCCAATACAACAACAACAACAATTAAAATTGGTCAAGTTATAAGAAAGCGATATCAAAAAAAAGATTTATTTATTTTCGACATATGGATTACTTCACAAAGTTCATGCATGAGAAGTCCATACGAAAAAAAAAAGTAAAAGGTAGTAAATATAATATATATTCTTTCTAACGATTTTAATCTTTACATTTCAAAATGTTGCAGAAAGTCCTATCATTCGTATCAACGAATGAAATCTAGTTATTCTTATTCTTATTCTTTTTTTCTTCCTCTTGTATTTGTGTTAATTTCAATGTGTTGCCAATGGCCCAGAACAATAAAAAAATTATGGCATATATTTCAAACCATGAGCTTTCGAATGCAATGAATTTCATATTCATATGACGTCATATAACGTCAGATTTGACGTCAGGTGAAAAAGTTTGTACGCGGTCTACAGCCATTATTTCTGGGTCGATTTTTATCAAAATTTCACAGAGCGTGTATTTTAGGCTCTGGTATTGCCTTCCGGTGTCCGTTTTTCAAAATTCGAAAAGAAAATGGTTCTATGGCGAGTCAAAGATTCGAACCATTGACGTCAAATTTCAAATGCGTATTAAATCGCTATCAGATGAGCCAGAAAGATGATATTTCGACAGGATATAAGTCTCTATGTTTCCTTTATATTCGCAGAAGATGAATGTCGTATAGCGTCATATGACGTCATGAGGTGAAAAGTAATTTCTAAATTTTACGTGTAAACTTCTATATGTTGAAAACGTCCGAGCACCTTGAAAATTTAATAGCATATGCTTCAGATAAAACATTTTGCATTTCAATCATTTTCATTTGTCTATGACGTGTTTTGACGTCAAACTTGACGTCGTCTTAAAATATGTGTACGCGGTCTACAGCCATTTTTTTCAGTGCCGATTTTCACCAAAATTTCACAGAATGTGTATGTTAGGCTATAGTTGTGCATCCCTGTGTCCGTTTTTTCAAAATTCGAAAAGGCAATGGTTTTATGACGAATCCAAGATTCGAACCATTGACGTCAAATTTCAAATGCGTATAAAATCGGTTACAGATGAACTAGAAAAACGATATTTAGGCAGAATATAAATCTCTAGAATTTATTTACATTCTCAAAAGATGAACGTCATATGACGTCATATGACGTCATGAAGTGAAAAGAAATTTCTAAATTTTACGTGTTAATTTTTATATGTTGAACACGTCCGAACACCTTGAAAATTAATAGCAAATGCTTCAGATAAAACATTTTGCATTTCAATAATTTTCATTTGACTATGACGTGTTTTGATGTCAAACTAGACGTCGTTTTAAAATATTTGTACGCGGTCTACAGCCATTATTTCTTGGCCGATTTTCATCAAAATTTCACAGAAAATGTGTATGTTAGGCTCTAGTTGTGCATCCCGGTGTCCGTTTTTCAAAATTCGGAAATGCAATGGTTTATTGTCGGATCCAAGTTTCGAACCATTGACGTCAAATTTCATATACGTATAAAATCGCTTCCAGATATTAGAAATGATTTGGAATTTTTAATAAGTTCAAAAAGAATTTCTGATATATACGCTTTAATTCAAATATGTTGTTAACTTGGACCATGGAAATTTAATAGTTTATACATCAACCACGAGCTTTAGAATGCAATGTATTCCATAATAATGTAACGTTATATCACGTAAGATTTGATATCAGGGCAAAAAGGTTTTACGCGGTGTACAGCAATATATTTTGACCGATTTTCATCAACTTTTCACAGAATGTATATGTAACGCTCTTGTTGTGTATTCCTTGTCCGGTTTTCCAAATTCAAAAAGGCAATGGTTCTATGGCGAATCCAAGTTTCGAACCATTGACGTCAAATTTCAAATACGTATAAAATCGCTTTCATATTATTTAGAAAGTGGATATTTGGACTGAATATTAGTCTTTTAGACTTATTTCTATTATGTGAGGATTAACGTCATTTGACATCATAAGGTCAAAAAGAATGTTTGATATCTACGCGTTAATTTCTATATGTTGCAAAGTTCCAATGGGGCATGAAAAATTTACTTGATTTATTTAAGATACTTAATATTTCATTTTATTGATTTTCTTATGCCTATGACGTCATATGACCTCAAACTTGATGTCTACACAAGTTTGTAGGCGGTCTACAGCCATTATTTTAGGACGGATTTTCATCAAAATTTCACAGAATGTGTATGTTACGCTTAAAATGTGCCAACCCGTCTCCGTTTTACCAAATATGAAAAAAGCAAGGATTTTGTTGGGCATCCTTACTTTAGTTTTCAAAATATTGAAAAGACCGAGGTTCTGTGGTGAAACCAAGTTTCGAAAATATATCTCGGAATAAGTTTAGTATTTCAGAGACCCTATTCGAGGTAAAAAGCTGAATTTCACACATGTTGTAATTCAAAACGTTTTCTTTAGATTTCAATAGGCCAGACGTCATTTGACGTAATGGGATTATAATATGTTTTCATTTCTGGTGCAATAAATTCAATGTGATCCCAATGGTCCAGAATTACAAAAATATTATAGCATGTTAAATATGCTGAATCTTCATATGCAATAATATTCTTATTCATATGACATCAGAATAGACGTCAGATCAAAAAGTTTGTAAGCACTCTGCAGACATTATGAATTGATGAATTCGTCTAAAATTTTCAAAGAATGTATAGGTTACACTCTAGAAACCTAATATTTTCTGCGTATCCATATCAATAATTTTCAGTTTGATTTAGATTTTAACAGTTTGCAGAGAGTCCTATCGTTTGTCGTGCAAACGAAATCTAGTTCTTCTTATTATTCTTTTTTTCTTCCTCTTATATTTGTGTTAATATCGAGGTGTTGCCATTGACTCAGAACAATGAAAATTTTATGGTATATATTTCAAACCATGAGCTTTCGGATGCAATAAATTTCATATTCATATGAAGTAATATAACATCAGATTTGACGTCAGGTGAAAAAGTTTGTACGCGGTCTACAGTCATTATTTCTGGACCGATTTTCATCAAGATTTCACAGAAAATGTATGTTAGGCTCTAGTTGTGCATCCCGGTGTTCGTTTTTCCAAATTCGAAAAGGCAAAGGTTTTATGGCGAATCCAAGATTCGAACCATTGACGTCAAATTTCAAATGCGTATAAAATCGCTTACAGATGAGCTAGAAAAGTGATATTTGGACAGAATATAAGTCTCTATGTTTTCTTTATATTCTCAGAAGATGAATGTCGTAAGACGTCATATGTCGTCATGAGTTGAAAAGAAATTTCTAAATTTTACTTGTAAATTTTTATATGTTGAAACATCCGAGCACCTTGAAAATTTAAGAGCCTATGCTTCCGATAGAACATTTTGCATGTCAATAATTTTTATTTGACTATGACGTGTTTTGACGTCAAACTAGACGTCGTCTAAAAATGTTTGTATGCGGTCTACAGCCATTATTTCTGGGCCGATTTTCATCAAAATTTCACAGAATATGTATGTTAGACTCTAGTTGTGCATCCCGGTGTCCGTATTCCAAAACTCGAAAAGGCAAAGGTTTTATGTGAATCCAAGATTCGAACTTTTGACGTCAAATTTCAAATGCGTATAAAATCGCTTACAGATGAGCTAGAAAGATGATATTTGGACAAAATATAAGTCTCTATGTTTTCTTTATATTCTTAGAAGATGAATGTCGTATGACGTCATATGACGTCATGAGTTGAAAAGTAATTTCTAAATTTTACTTGTAAATTTTTATATGTTGAAAACATTCAAGCACCTTAAAAATTTAATAGCATATGCTTCAGATAGAACATTTTGCATTTCAATAATTTTTATTTGACTATGACGTGTTTTGATGTCAAACTTGACGTCGTCTAAAAATGTTTGTACGCGGTCTACAGCCATTAGTATTGGGCCGATTTTCATCAAAATTTCACAGAATATGTATGTTAGGCTCTAGATGTGCATCCCCGTGTCCGTTTTTCAAAATTCGTAAATGCAAAGGTTTTATGGCGAATCCAAGATTCGAACCATTGAAGTCAAATTTCAAATACGTATAAAATCATTTCCAGATAAGTTAGAAAGCTGATATTTGGACAATAAGTCTCCAAGTCTGCTTTACATTCTGTGAAGATGATTGTCATTTGACGTTATATGACGTCATAATGTCAAAAAGAATTTCTGATATCTACGCGTTAATTTTAGTATGTTGTAAAGTTCCCAGGACCATGGAAATTTAATGGCTTATACATCCAATCATGTCCTTTTGAATGCAATATATTTCATATTCATTTGGCGTCATATAACATAAGGTTTGACGTAAGGACAAAAAGTTTTACACGGTCTACAGCCATTATTTCTGGACCGATTTTCACCAAATTTTCACAAAATTTAGATGTTATGCTCTAGTTGTGTATCGCTGTGTCAGTTTTCCATATTTGAAAAGGTAATAGTTCTTTGGCGAATCCAAAATTCGAACCATTGACGTCAAATTTCAAATACGTATAAAATCGCCTCCAAGTGAGTTAAAAGGCTGATATTTGGACTGAATATTAGTCTCTAAGACCACTTTCTATTTTGTGAAGACGAGCGTCATTTGACGTCATATGACGTCTGAAGGTCTTAATGAATTTAAAAAAGTTGATAATTTGTCTTGGTTTTAATACCTCCAGCGACGTCACGATCACGTGGTATTGCTACACTGTAAATTAAGCATTTTCGGAAAATACCCTACTTTCACTTTTACATAATTTTTAACATTTTCGGAAAATGTAATTGGCAATGGCCAAGAACAATGAAAATTGTATGGCAACTATTTTCGAATGCAATGATTTTCATATTCATAGGACGTCATCTGATGCTAGATTTGACGTCAGTTAAAAGATTCGTACACGCTCTGCAGAATTTTTTTGAATCGATTTTCTAGTACATTTAACAGAAGGTTTAAGTTAGGCTTTTCTTGTGCATCCTTACTTTCATTTTCAAAATATGACCTCGAAATTAAGTTTAGTATTTCAGCGACCCATATGAGGTAAAAAGCTGAAATTCACACATGTTGTAATTCAAAACGTTTTCTTTAGATTTCCATAGGCCAGACGTTATTTGACGCAATGGGATTATAATATGTTTTCATTTTTGGTGCAATAAATTCAATGTGATCCCAATGGTCCAGAATAACAAAAAAATTATGGCATTTGTAAACATATGATGAATTTTCATATGCAATAATATTCTTATTCATATGACATCAGAATAGATGTCAGATCAAAAAGTTTGTAAGCGCTCTGCAGGCATTATAAATATATGAATTCTTTTAAGTTTTTCAAAGACTATATAGGTTACACTCTAGAAACCTAATACATGTATTTTCTGCATATTCCGTATCAATAATTTTCAGTTTGATTGAGTTTTTAACTGTTTGCAGAAAGTCCTATCGTTTGCCGTGCAAACGAAATCTAGTTATTATTATTATTATTATTATTATTATTATAAGTGCTTTCTGCCTCATGCAGAAAGACCTATTGTTTTTATACTGTTTTTGTTAGGACTTTCTGCCTACAGACAGAAAGTCCTATTTGGTTTGTACTGTTTTTCTTATTAGGACTTTCTGCCTACAGGCCTATTGGGTTTGTTCTGTATTTATCCTTCTTCTTATTATTAGGCAGAAAGTCCTATTGGGTTTGTACTGTTTATTCTTCTTATTAGTCCCCTACCGGTGTTCACACCGGAGGGGACTATAGGTTTACCCTCCGTCTGTCCGTCCGTCCGTCCGTCTGTCCGTCCGTCCGTCTGTCTGTCCGCTCAAATCTGGATCCTGCGATAACTTAATAACTAAGCAAGCTAACTTGATGAAACTTGGTTTATGACTAGATGCCAATGTGTAGATTATGCATGTCGTTTTTTTTTTTGTTCTTCGACTAAAATTGTGGTTGCTATGGTAACGGAAATAGTGAAAATATGGCAAAAAATGGGATCCCGCGATAACTAAGCAAGCTAACTTGATGAAACTTGGTATATGACTAGATGGCAATGTGTAGATTATGCACGTCATTTTATTTTTGTTCTTCGACTAAAATTGTGGTTGCTATGGTAACGGAAATAGTGAAAATATGGCAAAAAATGGGATTGATTACCATATTGAGTCAAGGTGGAGCCGGTAGGGGACTTTATGTGTTGCATACAACACCAGTTACTTGTTATTCTTTTTTCCTCCCTTTCTACGCGTTAATTTCTACATGTTGCAATAGTCCAAGGACAATGAAAATTTAATGGCATATACTTCAGATTATGAAATTTTGATTTCAATGATTTTTATATGTTTATGACGCCATATGATGTCACACTTGATGTTGTCTACAAAAGTTTGTACGCGGTCTACAGCCATTATTTCTTAACCGATTGTCATTAAAATTTCACAGAATGTGTATATTAGGCTCTAGTTGTGCAACCCATTATCCCTTTTTTCAAAAATTCGAAAAGGCAATGGTTCTATGGCGAGTCCAAGATTCGAACCATTGACGTCAATTTTCAAATGCGTATAAAATCGCTTTCAGATGAGCTAGAAAGCTAATTTTCAAACAGAATATAAGTCTCTAGAATTTCTTTAGATTCTCAGAAGATGAACTTCATATGACGTCATATGATGTCATGAGGTAAAAAAGTATATCTGATATCTACGCGTTTATTTAAATATGTTACAAAGTTTCCAGGACCATGAAAATTTAATGGCTTATACATTAATCCACGAGCTTTTGAATGCAAGGTATTTCTTATTAATATAACGTCATATAATGTCAGATTTGACGTCAGGACAAAAAGGTTTTACGCGGTAAACAGCCATTATTTTGGACCGATTTTCATCAAAATTTCACAGAATGCATATGTAACGCTCCAGTTGTGTATCCCCGTGTCCGGTTTTCCAAATTCGAAAAGGCCATGGTTCTATGGAGAACCAAGATTCAAACCATTGACGTTAATTTTCAAATTCGTATAAAATCGCTTCCAGATGACTTAGAAAGCTGATATTTTGATTGAATATTAGTCTCTAAGATTTATTTTTATTCTGTTAGGGCGAACGTCATTTGACGTAATATGACGTTATAAGGTCAAAAAGAATTTCTGATATCTACGTGTTAATATCTGTATATTACAAAGGTCCCAGGGACATTAAAAAAATTACTGCATATATCTAAAATACTGAATATTTCATTTGACTGATTTTCTAATGCCTTTGACGTCATATGACATCAAACTTGACGTTGTCTACAAAAATTTGTACGCGGTCTACAGCCATTTTTTCTGGACAAATTTTCATCAAAATTTCACAGAATGTGTATGTTACGCTCTAGTTGTGCCAAACGGTGTCCGTTTTTCCAAATTCCAAAGGTCAAAGGTTTTATGGCTTATCTAAGATTAGAGGCATTGACGTCAAATTTCAGTATAAGTGTCCAAGTCTTCTTTACATTCTAAGAAGATGAACGTCATATCAAAGTTTTTCTGTTGAAATTAAACGGTTTTTAAGACCTGAAGGCCTTATATTTTTTTGATTTGCATGATTCTTTCCTGTATGTTAGGCTGTAGTTGTGCATCCCGGTGTCCGTTTTTCAAAATTCGAAAAGGCAATGATTCTATGGCGAATTCAAGATTCGAACCATTGACGTCAAATTTCAAGTGCTTTTAAAATCGTTTCCATATGAGCTAGAAAGCTGACAGAATATAAGTCTCTAGGTCTTCTTTACATTCTGAGAAAATGGACGTCATATTGCGTCATATGACGTCATAATGCAAAAAAAGAACTTTCGTATTAAAATTAAACGGTTTTTAAGCCCCGCAGGCTTTATTTTTTGTATGACTTGCATGAAAATTTGACTGAAGGTGCAGCAATAGATTTTATAGAGCCATGTTACTTACGTTTCCAAAAAATTGCAAAGGTCAAGGTCATATATCAATTATCGGTTTTTCTTCAAAACCGGTAAATTTTCTATCGAGACACTTTGATATATTTTGTAGTGCTTCGAAAGAACTTTCAGATGATATTTAGTTTTTGATGATCGGGATTGATTCAGTTGAGTTATGGCGAAAAAAAAAGAAAATGTGTTTACCATCAGTGCTTTTAACAGTTTATATCTCGAAAAAATGATTATGAATATTATTTGTAGAGCAATGTTTGGCCGTGCTTTTGATGCATTAAGTTTTAAGATTGACCTAAGAATCGTGGAGAAATGGCCTTTGAAAATGGTTAAAGTTTAAGGAAGTTTCATCAAAAATAAGAATGTAAACATGTACAATTTTAGCGATTTTGCCGTTATCTCGAGGTTTCACAGCTTATATCTTGATAGTCAATAAATATAAGTCAAAACATAAGCAAATGAATTGTAGAAAAATTCAAGACCTTTATTTTGGTACCCAGTATTTCAAAATTGGTTAAAGTATTAGGAAGTTACAGCCAAAATAAAGACTTCCAGCGAATTCGCCGTTGTTTCACGGTTTAACTGCTTATATCGTGAAAGGCAGTTTATAATTATGACGAGAGGATGCCTAGGTATTTCATGATGTGATTTTATCATGTTTTATAAGGCTTATGTATAGTACAGTACACAGACAACCAGCATTACCCATAGCAACAACCGGAAACAGTAATATAAAATGGCCGACCAGACACAATTAATCCCATTTTTACTAGATATAGTAATAATTAATAATAATATCATATCACTAGTATCTTTAGTAAGATTTGCGTTTACAAAAGGTCGACTATATCACCATATTGCAAAAAGTATCATGTATTGGCTATAAATGTGTATTGTAGAATTTTATGCCAAATAGTGAATATGCTATAATGTAAAAAAAGTGTAAATGTGTATTGGCTATAAACATGTGTAATATGTTTAATGCTGAATAAACAGATTAAAGAGTTAAGTATGTATTTAAAGCTGGTATAAGTATATAGTCCTATTCATTAAATAATTGCTAACCTGATGTGTTTATTGGCCACACTTAACGGCACGTGTCAATTAACTTCTACTGTGTATAGTGGAGTCATTCAGCCGACACACTGTCACACCAGGTGCATGTCCACAATTATGTTATAGAATGCAATCCTTTTTTTTTAAAATTTTTTTTTACACGGGGTACATCTGCTTTTTATAATAATTATTTTTTATTCAAAGGATTGACATTATCATATATTTCGATTTTAAATTGGGAAGATTATACTATACTTGGAAAATAAAATTTTTTTATTTCAATTTTGTATAAATCAAACTAAAAAGATAATTATCATTAATAACATAAGGATCAATTACTATACAATAATTTCTACTCAAAGGACTTCAAATAAAAATAATAATAAAAAAAATAATGTGGGAAAATATGTTTTAAAATACATATAAATAAACAATGCATTTAAAAGTTATTGAATTGGTGTTTTTTCTCATGTTTTTTTTTTTTTTTTTTTTTTTTTTTCTCTCATCTAATACATGTGCACACGATCACATTAACCTTTCAAGGTCTTAATTGCATTGTTTATCACCTTTAACACTATCGCCTTTTTTACTACTCACACCTTTATTATTCAGATCATTAAACCCAATATTATAAATAACATCAAAGTGGGTGCCTTCAAATGTAATTAAAATCAATTAAATTAAAACATTAATGTAATCAAAATATTAATTAACGACATTTTTTTTATTATCTTATCACACTTTTGCACTTATCAAATTAAACGTAATTATTGATTAATTTTGTAATTAATTAATTGTAAATAGTATATTCAGTAACGACGACGGACGCAGGGTGAGGTTCTCGGGTGAGCTAAAATCTTTGAAATCCAATGAAGATTTTTTCAAATTTGTTCAATAGAATGAGTACTTCAAAGGAAAAAGGGCTCTGCCCTTGGTGGCCAAGTTTTTTGACCGATCCAAATAATTTTCACAATCTTGGTAGAGAGTGACCAAAGGAACATCTGTGCAAAAATATTTTCAAATCCAGTTATTACCTTTGGAGGAAAAGATTTTTGAAGTTTTCACATGGTCCACCCTTTTAGTTGCCATGGCAACTAGATTTTGGCATGAAATTCAATTCTTTGAACAGCCTGTAAAGTTTTATGAAAAAAGGCCTGGTAGTTTATAAGGAGATGTCGTTTAAGTTAAATGTTGATGACGGACGCCGGACATTCATAGGTCACAATAGCTCACCTTTGTCAAAGATGTGAGCTAAAAACTATACCAAGATTCAAAGTTGAAAAAGGGGGCATAATTCTACCGAAATCCATGCCAGAGTTATTTGTTATGTTCATTTGTATGTTTAGTGAAAAGGTAAAGTACTGGCACGAAAACCTTTATTAAATGTTTTCCTTTTTTTTTAGTAAAGCTAAAAATGGAAACCATGGCAGCTTATGGACAAGAAAACAAGCGTAATTTTCAACAAATATATTTAGCACTTTTTGCATGATAACAGTCTCATCTACTTCAGATAATAACAAATGTGTTAATAATTATGTTAATACATATACAGTTACATATACACTGAACACGTGTTATGATACACATGGGCCAACATCCACCCCGTAATGTGTAATGCATAATTACATGAACATGAATATAAGAACAGACCCAGTAACCAAGTCTGCCACTAGTTCTTGATATTCATCATATCTTGTCACTGTTAAGATACTTTCTAACCAAACATGCTACATTTAGTTCTTTCTATCTTTCTGTCTTTCTAGTTTATTATTAATCCTAACTGTCATACCTTGTGCTTATCATCCTTCATATGAGAGTGCAAGATCCCACCTCGTATTACTCCTGACCACTACTCCTGACCACTGAATTAATTCCCAATCCAATTCTGACACACTGAACATCATGGACTATTTATCAAATAGATATAATATTTCAAATTCTAGATAGCAAATTAATTATATATATATATATATATATATATATATATATATATATATATATATATATAAAATACTAATCAATCATTACATATTTTTATCCATAAAATTTATAATCTATCATTCTTTTCCTGTTATCCTTAATTCTTTAAATTTTTAAATTTTCGCATAAAGATAGTATCACTTGTTGGACACAAAATTCTATTTCAACTTTGACCATGGTCAAAATGTGTAAGTTTATGTGAGTGTGTGTGCATAAACATACATGTATGTGATATCACAAAATATACAGAGGATTCAAACTAAATCATGCATCTACATTAATAAATTCCTTGATTTAAATAATCTATAATTATATACACCAGCCCTCAAAACTGATTTTTAACGGGCGACTTGACTATTTGAGTTTACCGTCGCTTTGACAGTATTTCAGTCATATAGCGACGTCCAGCTAATAACAGGTGGAGGAAGACCCCAAAACCACCGACCTATGTAACTGGTAAACTAACAAAACATCCAGAAAGTAGGTGAAGATAGAGGTTCTCTCACCCTCCTTTATTTCCCCTCAGCAATTATTTGGTCCATCAACAAAACTTTCTATTATGATGTACATGCTCACAGTTTCTGTTTAAACAGTTTAATACTATATTCTGAATTCTAATGGGGAAAAGATACACTTCTTCTTTTTCACAATATATCTGCAATGACTAGAGAATTAACCACATAATCTAAACAATTAGAAATTCAAAAGGAAACGTATTGGCTTGCTTATTAATGTAGTACAGCCAATAATATAACATTTCCAAAAAAGAATACCTTATGAAATAAAGAAGAACTGTCGGTAAGACAGGCAATGCTTGACTATTCAAATTGACTTGACTATTTGAGTTTACCATCGCTTCGACAGTATTTCAGTCATATAGCGAGTCAGCGGCGTCCAGCTAATTACTGGTGGAGGAAGACCCAAAATGCACAGAGGCATCCAGGTAGAACCACCAACCTACCGCAAGCCAGCTGGAAGGCTTCCTCACATGAAAATACAATGACCCAGCCGGGATTTGAACCCACGCGGTGAAGGTCTGAGTGAGTGTTAAAGTCGGCGACTTCACCCTCTCGGCCACTATTCGAATTGTATTAGACACAGTGAATATGCATAAGTAAATATCATCAGGAGAAGCCATTGCATGTTGTTTATGGACAAATAACAAACCAAGTCCCAGAGTATTTCACTGCGTTATTCTCCTTTACAGTGTAATTTCAGTTTGTGTGACAGGTGTGTGGCATTTATTCATGCTTTTGCAAGAGGCTTATATAGAAATTCTTACCATGCAGAGTTAAGGGAGCAGTCTTGATTTTGTGACGATGCGTCGTCACAGGTATTAATACAATCTCTGATAACTGCGTCAGGGAGTCGACTCTTTGGCTCAGTGGTTAGAGCAATTGACTTGCACGCCGGCGGACCGGGTTCGATCCTGGGCCGGGTTGAGTTTGTTACAATTTCTTATTTTCCAATCATACAGGAAAGAAATAATAAATGATACTTTTTATGTCCAAAATGGGAGATTAATTTGTCATAATAATGGTAACAGTTATCTCATTGTTCTCAGAGTTCTGGAAACAATAATTTTTTCATTTTGCATAGTGTTCCTAAGTCCGAAAAGGGGAGATAAATTGTAAAAACAGATAAGTTTTATCTGATCTTGCATACCTTGAGCATCGATTCAAACCCATGCGTGATATAGCCAAAAAAATTTAACCTAATTTTTTAGTCTACAAGGGGCATACTTGTCAGAGTTATGTGACTTGTTATAGCTATGCACAATATATTATGGAAAGTGAATAAGTGAAGTTTGAAGCAAGTAATAGGATACAAAGCTAAAAAATGTCAAAAATTGCTTTAACTTTATAAAAAAGCATTGAGTTTACACTTAAAGGTACTCCAATATCATTTTTTCTCCTCTTTTTTTGCATAAGAGGAAATATAAGTGGTGTCACATCATCATCATTAATGAAGATGTGTGAAATAGGATACATGTCAATGACACATGCCTATAGTGATGATTATACAAATGATAAACCTGCTTTTTAAACTAACATTACAAAATGAAATGCAAATATATGTGTATGATGAAATGACATTACAAAGTGCATACACAATTATGCAAGTATTAAAATGATGATACATAGTGCATGTGATGAGATGGCATTTCACAATACTTATATTTGTTACTTAATGGACATAACACAATGTACAGTGAAACCTCGTTAGTCCGGACACTTTAGTTCCTTGGGTTAATTTCTGGATTCATGAATTTTCTGTATTAATGAATCAACCCATATCTCGCTTCTTTTTTTTGTCTTTCTTTCATATGTTTCATTGTACTCTCTGTGTGTAAAAAGGTTTGTCACATTTGTATTCCATTAATAATAAGGCTTCGTCAATATAGCTTGCTACACTGTCAGGAGTCCCCATCAGTGAACCCTCCCCCCATTAAAAATTTATGTTTAATAATGGAACTGGGTTATTACCCCTGAATTGCACTTACCTTTCAAGCATGCATTGTTATGGCTGATGTGCACGACACACCTTTTTGTTGTGACAAACACTTCTGTAAAATTTTATGAAAATCCATTCATTAATATGGAAGTAATAGAGCAGACACCAAGATGTAGCCTATGAACACCAAAGACAATTTCTAACACCTCCTGTGACCTTGACATTTCAAGGGTGCATATGGTTGATGTGGGCGACACCCTTTGGTTATGAGGAATACTTCTGTGAAATTTAACTGAAATCCATCCATTAATGTTTAAGTTATGGCGTGGACAACAACCGTTTCACCAGTGGGGACTAATAAGTATATTTAAAATGATATGCTTAGGCCTATATATTGATTATGTATTTAAACTGATGTTTACAGATGATGCATTGGTTTGATTTTTTTTTTAATCCATCCTTGACATCAGCATACTTTAAGAGAAGAAAAAGACACCTTAAGTAAGTGACAGCATAACTGTGACCCGTTTCTTCTTTTGTATCTGTGTGCAAAATGAGTTGAATTTAATTATTTTAGCCAAAACAGTCAACAACAAATAGATAATGTACTCACTGAAAACAAAACAACAAAGAAATTTGTCTCTGAGACACTAGTGCCCCACTGGGATATGGTCAGAACCAAATATTTGCTTGTACATGTATTTTTAAAAGCCTATATAATGATGTTAAGTTTCATGACAATGTAAAGTTACCTCTATAGACAAGAGGGCCATGATGGCCCTGAAACCCTCACCTGATTAATATTGCCTTCATTGCCTTTTATAAAACTGTCATACTGAATACAAAATCCATGCAGAAGTACAGCAAAATAACCGTAGCTGCACACAAAAAACTGTACCTGTGGTCCAAATTTTGATGGTCATAGCTATATAAGAGGGCCAAGATTGCCCTGAATTGCTCACCTGAAATATACTTGGTACAAACTTGGTACATGTCTTGGTACATGTCTGAAAGGCTGTGTAACATACCAAATACCTAAACCCCAGGCCTTGTGGTTTCTGACAAGAAGATTTTTCTAGATTTTCCTGTATAAGCCAATGTAAAATCAAGTGACCCCTGGGTCAGGGACAAATTTGACCCTAGGGCCATAATGTGAACAAAGCTTATAGATGTCCACTAGTTCATATTTCATACAAAATATCTGAACTCCAGGCCAGATTTTTCTAGTTTTCCTATTAAGTCTATGTAAAATCAAGAGACCCCTTAGGCGGGGCAAATTTTGACCCCAGGGCCATAATTTTAACAAGCTTGGTAGATGTCTGTAAGACCATGTTACACACCAAATATCTAAACTCAAGGCCTTGTGGTATCTGACAAGATGATTTTCTAGACTTTCCTATATGAGCCTTTGTAAAATAAAGTGACCCCTTGGATAAGGCCAATTTTAATCCCAGGGCCATGATGTGAACAAAGTTGGTGCTCAGGTGAGCTAAAAAAGAAGCTTTAACACAGAGGTGAACCTGGGGCAGAATAACCAATTTTACCCAGGTCCCAGCCATACAATTTAAAAAATACTTCCGCTAATTATTCATATCACAATGCACATATATGTCAAGTTTCAGAAGATGTGAAGTCATCTTCATCCAACCTTGAAATATAGGTCACAGCTATAATTTTTCATAAATATTTAACAGTTTTTATCATGATGTACGTGTGTACATAGTTTCATGAAGATGTGAAATCATTTTCATAGGTACACCTTAGGTAGAAATATCAATTTTACCATGTTCATCCAACCATGAAATAAAGGCCACAGCCATAAATCTGCATAAATATTGTATAGATCATATCATGATATACATGTGTACCTTGTTTTATAAAGATGTGAAGTCATAGAAAAAAAGTTTGAAAAGCAAAGGTATACCTGAGGTGAAACTGAGGCAGAACAACCAATTTTACTATGATCATCCAAATGTGAAATATAGGTCACAGTCATAAATCTGCATAAATATCAAATAGATCATATCATGATGTACAATTGTACCAAGTTTCTTCATAGAAAGTAACAAGAGCTGTCCATAAGACAGCACGCTCGACTTTTCTCAGTTGCTAAGACACAGTTTTATGGATTTTAATAGTATTGTACATATCAATGATGATATGTTCTAGTTATAGTAGAAATTATTCTATCACCTCCAATAAACAAATATGACATTTTTAATTGGTGAAATTAGCATACAGAATCAATTTGAGAATGTGGTGTGCTGATCCGCCAACTCCAGTGCTAAAATCTGAAATTGTAATTGGTGAAATTAGCATGCAGAATCAATTTGAGAATGTGGTCTGCTGATTCACCAACTGCAGTGGTAATATCTGAAATTTGTAATTGGTGAAATTAGTATGCAGAATCAATTTGAGAATGTGGTCGATCATCCACCAACTAAAAAACATCTAAATATAAAAGGGTAAAATTGAAAATACACTGCATATAGGATTATGGGCCCTGCCAGTAAAGTTGAGGTAGTGTGGGTAAACAATAAATAAGTATTCCAAGTTATGGTGGAATACCTGTGATAGTATTGAAAATATACAACTTTGTAAAAAAATTAACCATGATTTCGGCTGTTTTCTAAGTATGAAAGGGGCATAATTCAAGAAGTAGTACAGCCAGGGTTATGGGCCTTGCTAGTAAGGCAGAGGTAGTGATGGTGAATAAGAACTTGAAGTTTCAGTCAAATACATGTGATAGTACAACTATGTAAAAAAAATTACCATGACTTTGGCTCTTTTCTAAGTATGAAAGTGGCATAACTTAAGAAGTAGTACAGCAAGAGTTATGGGCCTTGTTAGTAAGGTAGAGGTAATGATGGTGAATATGTACTTGAAGTTTCAGTTGAATACCTTAGATAGTATTGAAGATATACAACTTTGTAAAAACCTTGATTTTGGCTGTTTTGTAAGTATGAAAGGGGCATAACTCCAAAAATAGGGTAGCCAGGGTTGTGGGCCTTAGAAGTAAGGTCGAAGTGATGATGGTGAATAAGTATTTTAAGTTTGGGTGGAATACCTTTGATAGTATTTAAGTTATTGATGTTTGAAAAAAACTTTAACCTTGTGTTGCAACGCCGACGCCGACGCCTGAGTGACAATATAAGCTCTCATTTTCTTCGAAAAGTCGAGCTAAAAATGAAACGCAAAGGTAAACCTGAGGCAGAACATTCAATTTTACCATGTTCATCCAACCGTGAAATATAGGTCATAGCTATAAATTTGCATAAATATTTTTACATAGTCTTACAAAGATGTGAAATCATCTTTTTAGAAACAAGAGGGCCAAGATGGCCCTGTGTCGCTCACCTGAGTAAGATTGCTGTGTTAGGCATGATGACAAAAAATGTGGCATCTAAAGATCAAGTGTCAAGATCAAGACTGGTAAAAAAATGTAGGCACCTAGTCTAAATTTTGCCCTGGTGACCTAGGTTTTGACCCCATGTGGCCCAGTTTTGAATTCATCCAAGATTTGAGATTTGAGTTAAACTTTCTAACCAAGTTACATTAAGGTTACGCTGAAACTGTGACCTCTAGAGTGTTCACAAGGTTTTTCAAAGATTTTACCTGGTGACCTAGTTTTTGATCCCATGTGACTCAATCTCAAAGTCATTCAAGATATCATGTAGACAAACACCCTGGTAAAATCTAATGAAGATTGGGCAAAATATGTGGCCTCTAGAGTGTTCACAAGGATTTTCTAAGATTTGACCTGGTGACCTAGTTTTTCACCCAACATGACCCATATTTTGGAACTCATCCGAGATATCATGTAGACAAACACCCTGACCAAATCTTATGAAGATTGGGCTAAAAATGTGGCATCTAAAGTGTTCACAAAGTTTTTCTAAGATTTGACCTGGTGACCTAGTTTTTAACCCCACGTGACCCAATTTAGGACTCATCCCAGATATCATGTAGACAAACACCCTGACCAACTTTCATTAACATTTCGCCAAAACTGTGGCCTCTAGAGTGTCCACAAGGTTTTTCTAAGATTTGACCTGGTGACCTAGTTTTTGAACCCACATGACCCAATCCTGACAAAATCTAATGAAGATTGGGCAAAATATGTGGCCTCTAGAGTGTTCACAAGGATTTTCTAAGATTTGACTTGGTGACCTAGTTTTTGTCCCCACATGACCCATTTTGGAACTCATTCGAGGTATCATGTAGACAAACATCCTGACCAAATCTTATGAAGATTGGGCTAAAAATGTGGCCTCTAAAGTGTTCACAAAGTTTTTCTAAGATTTGACCTGGTGACCTAGTTTTTATCCCTGTGTGACCCAAGTTCGACCTCATACGAGATAACATGTAGACAAACATCCTGACCAACTTTCATGAAGATTGGGCCAAAACTATGGCCTCTAGAGTGTTCACAAGCAATTGTTGACGACGGACGACGCCAACTGGCAAAAAGCGGTCACAAAAGCTCATCCTGAGCACATGTGCTCAGGTGAGCTAAATAGCTTAAATGCAAAAGTAAACCTGAGGTATGATGGACAAACAGATGAACGGTTACACGGACAGATGCACAGACCTAAAACCTATATGCCCCGCAACAAAGTTGGTGGGGCATGAAAACAATTTAAATGACGGTAGGCTTTAATGTCTTTTTTTTACAAGATACGACTGCAGTTGTGAATAAATTTTACCTTCATCCCTCCCTAATTAGTACATTATATGTAGCTTGCTGCTATACCAGCCTTTTTTTTTTTAATTGCTTCCTCTTCTCCTGACTGATCAGTGTGAATTGCTCGCAGTTATGTGTAAACAATCTGCAGGTGACACTTTCATGGTGTGACATGCCAAGAGTAGTAGTCCGAATGATGTCTAAAAATAGTAGAAAGGAAATCCAGTCTGAACTGGTACCCGGATTAAAAGAGTCATTTTGAATAGCAAAAGGAAAATTGGTTCCCAAAATGTATGTCCAGATGAACGCAAATTTCCAAATCATCAAAGCATTTTTACGTTGTGGAAATCCAAGAGAAAAGTGTATAGATGGCGAGGTTTCCAGATCAATGGAGCCCAGACTAATGCGGTTTCAATGTATACATAAGTATGTGTATGCATAACTTACTGACATAAAAATGGGTAGGAATGAGATGATATATACTTGAAATATGAAGCAAAATATGACATGACAAACATGTGTAAATAATATCACAATTTCTGCAAGTGTAAAAATAACACTTATTTAAAATTTTTTAAAAAAAAACCACATCATGTGGAATCTGTAACATTACAAACCAAATGAAAAATTGGTTTAATTACATGTAATAACATATAGCATAACCAATTGTAATTTGTAATGTTACTCACACCAAGTGAGATATGTAATATTATATACATAGTATGTAATATGTAAAATTTCACGCCAAATGTAATCTGTATTATTACACCTCCAATGTAATTTAATAATAATACACCAAATTATCAACATAACCTAAGACTCCATTACATAATGACTGTTGTGCGTTGAGTTGAGTACACACAACTCACAATATTATCATTTTATATAAAATATTACTTGTTTACTTTCTTTTTTCCAATTACAATAATATATTTTTACACAAATCAAATGATTTTATTATTTTCTTTCTTTCCTCACATTCTCATATCCAACACACATCCACATTAAGCAATGTTGAATACAATATGCTTAATAACATTTGTTTTTAAAACAGGACAATTTACAAACTTGACACAAAATGACATTTATTTAAAACACCATTTTATTTTTTATATACTTTTTCTACATTCTATGCACTATAGCCAGGTCTGTCTGCCTTAAAGAAAGAACTGATTGCATTGGTTTGCATATAGACCATACAATTTACAGACCGTACATTTGACATTCATACTCTGTAATATCTACACATGACACTTGTGTTCTGCTTGATTACACATCTATTTTACACAGCCTTCATTATACTCTACACATGGATAGAAACACATATACACATTTGATAAAAAACACCTGAGAATTTCCTCTGAAAAACAGACATGCAGCTGTAGAATACAACTACCACACTAAAAAATCATTTTCATATTCATAAAATATAAATCTAAATGCATGACACGGCAAGTCAATTAACATTTCAATGTTCAGTCAGGTATCATTACACACTATGTATCTATAAACCATTAAAACATGACACGGCAAGTCAATTAACATTTCAATGTTCAGTCAGGTATCATTACACACTATGTATCTATAAACCATTAAAACCTGACACAGCGTGGTCACTTACCAGCAATATTTCATTGTTTAGTCA
The DNA here is from genome assembly GCA_021229015.1 of Solen grandis. Taxonomy (NCBI): domain Eukaryota; kingdom Metazoa; phylum Mollusca; class Bivalvia; order Adapedonta; family Solenidae; genus Solen; species Solen grandis. The sequence goes on from CM037782.1 coordinate 9,590,175, forward strand.
GGTATCATCACATATTATGCATGTTAAGAAAATAATTTTTTTTGGTGGAAATTTTACGTTTATTTAAACAGCGTTTTTTTTTTCCACCTTGCATTTGAAATAAAACAAGAGGGCCATGATGGCCTTGAATCGCTTACCTGATTAGAAATCAGCAACATATGTTGCATTCTTCATATTGACCTTAACTTTTTGATCCCACATGACCTAACTTCAAACTTGTACAAGATTTTATGGTACCAGACATTCCGACCAAGTTTCATGAAGATTTGGCCAAAAATGTGGCCCTGATGTAACAAGTTTTTCTAAGATTTGACCTCGTGACCTACTTCTTACCCCACATGACCCAACTTCAAACTTGTTGAAGATTTTATGGAAACAAACATACTGACCAAGTTTCATGAAGATTGGACCAAAAATGTGGCCATAAGAGTGTTAACTAGGTTTTTCTAAGGTTTGACCTTGCATGTGACCTCCTTTTTGACCTCACATGACCCAATTTTGAACTTGTCCAATATCTTATGAGGACTAACATTCTGACCAAGTTTCATGAAGATTAGGCCAAAAATGTGGCCTCTAGAGTGTTTACAAGGTTTTTCTAATTCCTTTGGAGGTTAACATTCTGACCAAGTTTCATGAAGATTGGGCTAAAAATATGGCCTCTAGAGTGTTAACAAGCCAAATTGTTGACTAAGCACGTCGCACAACGGACGATCACAAAAGCTCACCATGAGCACATTGTGCTCAGATGAGCTAAAATACATAAGAATAGTACAGAACAAAGAATTGACTCATGAAATACTTTTAAAATAATTTTAGAGCATACAAACAACTTCTACGATTATTAGATAGTGTGCCTGCATCTTGAAACCAACAGCTGATTCTTTGTACATGTTTTCACATTTTAATCAAATTTAAAATGTGGTTAAATGATATAATTACTGTGGATCATTTTAAAAAAGTTTTAATAAATTTCTCTTTTTTTTAAAACATGAATTTTACCAATAAAATTGCCTGACAGTTCTTACAGAGTTAAATTTGATACCAAACACTAAACCCTTCTAGAGATGGATCAATGAATAATATTTTCTCATATTTTAAACTTCATTGAAAATCTGTTGAGATATTTCTATACAATGATAAGGACTTGGAAAAGAGACAACAAACATAACAGACTTGGAAAAGAGACAACAAACATAACATGATAATGATTACTGATAAAAACCATAACCCGTTTTACATACAATAAATAAAAACTGATTACAATAATCTGTAGTTTTGCTCCCTGTTTCAAGAACACTTAGTATTCCAATTTTAAATCCCTGAATAACTTCATTCACAGTATTAAGCTATTTGAACATTCTTACTCAAGTAAGCAGTGCAGGAACAAGAAAGGTTATGAGTGAGTGTACCTTTTAATTTTAGTATAAACATTTTCTAAGTGAGTGTACCCTAGATGTAATTTTAGTATAAACATCATTTTCTAATACTGTAGCTTCATATTAATTCATGCTGGCCAAATTTTGCACGGATTCTAAAAAGAACTTTATCACTCAGTCATCAAGTTAACTATGAAATGAAAAATCACAAAGATTCAAAGTAGTGGCTGGATTTCCTATCATTTTATCCCCTTTAGATTCTGAACAAGACTAGGCATTATCTGACAATTTCCTCCATGGGTTCTATGAGTTTCTTAAATATCATTAACCTTACAGATTTTTAAGTTGAATGAGAAACAAGCTCTCACAATTTGTTACTCAATGGTTCCTTGGTTGGAGGTTGGACCAGTACTTTGCACTTGAGAAAGCTATGAAAAACGCTTGACAAAAGTGGGTTTCAAGCCCACGACCTACACATAAGCAGTCATGTGCAGATATGTTAATGTTAGACCACTGAACCTTTTTGTAAAATATCATTAGTGCTATGTCTGGATAGGAAACTCCTGTAATAGACAGAGGAAAATATTACTTTGTCATGTGGCAGGTCACTGAATTTTGCGAACTGTCTAAAATATATGAAAAAATCACAGAGAAAAAATAACTTTCTATAAAAGTATCATTTTTTTCTAGAGCAAGAAAAATATTATCAGTTTAATTTTGAAATTTCATTAAAATTTTGATTTAAATTCAACCAGTGTAACAGAAAACAAAATCTACATATTTTTGTTCATGCAGGGGCTTCTGTATTTTACATAATTTTGTTTTTAAATAATTAGGTATCATTTTGAAGGTAATATATTGTTCTATTGCAAGATATGAATTACTTCCAAATAGCTCAAATAGAATAGCAGAAATTTGCAAATGCGACTTTGCAAGATCTGGAAATCTGCCATGTGATTTTGAGTGATTTTGATTACTTGCCAATCTTTGTTATTATAGCTCTGAACCACTGATTTGAAACCTGGATGCCCCACCATAATTGAATGTTTATTTCCTACTATGTACTGGATGACCTTCCCATTTACACACCCTTGATGTTTATATCACAACAGATCCCAAACATACAAAGGCCTTGAATCTTTTGATATATAAACATGATACATTGAAGAACATAAAACACCTGCAGTACATCCTGTATTCATTTTTAATTTTCCTGTTTAATAATTTCATTAATCATGAAAACACTACTACATTCGTTTTATCCTATCCTAGTACTGAAAACTGTTTGCTTCATTAACACTTTAAGTGACATTTGAAAGATATAATTTTTTGCTTATCATAAATATTTTCCTTTGATGTCAATAACCTGCTGTAAATGGACATGGGTATAAAATTAGCAAAATATCTGAATAATTTCAGCTATCAAAAAATCAAACAATACTGTTCATAGTGAAAGTAACATATTTCTAAAAAACAATTTCATGTCAAGGAACAGTAGTTATGCTAAACATATACATAAACAAGCATTTAAAAAAGCAACATGAATACAGATTTATTTGCACAATGTGCTCAACTTAGCGTATCATCTTTTGACATACAAATTTGCTCTACACAATGTTACCTAGGTCAGACACTTAACAAGAAGTTGTCCTCTGACAACCAAGCTCGCCGAGCAGACCACTTTCCCAGCGAGCTAAAAAGTGTGTTTCCAACTTTTACCCCAACCACTAAGAAGCCATATTGGCAATCAGTTAAGTCTGTATGAGTGCATTTCATATTTTAAATTTGTATTAAAGCTGTATCATATATACTTGTACTTGCCAGAAAATTGTTGTCTGTGATTTCTTCAATATAATTGTGAAATAAATGCTTACGAAATCATTGTTCTCATATCCATTTTGTTATATCGCTGTGAATGCCCAAGAACTCATTCAGTACTGTACTTTACATAATAATTAATTGATGACATAAAGCCAAATGCAATGTTTGTCTCACCATTACTGAGACCAACCATAACTGCCACTATGTTCTGAATATACAATCAGTTTGTTTTTAGTACATTCAGATGATATTCTAGGTAGTTAGTTTCATTTTGAAATAAAACTGTTCGGTTTAAGATAATTGTGTACTTCAAATTCCAACTGGAAAGGGACTTGCTACAAACAAACAACAAGGTGTCAACCTTTGAAGACTATTACTCAAACTATTGGCCATAATGAACATCTACGAAACAATGCAAGCTGAATGTGGATACTAGAGGTATGAATAATAATCTTCGCATTCTTGACTTGCAAAAGCAGTAGAACTTTTGTAACCTCTTGTTCAATAGAATATCCGCAAAACACCTGCAACAAACAAGAGGGCCATGATGGCCCTGATTCGCTCACCTGATTATAAATGAGCAACATCTGTTGACCTACTTTTTGACCCCTTATGACCCAATTTTGAACTTGTCCAAGATTTTATAAAAACAGACATTCCGACCAAGTTTCATAAAGATATGGCCAACAAAAATGTGGCCTCTAGAGTGTTAACAAGGTTTTACTAAGATTTGACCTCTTGATCTGATTTGACCTCATGACCTACTTTTTGACCCCACATGACCCAAATTCGAACCTGTCCAGGATTTTATGGAAACAAACATTCTGACCAAGATTCAAAAAGATTGGGCCAAAAATGTGGCCTCTAAGAGTGTTAACAAGGATTTACTAAGATTTGACCTTGTGACCTACTTTTTGACCCCACATGACCCAATTTCGAACTTGTCCAAGACTTTATGGAGACAAACATTCTGACCAAGTTTCATGAAGATTGGGCTAAAAATATGGCCTCTTGAGTGTTAACAAGCCAAATTGATGACGACACATGACGGACGAATGATGGCGGATGAAGGACTATCACAAAAGCTCACCTTGTGCTCAGGTGAGCTAAAAAGCAGCCACCTCGATGTACAAAAAAAGAGTGCACATTATAGAAGGGAAATAGATTTTTACCAAGGTTTTGAACCTCGAATTCGGGATTCGCATTATACATGAGTGTGCAAAATACAAGAGAGTTGACAGTAATACCCCTTTCAGTTTCTTCTTTTCCTAGGGTTTTAAAGTTGATTTTCAATATATTATGTCTTGTCTTGTCTGTCAAATCATTCTGAATGTTGGACAGCTTATGTGTGTGTGCATATGCATGTATACACCCACTTTCTCTTATATATTTTATTTTCACACCTACAACCATCCAAAGTCTCAAGGTGAAAAATTTGGAATTTGGAAAATATCATCATTTCCACAAGCTAGCACAAACTATTAAGATAAACATGTGGACCAAACACTATTGAAATATGTCAACCAGTGTGGGAGTGATCGTGAGGACAAGGTGGGTTATTATTTTGTTAATTTTAAGTTGAAAATGGGACATAACTGTGTCAAAAATTTGCAGATTTTGCCTAATGCAGAACTTGACCTTCATTTTATTTAGATAAACATGTGTAACATTAATTACTTAAATCTATCGACCAGTTTTGGAGTTATGGCATGTAAAAGGTGTTTTTTTGAAAATTTTATGGAAACAATTTTTAGTCTGGACAGGTTTTACTGGGTTAATGTCTTATCCCTAATTTTCTTTTTAGAAACCAGCAGTTAAGAACCTGAGCAAGTTACAGGCTGATTACTAGTTTCTTGCAGGCTGATCTGTATAAACAAGAGGGCCATGATGGCCCTATATCGCTCACCTGAGTACCAATGCTCTAAAGGAGCAATCTTGGTAAAGGTTTACCCATAGAACATCTGTGCCAAAACATTTTGAAACCTGGCCTGAAGTTTTGGAACAGTTTTCACTATATAATTTAGCCCCTGCCTGCCATGTTTTTTTACCAATCTGAATAATTTTAGCAATCTTGGTAGATGGTTACCCAAGGAATATCTGTACTAAAACATTTTAAAATCTGCCATTAGTATTGAAAGAGATGATTTTTTAAAGTTTTCATAATTTTTTCCTTTCCATTGCCATGGCAACCAGAGTTCTACATGGATCAAGTTTATTTTAGCAACTTTTTTAAAGGTTCACCAAAGGATCATCCCTGCCATGTTAAATCAAATTCTGTCAAGCGGTTTCAGAGGAGATGTTGTTTAAAGTTTTCACTATATACATATAAGGCAAATTAGCCCTGCCCCTGGTGGCCATGTTTTTTTTACAGATCAGTATAATTTCAGCAATCTTGGTAGACGGTTACCCAAGGAACATCTGTACTAAAACATACATTTTGAAATCTGGCTAGTAGTTTTGAAGGAGATGATTTTTAAAGTTTTCATACTTTTTTTCTTTCTGTTGCCATGGCAACCAGAATTCTTTAATTGTATCATGTTTATTTTAGCAACTTTTGTGAAGGTTCACCAAAGGATCATCCCTGCCAAGTTTAAGCAAATTCTGTCAAGCAGTTTCAGAGGAGATGTTGTTTAAAGCAAATTGTTGACCACGCACGACGGATGCAGGGTGATCCTAATAGCTCACCTTGAGCAAATTGTGCTCAGGTGAGCTAAAAAGTTCAGAAGGGCCATAATCTTAAAAGTACCTGCATGTTTATAGTTATCAGACTGTTTTTTAACAATATAATCTCATATTTGTAAGCAATCCTGTTTTGAAAAAAAACAAAAACAAGTCAATAAAAACTTATATAAAGGGATTTCAAACACTGGGACCTAAATTGGTAAATATCTTTTTACAGTTTTTAAAAACAATCCTTGTAATATTGCTCTCCTCTGTTCATGTATCCTCCAATTCCCCTTGTTGGGTTGATATTTATCAAACCCTGAATATCAATGATTTGTTTGCCCATTGCAGAAGAACAGGTGTAAAGACAAACTTGGGAAATTTTAGTAGTATGGATCAGTACTTTCACTTGTTCAATTAACAGTATCAATCATTCTGTTATGATCAGACTGTTTTTGATATACCTTCTTTTGGGACTATTCTATTAGGTGACAGTTTCTACAAGTGAACCAAACTAACATCAGCTGGTGGTAAATCTTCTAAATCTTTCCTTCTTTGTTTCTTCTATTGTTGCAAACAATGGAGATGACAGCATATAAAATTATTTGGCTTGACTCACATAAAACAAGAAGGCCATCATGTCCCTATAATGATCACCAGAGTACCATCACCTTAATTACACAATTCAGTTGAACCTTGATTAAGATAAAAAAAAATACAATTTTAAAGTTTCTATACAGACTAAATAAGAACTAGTAAACCATCAGCAAGACTTATATTTTAGGGGATTAAACCATGTAATGTCAGTATAGGACCATGGGCTTTTATGTCAATTATTGCACAAATTACTTCAAAACATACCTAAGCACATCAACAACTCAACAGAGAAGTATATATCTAAATAGTATGTATCTTTTATTCATATTCTAAGCACAAATCTTTTGACAAGGTTTAAATAAATAAATAAATAATTTGAAACAACACTGCTTGCTTCGCTATTATTTACAATGTATTCAAAGAAACTTATATCATATATTGATTAAACACTTTGAAAAAATTCCCATGATATTTATATAAATTATAACTTATAACAAGAGCTGTCAGAGGACAGCACGCTCGACTATTCAAAATGCTTGTTGGTATATCAAATGAAATCTATTTAAATTCTTGCCCTTCACCTTCCCTGTACATAATAATAGTCAAAAATGATATACCTTGATAGTCTGATACCCCTTAATATTTTTATGATGTCTAAAATCAATCCCATGCCTAGTTAATGAGACATAAGCACAATAACACTGTGCATGCAAAACTTAAACCAAAAATCCAAGTTAGAAAAGGGCCACAATTTACATCAGTCCAAAAGTTATCCTCCTGTTTTCTGATGCCCTTGAAGACATTCCTTAACTTTCTAGTCAATTCCACAAGCAATTTCTGAGATATAAGCTGGATAGTAGCTTGAATGCAAAAATTTAACCAAAATTCTAAGTTAAAAGGGGGTCATAATTTTTAATTTATTCCATCAAGTGTTATCTTCCTTTATAGTATGATATAAGCATGAAAGAACCTTGCATGCAAAACTTTAACCAAAATTTCTAAGTTAAAAAAGGGGCCATAACTTGTAATATATTCCATCAAAAGTTATCTACCTTGATAGTATGATACTCCTAAACATATCAAAAAAAATA
>CM037782.1:9597823-9647823 GCA_021229015.1 Solen grandis
TCATTGTCTTAGCTTGCCGATTTCATGAAGTATGATGACGGAAAACTGCTCACCTCATAGTTTTAAACAGACATTTTGTAAATATTGATCTAGTGGCGAAGCAGTTTAAACTACAGCTCGGTTCAGTTACAACTGTTCAACAGCAAAAGGTAAATGCTCTTTGCAAATAAGTCGGCCCTAGCAAAATCAAAGAAATTAGCTGTATAAAACAATTTTTCAAAATAAAGTTTATATGAAATACATTCTATTTACTTACAGATCGAGAAAACCACACACCGCTCTGTACCGCATAACCCGCGAGTTGAACCTAACTGTAGTTATCCAATCACGGATTAGTCACGTGATAACCATTGCATGTAAACAATATGCCGGTTTAAACGGCGTGAGTCCGAAGCTGTAAAACTGGTGGAATCTATAAGCTAAGACAATGATGTTGAATGAAATGGAAAGAACGGCCGAATAGAGTTAGGGGTATCGGTTTAAACTTCCCGAAGCTTTTATATAAAGCCTGGGTAGAGATCCAGCGGAGGCCAATACGAAAAATATAACCGGAGTGGATCTCAGTAGAGATTACATTTGAAATATATCAACTTCACAGGCTTCCCAGTAAACAAGGAAATTTGACCATCATTTCCATGAATGAAATTAACACCTAATGATGCTTAGTGTTACGGGTGTGAAAACACAGGAAACTCTTACACTCTCAAAATTCTCACTAACATTCTTGCAGCCTGACATAAAGATGTCTAGGTCTCCAGATGTTAACTGGAATAAATAGATAGGAATTATGGTAAACTTGGCCTAATTTCCATATGGGCCCTTGACCAACTGGCCTTCACATAAACTCTGCCTGGTCCAAATTGGCCTGTTTTTATGCGATATTTATGTGATTGTGTTAACTGTGCTGGTTTACTATATACAATCAGTGTTATATTATGCCCGTTTAAAACCATTTACCAATCATACACACACATTCACACACATGTGAGTGCAGGCATTGATTTCAATATCAGAAACAATATCAGAGGGGGTTAATTATGTAATTTTTTATTGTTTCAAAGTTTAAATAAAGACGAAAAAGACATATTAACATACTACACAATTATATACTCACAAAACAAACAATGTTGAGACTTTTTTTTATTTATATATTTGTAGATTCCTATTATTTTAATAAATTATAATTTAAATAAGTAGTTCCTTTGTTTTATTTTCAGTTGAAGAAAGGAGCCAACATGGAGGTTTCCATATGGATAAAAAAGAAATTCTATCTTTCGTTCTCTACGTCTGTCTTTGGCAGCAAAGGTTTGAACCATTTCTAGCTACTTATATAATACTTATAGTTTTTCTATAATTTACACATTTCAAATTTGTTGCCAGGTTACTGCAGTTTCTTTGTGTACATTTCATCAAGCTGTGAGGTGATATTTTATGAAAATATCAGTGATATCTTAGTAGTGGAGAAACAAAACATTCATTCAGGCTATGCAGTCTACCCAATATGCGCCAGTCCTCTGAATATATCTGACATTCTGTTTTGTCTAAACTACCATACCTGGTAGTTCAATAATTTGTCTCTGAGATATTGAGCAAAATGGGGTGCCATTTAGCAATTAAACAGACAATGTTTATTTTTTTATGCCATTTAGAAAATCATTTGAAAATTCACTTAAAAAAGAACAATATTCAGCTTTTCATGGATGATAAGAACAATATTCAGCTTTTCATGGATGATTTTTTTTTTTTTTGCAGACAATGCATGTGCTGTTTCAAAGACTACAGAAATTTTGAGAAACTCAACACAGCATGGTCCAAGATGCGTTAAGTGTTGGGATACGACTGATTCAAACACTGCCAGAAGACAATGAACGGGAAATAAAACAGAAAGAAAAGGAAAAAGATGCTCAGAAAGATGCAGAAATATCCAAATCTGCAGATGAGGATGGAGGTATTCATATTTGCTCCAGATCTAGATATCAAGACTATTTGGATAAAATTTACATTTTCCTTTACATTAACCCTATTGTTAGCTCGACTTTTCGAAGAAACTGAGAGCTTATACTGTCACTCGGGCGTTGGTGTCGGCGTCGGCGTTGCAACACAAGGTTAAAGTTTTTTTCAAACATCAATAACTTAAATACTATCAAAGGTATTCCACCCAAACTTAAAATACTTATTCACCATCATCACTTCCACCTTACTTCTAAGGCCCACAACCCTGGCTATCCTATTTTGGGAGTTATGCCCCTTTCATACTTACAAAACAGCCAAAATCAAGGTTAAAGTTTTTACAAAGTTGTATATCTTCAATACTATCTACGGTATTCAACTGAAACTTCAAGTACATATTCACCATCATTACCTCTACCTTACTAACAAGGCCCATAACTCTTGCTGTACTACTTCTTAAGTTATGCCACTTTCATACTTAGAAAACAACCAAAATCATGTAATTTTTTTACACAGTTGTACTATCACATGTATTTGACTGAAACTTCAAATACTTATTCTCCATCACTACCTCTGCCTTACTAGCAAGGCCCATAACCCTGGCTGTACTACTTCTTGAATTATGCCCCTTTCATACTTAGAAAACAGCCGAAAGCATGGTTTTTTTACAAAGTTGTATATTTTCAATACTATCACAGGTATTCCACCATAACTTGGAATACTTATTTATTGTTTTCCCACACTACCTCAACTTTACTGGCAGGGCCCATAATCCTATATGCAGTGTATTTTCAATTTTACCCTTTTATACTTAGATATTTTTTGGCTGTATTTACAAATAGCAAATAGGTTGGGCAACAACCTCTAATAACATCAAAGATTGGCCCTTTCTTTAATGGCGAACTGAGAAAAGTCGAGCGCGCTGTCTTATGGACAGCTCTTGTTTTCATTGGAATACATTGTATTTTGATTTTTATTGTGTTCATTTTATAGGGTCTTTCATCTCCAGACATGATTTTTTACCACATTGATTTTTTGTCTTGAAATATTCTGTTGCATGGGGTATTCTGCTTAATTCTTCATTCTTAAGTTTGACTTCTGTTTCAATAAGGTTTGTTCTATCATCCTGACACCTCTCTGTCCCCAGCATTTCAAAAGACTCAATAATGATATGGATGGTGGCTGAGTGTTTGGAGCATTGCCTTTGAGCGGCAGGTCATGAATTTGATCCCTGGTTGCGACATAACCAGAGTTGTTTAAAAAAATGGTACTGGTTAGTGGTAAAGCCCTCTTGCTTGGCGCTCAGCATAAAGGTAGTTCCAGGACTAGTTGACCTGGTGCCAGGATAATGTGACTGAGTGTGGTATCATGCCACAGGTCTAAGGCATGATACTGCAGTGTGGTAGCACTATTTGTTTTTAATCCCCCGCCGCGAAGCGGGAGGGGGGTTATAGGAATAGCCTTCGTCTGTCTGTCTGTCCGTAACGTTTTCGTGTCCACTCCATATCTCCTATACTGCTTGAAGGATTTTCTTGAAACTTGCCAAATGTAAACCTAGTTGAGACGATGTGCAGATCACAGGTGGCAACCATGTAGGCCCAAGGTCAAGGTCACACTAGAAGGTCAAGTGTTTGAACCTTCAATTTCCTTTTCAATTTCGTGTCCGCTCCATATCTCCTATACCCCTTTTAGTTTTTTTCATGAATCTTGCCTCAAATATATATCTAATTGAGACGATGTGCAGAACATAGTTTACAGTCATGTCAGCTCAAGGTCAAGGTCACACTTGAAGGTCATGTGTTTGAACCTTCTATTTCCTTACAATTTCATGTCCGCTCCATATCTCCTATACCCCTTGAAGGATCTTAATGAAACTTGCCTCAAATATAAATATAATTGAGATGATGTGCAGAACACAGGTTGCAGCCATGTCGGCTCAAGGTCAAGGTCACACTTGAAGGTCAAGTGTTTGAACCTTCAATTTCAATTTACAATTTTGTGTCCGCTCCATAACTCCTATACTCCTCGAAGGATTTTAATGAAACTTGCCTCAATTATAAACCAAATTGAGGCGATGTGCAGAACACAGGTGACAGTCATGTTGGCTCAAGTTCAAGGTCATATTGCTGGTAAAGGTTAAGTAAAGTATTATTATACACTGTAAAACTAAATACTGTCTTGTCTTGTGTTGTCTTTATTACATAAAATGCAGTTTTAAACCCCACTACAACAGTGGTGCTGAAAAGGTTTTCATTTAGGCAGCAGCGGGGGATAGAGCTGTCCTTTGGACTGCCTTGTTCAAGTAGACATAGTAATTAGTTTACAGGTAACTAAAATACTCTTGGTTGGACATTAAACCCAATAAACAAACATGTAAACTGATGATATGAAATACTTTCTGTTTCTCTTGTAGACAAAATGGATGTAGAAAGTGAACGGACCAGTGGGGATGGATGTGAAGATGACAAAAAGAAAGAAAAAAGTGAAAGTGTAGAAGAGGAAGAGGAGCAAGAAGTTTGGACTATTGATGAAAAGGACAAATTACTTCATTTTGTGACTAAAGTCTTTCTTATGAACTTTCCGTCATATATGGCTTATAAACATATGGTGCATTCATCATTAGAGGTAAACATGAATTTTTGTTTGTTTTATATAAAGTATGAAACCCAACCATTTTTTCATCTGACATACAGTGTGGGTATCTTTTCAATTTTATCAGTACACATTTTTTTCTGCTTTTTTAGAGGTTGAATATCAGCCCTACTGCTAATTGCAAATAAGTTATATTCTTCCCAGTGTTTAAAGAAGTTGGTTTTGTTTGTTATTAATATTACGTTCAGGAAAGAAAATGGCTTTTTTTCACAATATGCTACACTAAGTTGCTTTTCTGCTTCTTCAAAAGTAAAATATGTTGATAATATTTCCCAATTTGTGCCTAGGGTCCCTTCCCCAAATTGGGCAGAAAAACACTGGTATATCATCATCAGTACTTTTTACAAGAACAGGTCACTACCTGCAATGACAAGATATTTGCCTATTCAGATTTGTTCAATACTGTACATAGCCAGCAAGGAAATAATTGCTATCCGAAGTTCGGAACCACAGAATGATTAAAAAAAATTCATATTTTGGATTGCTCAATGGAATTTTGGGTCACTTTTGTAGCATTGCAGAACCATAAGGATTTCTTTGTCTGTTGCCCTTATCTGATGTCTAATCAAGTAAACATTTAAAATAAATCTTTCTGGATGTTGGATATAATGTTTACGAGAACAATGAGTTTGAATGCTAGGGAAATCTAAACTGTAGAACAGAAGTTAGAGAGAAACCCTGAAGCAGGTCTGTCCTGATATTAGCATTAGTATGATTATCTTCATGAAAAATGGATATGATGTTTTAGGGGACAATATCGCAGATGAGTTCCAATTGCCAGCAAAATCAATTTAACAGAACTGTGGTTATTGTCCTCTATAAATTGAAAATCAATAGAAGAATATCTATGAATTAAAAACACTAGAATAAGAATTGTCCAACTTCATACTCAGTTAAATTAAAACAGATCTTTATGATATGTAGATTATGAATATAATTAATGTTTATGGGAACAGGATCCTAGGTCAGCAGAATTTCGATTGTCAGTGAAATCGATTCAGCAGAATTGGGTGTTATTGCCCTCTTTAAATACCCCTCCACCCCCCCTAAAAAATACAATGTTAAAATCAGCCTTATCAAACCTAACTAGACTAAACTTGATCAGTCCTTCATGAAACTTGGCTGCAATGTATATCAGACGTGTGATTTTTATCAAACTTCTTTCGGGGCCGCCGTGGCCAAGCAATTACAGTCGTGGACTACAAATCTCTCAGCGCCTCACCACTGTGGGTTCGAATCCCGGTAGGGACTTCGGATTTTTCATGTGAAGAAGCCTTCCAGCTGGCTTGCGGTAGGTTGGTGGTTCTTCCCGAGTACCTCTGTGTACTCGGGGTCTTCCTCCACCTGTAATTAGCTGGACGTCGCTGTATGATTGAAATACTATTGCAGAGACGGTAAACCCTTCTATCAAAAAATTATGGCCCTTTGTTAATTAAATTATGATAAAATCAGCCTTGTTCAGCCATTGATACAAGTAAATATGAACAGGTTATTATAAGTGTTAAATTTTTTTTATGCCCCCCTTCGAAGAAGAGGGGGTATATTGCTTTGCTCATGTCGGTCGGTCCGTCGGTCTGTCGGTAGACCAGACCTTGTCCGAGTGATAACTTAAGTTCTATTTGACCTTTAAGTCTCAAACTTCATGTGGTTGTTCCTAATAATGAGTAGATGACCTCTATTGATTTGGGTGTCAACATCCAAAGGTCAAGTTCACAATGTCACATGTTGATATATTTTCATTATATAAATGTCTTGCCCAAGTGATAACTTCTATTTTATTTTTACTCTTAAGGTCCTAACCTCATGTAGTTGTTGCTTATAAATGTAGAAAACCCTGTTTTCAAATTAATAAGTTGGATTCTTATAAATATTTTGTACGATTTAAGCACTGTCTGACTAATAACTCAAAATCTCATTGTGTCTGGTTTTATTTCAGTAAATGTTTAGTTCCACATTTTAGCACATTATATTTTCACTCAAATTTTTGAAGTTTGAGAATTTTTTGTGACAAGTCAACATTATGAAGGCAAACTCCTTGCATGTAATATAGCTATATACATATTATGGCATATGAGGGGGGCATATATGTTTCACAAACATTTCTTGTTTGCTTTTTTTTTTTGGGAGGGGGGTTGGGGGGGACAAAGTATTTCAAGTAAGTTCAGTTTTCTGAGAATTGTATTGATTGGAACTAGTGTGTTCTTTTATTAATAATATAATTTGTTTTGCATGTGCATTGTTATTATGCTTATGTCTCAGTTACTAGGCATGGGATTGACTTCATAAACATATTCAGGGGTATCAGACTATCAAGGTATATCATTTGTAGTTTAACTATTCAAAGAATATGAGAGCTATTGTAGTCACGTGTATTGCGTTGGCGTTGCAGCTTTTGGTTAAAGTTTTTCATGCAAGTTCAGGGGTTTCAATAAGACCCAAAATCAGGAATTTTTGAAATTCCATGTCTGAATTTCAGGAATTTTTCAGGAATTCCACATGTCGTTTTTTTTCTTACATTAATTTTAAACTTTGACATATTTTGAGGACCATAAAGTGCTTAATTAGTTAATTTGAAAACAACAATACTCAGTATTAATAAATATTATTTCAAATAAAATCCTCTAATTATTGACTAATTATCTGGCTATGAAGAAAAAAATAACAATCATTGATTTAAATTTATTTTGCATTTCTTACACACATGGTACATTTATATCTATTTATAAAAAAAAGATAATAGAGATCTAGTAGATCTATACACCTATGATCTTTTTAAAAGAACATTTCTTTCTGGAGAACATATTTAGAGGAGTGTGTTGAAGTGATTGATATAATTGTTTCATAAAAAAAATCTAAAAGAGTTATTATATACTCTGTTTTTAATTCCTTTGTGTTATCATTTTTTTTCTAAAAAGGAAAGTAAAATCTGTGAAGACTGATGTCATTTTGAAACACAACCTATTTCTGATTACATTTTATGTTCAAGGCAAGTGAAAATGTTAGATGCCATACTTGGTTAAAATTTGGCATGCTCAGTTTAATTATGCTTATGTCTCAGTAACTAGGATTGAATTTAGACTTCATAAACCTATTTAGGGGTATTAGACTATCAAGGCATATAATTTTTGACTATTATTATATACAAGGTATATGAAGGGCAAGAATTGAAACAGATTTCATTTGATGTACCAACAAGCATTTTGAATAGTTGAGCATGCTGTCCTCTGACAGCTCTTGTTATGATTTATTGTGCAAATAAGGCACTATTAGACACTACATAGAACAACATAATTAAAGACTAAGATGTGGTTACAAAGTTTAGTGAAATGGAACTCAGGTCATAAGTTTGACACCGTATCTACTTGTTGTCATACATTTTACACGGTTTATATAAGAATATTTTGTGTTCCAGGAATTGTCCCAACAAGAGACCAGTGCATTGAACAATTATTGTGAGATTTCGGTATGTATAATTGAGTGTTTGAAATGATAAATCTGTGTGAAAATTTATTAAATTCTACAAGATCTAGATCTAATTTCAGTAAATTTACAGAAAAGATTGGTGGTAACAGGTAACAATATATCTGACCTATTTTATGTAGATTATCATTAAAATTATTGCTATTTTTTTCTTATTTCATACATGTTTGTTACTAATTTAGATATCTAGATAATTATTGTGTACACAATTGAAGGATTTGCTGAATTTTCTATGGACCCTGAGTTCATCACAATTGGTACCAACAGGAGCATGTTCATAAATAATATCACTTTCTGCCCAGTTGCTTTAAAACAAGCAGGGTTTTCCCTTGATATTATCAAATGGGGGACAAATAACCCCTTGATATATAGAAAGACAAATTTTGAAATATTTGGGGGTCATTTATATAATTTGCGGGTCAAAATGGACAATTTTATACATCAGGGAAAACCCTGAACAAGTATAGTATAATTAACTTAAAATAGACACCTGTTGTGTTATATTATGTTCATTACATTGTTTCAGGACCCTGAAGTACCCTTATTCTTATTGAGAAATGTTTGTTTCTTCTGTGATACTAATGGCATCGGTGCCCTGAAGACTTGCTTCGAGAAAGCAACTCCAGAGAACCTGCCATTCAATTTTGCACATATACTTATCACATTGATAGCAAATGTAAGTTTGTTTTTTCATACTCATTCTTATATTAATTTATTTATTCTTTTCTATTTTAACTGATATGCATTGTGAAAATCTTGACATTTGAGGGCTTCATCTTTTTGGTTGTGAAGTTTTCCTCAGTGAAAGGCAGTTCTTAAATTCAAAAGATATTAAAACATACTAGCAGTAGGGTGTTTTGTAAAGATTAATGCACTAAGTGAATTCAACATCATGAGCTTATAATTTCAAAGGTGTAAGTGGAATAAATTTTTGCCTAATTGAACTTTCGCCTATGTTTCCCTTCTGATTTGTGTGTTCCAATACATCTGTAGCTGAAAGATATTTAAGATGTTAGTTGTGTTTTAAGGACTAATGCATACAATCAAAAGTAAATTCAATTTCATTTTCTCACAATTTCAGTGAAGAAGGTGTAATTATTTTTGCCATAATAATTTCTGGCCCTTGTGTGTTTCAGTTACGTCTGTGGATGAACATCCCTACTGTAATGCAGTATATCGTTCCCCTGAGGACTGCCGTCATAAGGTACTTTTTGTGTCGCCTGACTAGACTATATAGGGGTTACTTTTGTCGGCGTCTGTGGCGGTGGCGGCGTCGGCGGCGTCCGCATCTGCTTGTCCGGAGCATAACTTTGTCACCATCTGTTTGAATGACTTGACACTTGATATGTATGCTTCTTGAAATAACGCGGAGTGCAATGCACAAGAACCATAACTCTACCTTGTGTGCTTTTTGAGTTATTCCCCTTTGATAGATTTTCTTTGAGAATTTCTTGTCCAGAGCATATCTTTTTCACCATAAGTTTAAATGACTTGAGACTTGATATGTATGTTTCTTGAAATGACGCGGAGTGCAGTGCGCAAGAACCATAACTCTACCTTGTGAGCTTTTTGAGTTATTCCCCTTTGATAGATTTTCTTTAATAATTTTTTGTCCGGAGCATATCTTTTTCACCATAAGTTTAAATGACTTGAAACTTGATATGTATTCATGTATGTTTTTTTCAATGATGTGGAGTGCAGTGCACAAGAATCATATCTCTACCTTGTGCGCTTTTTGACGTGGGCAGTTTATATGAAACAAGCCTCTCGTAAAGCTTCACAAATATTATGTGTCACCTGACGTCGATAGTTTATGTGATACAAGCCTAACTACAACTCTGTGATTCCAAAGTGTTACCTGATGCCAGATGAAATATGAACAAGAATCTTACAAATTGTTACAGCTTCGTGAATATTATGCATCACCTGTCATTAACTTTTTAAATATGTTTAAGTTATGATAGTCCTTAAATTTTTTATTTGATCTTTATAAGCCTTTCTCTGTTTGATGGCAACATCATTGCGCATTAATACCCCATCTTTAAAAGAAATTGGCATCTTTACTGTCAACAGATAGGTCATCGTCAGGCGACACATCCGACACGCGGAGTTCTAGTTTATTGATGATTTGGAAATATAGTTCACATACAGGGGCCGGTTTCTCTAAACTTCATACAAATTTTTTTTCTTAAGAACGAGGGTTGTCCCGAAGGTTTTGAGACTGCGTAAATAAAAAACAAACTGCTCATGGGATACATTGAAAATTTTACCAGCGGACAAGCATATCTTATATAGACTATTCCTTAAAGTTTTAAATGGATACTTTGAAGTTAACACATACAATGACCATTTAAAGAAGCGAAGGTAACAACTCGCGGAACACTTGTTTGTCACATGACGTCACATCATTTACAGTTTTTAAAATATTCTCCACATGAATGCAAACACTTACGGTGGCGCTCAACCCATTGCATGAAAATCTGTCCATTCCAGTCTTTCTCATACCGCGCAACCTCTGATCTCACTGCCATGCTTAGGTGTGTAAGTCATCATAGCCATTACCCTGTAGATCACCATTAAGCCTAGGGGAAAACAGCAAAATCGAATGGGGCTAAGTCCAGACTGTAAGATGCGTGATTGATTCTCTCGTATCCCAAGAAATTTATTGCCATCAAAGTCTCATTACAGCTATAGGGTGGGGCGTTGTCTTGATGGAAAAGTAAATTTTCAACTTCGGTCCCCGGTCTCTTCTTCTGAATAGCGTTCTGATCTGTCCGCTGCTGCATGTGTGACGCAACACAGATTTTTCCGACATCTTCTAAGAGTGTATCTATTTCCGTGCATGTAACAAACGTGTTTACCATTAGATGACGTCAAAATTCTACGCAGAAGTGTAGTAGAAGTTGTTTAGATGACATGCACTTTTACTTACTTTTGGCATCAAACCTTTTGCCTGTTAGGCATTTATTTAGTGCAATTATAATTAATATACAGCAATTTCAAAGTGCTTTGTGAATTGCTACATGGGTTGTCTTGGCAACCATTTTCTTTCTAAGTATGTACTTACAGAATGCCATTTCCGGTTTTATATAAAGTCTCTCATTACAGCTATATATTTTTTATTGATTGATTTTCAGTACTTTTTGAGATATAGCCACAGTCTTAAAACTTTACAGACATCCCTCGTGAAATATTATTTTTCCTGTGTTTGTTGAAAGCAATGAAGTGGGTCAGCATTCTTGTTTTATTTCGCAGATTAGAAATTAATAGACATATGTAGAAGAAGAACATGTTTATGATTAAATCAAATTCGTTTGTACTAAGTTTGGTGAAATGGGCCCCTGATTGCTATGTGACACATGCCACATTTAGATGTATACCAAATAAACTATATTATTTCCTTAAAACAAATTCATGCATAACAAAATAAAACAAAAGTGTTGAGTTTTTTCATATTTTCAGCACTCAAGTCTTTAAAATGGAGGAATGACCACATTACAGTTTATTAATTAATTGAAGCAAAGTGGTGAATTTTTTTCCCCCCATTTTTTAAAGGTACATGTGTAAGCTGTCAGACAAGGACTTGCGGATGGCAGGTAGTCGGAACATGACAGACCTGATGTGGGCAGCCGTGAAGGAGCCACTCGAGACGCACTTTACCTTCGACAGGGACGGCCTTGACCTTGCCTTCAAATATTTCACGTGTTCCACCCTCACCATCCGACTGGCTGGGATTGCGCAACTAAATGTAAGTGTCATGGCATAGCAGTGTATTTGAAGACCATAGTAAAATTTTCATCATTTTGCCCTGTATAGATACTTAATAACATTTTATATGGTTTATAGATAAAAAGCAAAGGCAAAATTAAGTTTGTCTCCCCCAGGTCTTGTTTGTTCTTTTGGAGTATGAAATGGCAGAAATAATGAATCAAACATTAAGCTTGATACAATTATAGGAAGAAGAGAGTTAAATATACATAAAATGAAAACCGTATTTTCAAATATTGCTGACTAGAAAGTGAAAAAATCAGATTAATGGATATTTGATTTTGTATTACTTAATAACTGTCAGAGTAAAAATGTTCTGTGAAATTTTCATTGACATATTTGTGATGGTTTTGCCTGACTCTTGTTTCAGAATCAGATCACCCTGTACAATGAGAGCTGTAACAATGAGACTGTGATGGATGCAGAGAGGTATGGTGTTTAACAGGGGTTCTGGAGTTTGTTGTTGGTTTTGTATTTTACAGTTTTTCAGGGGGGCTGCCGTGCCCGAGCGGTTACAGTCGTGGACTACAAATCTCTCAGCCCCTCACCGCTGTGGGTTCTAATCCCGGTAGGGACTTCGGATTTTTCATGTGAGCAAGCCTTCCAGCTGGCTTGCGGTAGGTCGGTGGTTCTTCCGGAGTACCTCTGTGTACTCGGGGTCTTCCTCCACCTGTAATTAGCTGGATGTTGCTATATGATTGAAATACTATCACAGCGACGGTAAACCCCAATACAACAACAACAACATCAACAGTTTTTTCAGCCAGCTCATTACAGGTAAAGGAAGACCCCAAGTAACAGAGACACTTCAGAGGAATCAATAGCTGAAAGACCCTTACATGAAAAATCATATCTGACAGGCTGAGACTCAAACCCCAAACCCATAGCTATGAGGGACTCTTGGGTTTGTAAAGACTTTAACCATAGACAATATATGTATCTCATTGTTATATTTCTACATCATTTTGCATAATATTAAGAGTAAATGATGATATACTAATTGTTTGAATGCCCATATTTGCAAAATTCTCCTTTGATCCTCATGCCCTATGTTTGCAGAGAGGGCCATCAGTTGGCGAACTGGCTGATTGACAGCAGAATTATTGAGCACATCTTCGGTCCAAACCTGCATGTGGAGGTAAGTCTGTTAGATATCTTGATTTCATAAATTATGTAATGGGACCTCAGTTCTCTTTTATTGTACAAAGGTTGAGATTGATACTATTTTTTAACAGTGCAGATATACCATTATTTAAGAAAAAATAAAGTTAGTATCAGTGGTATTCCTCCAATTTTATTTGTACATTAGAATGAATTTGTTGATAATTGTATCTGTACTATACCTACAGGCTGAGTGGTTAGAGCCTTGGAAGCGAAGGTTGTAGGTTTGATCCCTGGCTGCGACATAACAAAGTTGTAAAAAATGGTACTGGTATAGCTCCCTTGCTTGGCGCTCAGCATATAAGGGTAGTTCCAGGACTGGTTGGCCCAGTGTCAGGATAATGTGATTTGGTGTGGTATCATGCCACATGTTTATGGCATGATACAGTTTTGTGACAGCACTATATCTGTCTCAAGTAGACATAGTTTCCAAATGACTGAAATACTGTTGATGGGCTGTTAAATTCAACAAACAAATAAACTCCTTCCTATCTGTATATATACAGTATTTTAAGATAATTTAAAAGATATTTGAGTTATGAAAGTGATATGATTACAGATGTTAAAAGATCACTCAAAAAGATATTTCATTAGGTTTTCGCCTCTGCTGGGCGAAAACCTATTGTTCTTCTTCTGTTGATTTGTTTTTTTTTTTTTTATTTTTATTATTTTTCCAATTCCACCCATTTTTGTGTCCAGCCTAGCGGCCAGATGAGAAAAGCTACAGCTATGAAATTTTGCGCATGGAGTCATCTTTATCTGAACATGTGCCTAATTGGTCAAACTTTTCACATTTATTTCTGATTTAGCCACTAGGGGGCGCAATGCATGTAATCACTGTTTTGCTAATAACTCAAAAATTTGAAACCTGATTTAGATGCGGTTTCTTACATAATGTTCCTTGTTGACAGCCCAATCAAATATGATGGATATCTTATCATCGAGTACGGGAAAAAAATTGTTCTAGGAGAGGTTGAATGTTCGAACCTTGGAATAAAGTGGAAAAATGAGGGTAGGTCTACGAAAAACCTACCCACTTTTGTTAGAGATCAGATAGAAGAATTCTGTTTGCTGCATACGATTTGCAAGACATATACGCACAAAATATATGGGGTGGCGAATTAAGGAAATGCGTGGTTTGTCCTCTAGAAACGGTCAAACTTCACTAAATTTTAGGAAAAATTAAAATTTCAAAAACATGCTTTTGTCGCTCCTGACTTTATTTTCTGTTCATTCTTCATGAAATTTTTACACGATATGTATTGTTATGTTTGAAAGGGCCTCACAATTCAAAAAATAAAAAAGAATTGAAAAGGTCAAGGTCATATTACGATTGTTGTGTTTTTATTCGGCCACAAATAGCTCCAAAACTAAAAATATTTCATTGAGAGTATATGAACAAAAGTTTTAGTTCTTCAAGAGCTCTTTCCAGTGATGTTTAGTTTTTGAAGATCGGACTTGATTTGGTTATTATACGGCAGTCCAAAGTTTGATCCTTTTTTGGAATAATTGTAAATCAGGTTTTATGCTTCAAATTCTGATACATAAGAATAAAAAGTTTGACTTGTGCGACTAGTATACTTGATTGAACTATTTGCTGCTTTGCTAGGTACCTAACAGTAAAATTTTAATCAATTTTCTTTCTCATTTTGCCGCTAGGGGGCGCTTTTCTTGAAATCATTCTTTTGCTTATAACTCAAAAAGTTGAAGTCCGATTCGAATGCGGTTTTTTGCATTCTGTTCCCTGTTGATAGCCTAATAATATATGATAGGATTCGAGGGTCCGTGCGGCTGAAAGCTTTTGAGCTACGGAAGGTTGAATGTTGGAACCTTGCAAAAAAAAACAAAAAAAACTGTGCAAATGAGGGTAGGTCTACGAAAAACCTATCCGTTTTTGTTAGAGATCAGATAGAAGAATTCTGTTTGCTGCATACGATTTGCAAGACATATATACGCACAAAATATATGGGGTGGCGAATTATGGAAATGCGTGGTTTGTCCTCTAGAAACGGTCAAACTTCACTAAATTTTAGGAAAAATTAAAATTTCAAAAACATGTTTTTGTCGCTCCTGACTTTATTTTCTGTTCATTCTTCATGATATTTTCACACAATATGTATTGTTATGTTTGAAAGGGCCTCACAATAAAAAAATTAAAAGAAATTTGAAAAGGTCATGGTCATATTACGATTATTGTGTTTTTATTCGGCAACAAATAGCTCCAAAACTAAAAATATTTCTTTGAGAGTATATGAACAAAAGTTTTAGTTCTTCAAGAGCTCTTTCCAGGGATGTTTAGTTTTTGAAGATCGGACTTGATTTGGTTATTATACGGCAGTCCAAATTTTGATCCTTTTTTGGAATAATTGTAAATCAGGTTTTATGCTTCAAATTCTGATACACAAGAATAAAAAGTTTGACTTGTGCGACTAGTATACTTGATTGAACTATTTGCTGCTTTGCTAGGTAGCAAACAGTAAAATTTTAATCAATTTTCTATCTCATTTTGCCGCTAGGGGGCGCTTTTCTTGAAATCATTCTTTTGCTTATAACTCAAAAAGTTGAAGCCTGATCCAAATGCGGTTAATTGAATTATATTCCTTGCTGATAGCCTAATAAAATATGATAGTTTCTAGGTATGAGTGGCTGAAACTTTTTGAGCTAGTAACGGAAGGTTGAAAGTTCGAATCTCGTAAAAAAAAAAAACTGCAAATGAGGGTAGGTCTACGAAAAACCTATCCATTTTTGTAAGAAATCAGATAGAAGAATTCTGTTTGCTGCAAATGATTTGCAAGACATATACGCACAAAATATATGGGGTGGCGAATTTAAGAAATGCATGGTTTGTCCTCTAGAAAAAGGTCAAACTTCACTAAATTTTAGGAAAAATTAAAATTTCAAAAACATGTATTTTTGTCGCTCCTGACTTTATTTTCTGTTCATTCTTCATGAAATTTTCACACGATATGAATTGTTATGTTTGAAAGGGCCTCACAATTCAAAAAATAAAAAAAAAAATGAAAAGGTCAAGGTCATATTACGATTATTGTGTTTTTATTCGGCCACAAATAGCTCCAAAACTAAAAATATTTCATAGAGAGTATATGAACAAAAGTTTTAGTTCTTAAAGAGCTTTTTCCAGTAATGTTTAGTTTTTGAAGATTGGACTTGATTTGGTCATTATACGGCAGTCCAAAGTTTGATCCTTTTTTGGAATAATTGTAAATCAGGTTTTATGCTTCAAATTCTGATACATAAGAATAAAAAGTTTGACTAGTGCGACTAATATACTTGTTTGAACTATTTGCTGTTTTTGCAATTTTGTTTCTAATTTTGCCGCTAGAGGGCGTTTTGCTTAGAATCACTCTTTTGCTTATAACTCAAAATGTTAAAGTCTGATTGAAATGCGGTTTTCAGCATTTTGTTCCTTGTTGACTGCACCACAGAATGTGATGGATTTCAAGGGACAGGGTATGGGAAAATATTTGCGCTAGAAGAGTTTGAATGTTCTAACAGTGCAAAAAAACAAAACAAAAAAAAAACTGTGCAAATGAGAGTAGGTCTTTAAATACCTTTTCGTTCTGTTTCATATTGAAAATTATGGCTGAGTTGAAATAAAGTGTTCAAGTTGATTAGGTTAAAAGCGAAAACCAAGATACCGCTTGCGGTTCTAGTTATTTTTGTTTTTCTCTTTTTATATCCATAGCTCATTAAGCAGAGCCAGATCATTCTCAACTTCTTGGCTGTGGAGGGAAGGATAACTAATGAACACATTGACTGTATTTGGGCAGCAGCACAGGTTAGCTCCCCTTTACACAATTATTTTGATCATGCATATGTTTGTCATATTTCATCTCAACTGCTTTCATTTCAACTTATTAATCTTTACGATGCTGTGAGCATTTGTGACTGTCTTTGAAACCAGTGGAGACCAAGATTAGTCTAATCATGGTCTCTGTACTGTTCACAAAGCAGTCAATAGATTTTGAAAAAGCACCCCTATAAACAAATAATGGTACAAAATGAATGAAGGGCAATCCTAATTATTAAGAAATTAGCATGGTAAGGGTATAGAGGGATGGAGGCCTGTTGGGTTGGGTAGTATTCCATTCAGTTTATGATAGGTAGGTAGTTCTGTACAGGTGCTTCTGTGCACAAGGGGGTCTTCCTTCACCTGTAATGAACTGGACATAGCTGTATACTATTCCAGTGACAGAAGTCAAAATGAAAAAAATAAATGACTTTATTTTTGCTTATATTTTGACTTTATATTTGCTTAAATATTTTAAATTTATTCCATAGGTTTTTTTCTTAACCTTTTAATTTTTTTTTATTAAGAATATAAATTAGAATCTGACTAGTTCAACACACTTACATGTTTGTTTACTGTAGTGTCAATATCCCAGTTACACACATTCCTGTATACATTACAGCTGAAACACTGTGGGAAGCAGGTGTTTGACACGTTAATTCCTCTAATCAAGAACCTTGAGCTGCAGCCTGTTCAACATCTTCTTCAGCTTGTCTCTGTCCTTGAGGTCACAGCACACACAGAATCAGTAAGTATGACATACACCCTGGGTTATGACAGTTGTGGGAGGAGGGTTAGGGGAATTCTGTCACTATGTATCCAGACTGCATGAGTAAAAGTTTTCCTGAATTTCAGGATTTTCAGATTGCCAAATGACTTTTTAGCTCACCTGAGCAAAGCTCAGGGTGAGCTATTGTGATCCCGTGAGTGTCCGTCGTGCGGCGTCAACAATTTTTAGTGTTTACCCTCTATCACCTTTATTTCTTTAGCAATCATCTTCAAACTTTAAGACAATGTTTATGACCATAATGTCTCGATTGAGTTCGATTATGGCTGAGATCCGTCAATTAGGTCAGGAGTTATGCCCCTTTTAATATTAAAAAAATGCCATATTTCACTTTGTTTACACTCTAGCATCTGCATCTTTTGAGCAGTCATCTTCAAACTTTAGCAATGTTATGACCATAGTCTCGATTGAGTTCGATTATGCTGAGATGTCAATAGGTCAGGAGTTATGCCCTTTTAATATTAAAAAATGCCATATTTCACGTTGTTTACACTCTAGCATCTGCATCTATTGAGCAATCATCTTCAAACTTTATGGCAATGCTTATGACCATAAGGTCTCAATTGAGTTCAATTATGGCTGAGATCGGTCAATTAGGTCAGGAGTTATGCCCCATTTAATATTAAAAAAATGCCAGATTTCACTTTGTTTACACTCTAGCATCTTCAGCTTTTGAGCAATCATCTTCAAACTTTATGGCAATGCTTATGACAATAGTGTCTTGATTGAGTTTGATTATGGCTGATATCCGTTATTTAGGTCAGGAGAAATTTCTCATCTTTTGAGCAATCATCTTAAAACTTTATGGCAATGCTTATGACCATAATGTCTCGATTGAGTTCGAGTTCGATTATGGCTGAGATCGGTCAATTAGGTCAGGAGTTAAGCCCCTTTTAATATAAAAAAATGCCAGATTTCACTTTGTTTATGCTCTAGCATCTTCATCTTTTGAGCAATCTTCTTCAAACTTTATGACAATGTTTATGGCCATAATATCTCAATTGAGTTCGATTTTGGCAGAAAACGGACAATTAGGTCAGGAGTTACGCCCCTTTTAATATTTAAAAAATGCCATATTTCACTTTGCTTACACTCTTGCATCTTCATCTTTTGAGCAATCTTCTTCAAACTTTATGGCAATGTTTATGACCATAATGTCTCGAGTTTGATTATAGATGAGATCAGTCAATAAGGTCAGGAGTTAAGCCCCTTTTAATATAAAAAGATGCCAGATTTCACTTTGTTTACACTCTAGCATCTTCATCTTTTGAGCAATCATCTTCAAACTTTATGGCAATGCTTATGACCATAATGTCTTGATTGAGATCGATTTTTTTTTAAAAAAATGCCAGATTTCCTTGTCTTCATTTTTTTAGCAATCATCTTCAAACTTTAGGACATTGTTAATGACAATAATGTCTTAATTGCGTTCAATTGTGGCTGAGATGGGCCATTTAGGTCAGGAGTTATGCCCCTTTTAATACAAAAAATGCAAGATTTCACTTTGTTTATTCTCTACCAACTTCATTTTTTTAACAATCTTTTTTAAACTTTAAGACAATGTTTATGCCCATAATCTTGCAATCTGGTTCAATTAGAACTGATATTGACTTGTTAATTTAGGAGTTATGCCCTTTTCACCATAAAAAAAGCCAGATTTCACTTTTACACTCTAGCATCTTTATTTCTTAAGCAATCATCTTTCTCAGGTGAGCGATCAAGGGCCATCTTGGCCCTCTTGTTATTTTATCTAAAACTATATAAAAAATTGCTAAAATCGGGATTTTTTTTTATGCCCCCCTTCAAAGAAGAGGGGGCATATTGTTTTGCAAACGTTGGTCTGTCGGTTGGTTGGTCAGTAGACCACTTCGTTTGTGATCAATAACTGGAGAACACTTGAGCTCACATTCCTCAAACTTCATAAGGTGATTTGTCATGACTAGTAGATGGCCCCTATTGATTTTGGGGTCAGTTGGCCAAAGGTCAAGGTCACAATCTCAATGTGAAAATCGTTCCTGATCAATAACCAGCCCACATTCCTCAATCTTCGTAGGGTGATTGGTCATGACTAGCAGAGGACCCCTATTGATCATGCGTAGGGGAGCATATGCGTTGTTCTTTTACCTATGAGATTGTAGCACACAGAAATTGTGCTATCTACATCATGTATTTGGGATCATGTATATATGATATGTATCAGCTTATCTGAAACGGTGTCATTGCTTCATAACACACAAAGGGGCAGAGCAAGATTGGGGTTGTTCAAGTAATATACGTGTTGTTCTGTTGTATTGCCTCATATCTGGTTCCATAAAAAAAAAAATATATATATATTTATTGTTAAATTTTTGTTGAGACAAAGCTTTGTAGTTGGGATATTTATTACTTAAAGTAATATCTCTAGTAATTCCCCAGCTTTACAGAAGTGGGGGCTATATAGGAATCATGCTTGTCATGCACTGTCATGTCGTATCCCTCCCTAAACTCACATTACATGAAGGTAAGGTTGGATGTGGGTGAGTTAATCACGCTTAGTGATACAGTGTAATGGCGTTTTATCACGGACTGCTATTTTGCGTTGACCAAGATATCGCAATTGATCTTTGGACCCCAAAAATTTATCTTGTCATTTGCATATTCTGTTGCAAAACTAATTCATCTCGGTCTCTATCTATATGTACTAAGAACAGTTTTGTGGTCAGCACTCAAAAAATCATGCACTGACACATGGAAGCAATAACAATTAAACACCTCAGGTGGTAAGATATTGTGTTTGGGGGCAGTTGTTGATAATGCAATGGAGTGTAATGATCGCCAACATTGTATGTTTGTCGATATGAAAATCCATCCACAGTAATCAGCATTAAATTGGTATGGACATTCAATGCCACACATGCAGATACTCGATAAAATACACTAATACTCTTAAAATACACTGCATGTATTTAAATTATGGTATTTTTGTTTAATATGAGAGAAAGAGCTAGCATATATAATCTTACTGTGGATTAAAAAAGTCCTGAAAAATAGCCAATCCTTTCCATCAGAAGTAAACAATAAATGATAAATCAGCTTTATCTGGTAATTTGTTTCAATTAAACATTAACAAAATTTATCATATCAACACATCATAATAAGTTCACCTCAGCTTAATTTCAAATAGAGATAAATTGTAATGGAAGGGCAATTTTCACACTGAAATTGTTTTGAAAAATTGATGTGCTGATGATTATTGTATCCACTTCACATTACCATACCATACACAATACCTTCTGACTCTGAAAAAACACATATAACCCTTTCCCTCACAGAGGAAACCATGAAAAGACCTATGCGAACAGCATAAAACCAGATCAGCCTGCGAGTACCTCGCAGGCTGATCAGGTTTTATGCTGTTCGCTGCTCCTCAGTGGTCTGGAAATGCGGATTTTGTAATTAAATTTGGTAAGGTTTAACTGTGGTATTCTGCAGATCAGGTACCTATTTAGTGTGTCAAAATGAGTCTATATGAGGGAAAGGGTTAAAGTAAGAAAAAAGAATGATGATGATATTATTTAACATTACTAAATAACTCTAAAGCATATTCTTTCTTATTGCTTTATATTAGTGGAGGTAAAAAATTTACCACTATCACATAGACATAGGCATTCTCGAAGCTGCTACGCGGACCAATAGAATGTGGTGTTTGAGCTACCACCCCAGGAAACTCCATAAAGCAGTGTTACACTGTGATTCTAGTTTTACCAGTAAACAGAAGTTTTACATTGTTTGTTATCTTTGTTATCATGGCAAAATGGTCATGCTTTGTTAAGTGATGGCTCGCAATGAATATTGTTAATGTTTATCTTAACACCGTTTGAAGCAGTGATTACAGTGCACCATTGCACTTATTTTGTGACATTGTAAAGATAATAATACACCATTAATTCACTTCAATTTTGTGGCAAACCTCAACAAAAGCTTTAGCAAGAAATCAGTCAACATTACCTATTACCAATAGATTCAGTTTGATATGTATTGGAAAGTGGCTGTGGCATCCAGGTAATGAAATGAATTACTTGTCTGTTTTCAGACACTGTACCTGGCCTCGGCCCTGGTGAAGTGTATCTGGAACACTTGTGCCGTGCCACCACAGAATCCTGCAGCCTTACAGCAGCAGACCTATGCTGGGATCAAACAAGGAACCGAGGAGGTCAAACAAGGTGAGGGAGGTCAGCATGTTTTCACATATTTTAACTTTTTCATCATTGTGATTTGCAAGTAATCTGTTAAGTAATAACATTAAGCATTCTTTATTTTGAACTGTGTAAGGCCTGATTTTGTTTTGTCTGGTCCTGGTGGCTGAGTGGTTAGAGCGTCCGCTCTGGAATCTGGATGTTGTGGGTTCGATCCCAATCTGCGACATACCAAAGTCGTAAAAAATGGTACTGGTATATCTACCTTGCTTGGCGCTCAGCATATAAGGGTAGTTCCAGGACTGGTTGGTCCAGTGTCAGGATAATGTGACTTGGTGTGGTATCATGCCAGATGTCTATGGCGTGATACTTCAGTGTGGCAGCACTATTTCTCCCTCAAGTAGACATAGTTTCTAAATGGCTGAAATACTGTCAGTGGGACGTTAATAATTAAGAAACAAATTTATATTTCCTTCAAGAAAGTTGTCTGCTTTCAGGGAAGAAAGAAAGACCATTTTCTTATGATTATTTAAATTCTGTAATTTATCTCAACTGTCATGTGAAAGTAGGAATATCTTATATTTTCAAAGTTAATGGAAGAAAAAGTATATGCATGACCAGTACCTGGTTATTACTTATATTCCAGATAAGAAGCACCATTCAAGCGGCAGTGAGAGAATGCAGGTGTCTGATGAAGGAGAAACAGACAGAAAGGTTGAGAATTATGTTTTTTTATGCCCCGCCAACTGTGTTGTGGGTTATATATAGATTTTCAGTCTGTGCGTCTGTTTGCTAATTCATGCTTTCGTCATTTTGTCTGTCACACCTCAGGTTTACCTTTCATTTATTAAAGCTTTTTTTCTATGGGAATGACTTCACAGCATCAAGAAACTTGATTCAAACGATCATCAAAATACTAATATAGCACCTTTGCTTGTTGCTCAGCATGTAAGGATAGTTGTAGAACTGACTGGCACTAGGCAGGGATGAGGCACAAAATCTAGATACAGTATTGATATCCAAGTAGGTGGATATATACTGATACAAAAAATAGGATATCAATTCATTGATGCTACATTGCAAAGCTTTTGTTAATACAACACTTCTAAGTTCTTTGGTTGCAGTATTTAACCAAACAAACAAAAAAAGATGATTATATTTACATTTGGTTGGCATTTTGAGGATTTTCCCATTGTGAAGTTCTAATTAATAAATCAACCAGATCTTTAGAAACTAAAATTCTATTGTTTGTGATTTTATACCAAACAAACATTTAATACAATACAAAAATGATTGATTCTAATGTTACCTTGTTCACCATTTCGTCTTCAGCAGACCACTACACCAGAAGTGGTTGAGAAGACGGAAGAAGTGACAATCAAGTCCCCTCTCAAGGTGAAGGTCAAGGCTAGACAGAAATGTGCTGAACAGGAGTCTGAGGCAGAGAGTGTTGCTGATAGTGAAGGTACTAAGATGACTCAAGTTGTAGGAATTATCTGTATCACATGCATTGATAAATCTTATTCGTAAAGTTTAAACTTTTTTTTCTTTTTTTAGCTCACCTGAGCACATAGTGCTCATGTGAGCTTCTAGGATCAATGGCTGTCCGTCCATCGTCCGGCGTCCACAATTATTTCAAATGACATCTCCTCCGAAACCACTAGGCCAAATTTGATGGAAATTGCCTGTGATGTTCCTAGCATGAAGCTCTACCAAATTTGTTCAAATGGTTCCGGTCCATTGCATATCTGGGTCACAGGAGCTAAAAATAGATTTTAAAAGTGAAATCTTTAAAAATCTTCTTCTCTGAAACTGCAAGGCCTAGAGCTTAGATACTTGGTGTGTGGCATTGCCTTATGGATCATTACCAAGTTTGACCAAATCATGACCCTGGGGTCGTAATTGGCTCTGCCCCAGGTGTCACTTGATTTTACATGGACTTATATAAGAAAAAACTAGAAAAATCTTCTTATCAGAAACCACAGGGCCTAGAGTTTAGATATTTGGTGAGTAACATGACCTAGTGAACATGTACCAGTTTTGATCAAATCATGGCCCTTGGGTCAAAATTGGCTCTGTCCTAGGGTCACTTGATTTATATAGACTTATTAGAGCAATGACCTTCAATGTTTCGATTGCAGGTACAGTTTTTGTGTTGAATTTAGATGATCTTGCTGTACTTCTTGATAGATTATGTATTCACTATGACTCGTAATACAATAATTGGCATTGAGGGCAATGCCATCATAGCCCTCTTGTTTTTCACTAAGTTAGTTATTAATTTCCAAAGTTTAGAATGAAGAGAGTTACCTCTTTCATTAGTCATACAAGTGAAAGTTTTATGAAAATATGTTAGTCCATTTCAAGGAATCTCTTGAATTTTCTTTGTTTCCATTATTGATCATATATTTAAATTTAAGATGCTGATTTGTTGAATGACTCTTTCCTGTGTTTTATTCTTGTCAGGTGTTGCCCACAGTGAGGAGGAGGAGGAGTCAGCTGATGAGCAATGTGGCTGTGCTCACCATGGCCATGCCCAGGATCACGCCCACCACTTGCGGGCCCACCGGCTGCATGAGCTGCACCATGGCCAGGAGAGTGGGGAGAGTGAGAGTGAGGTGGAATCTAGCGGCTCCAGTGAGGTTCTACATTCGGAGGGAATGGATGAGGAGGCAAGGATTGAAGCCCTCCGACAGAGGGCGCTGAAGTTGCACCAGAAACACGGGCACCCACACATGGCCCATAAGCACCATATAGAGGGTGAGAGTTCCGAGGAGATCGATCCGGAGGAGGAGGAGGAAGAGGAGGAACTAGACTCTGAGTTCTTAGATTCTGAAGATGAAGAGATCCTTAAACAGAGAAAAATCAAGGTAAGTGCTCGCGTCCTATGATGGTCTGGCAGTTCCACAGGCTTACTAATGCAACATCTACGGTTTATCCAAATGCTTTATACCATAAATAATATAAATGCGCATGTCCTGTTTGACTTGTTTAATGAAGGTGACATTTAACATTGACGTAACTGTATTTCCCTGTACACAGCAACTGTTGGAGGCCCACAACCTTCACGAGAACAGTGAGGAGGAGTCTGACTATGACGAGGAAGAGGAGTACCACCAGCAGGTGCTGCAGCAGGCCCGGGCCTATCAGGCCCACATGGCTCTGCACTGCAAGAAACGCATGCTCATGGCCAATGAGCAGAGGAAGCGCAAGATCATCAGTAAGAAGCTTGCAGCACAACGATTGAAGATCGGCAACATCCCAACTGTGGTGGGTGATGATGAAAACAAGCATGATGGGAAGGATGATCAACTTAGAGTGGAGAGCAGTCAGGTTAGTATCTTGGTTGTCCACAAAAAATGCCTCATGTGGAATCTCAGGTATCTAGAGGAAACAAATGATGTTTGTCATATGCTGAAGTAGAAGCAAAATGTAACCATGGAAAATGCTACTGCTTCTAACTGGACTCCAATTCTTGTCCTTTGGTATGCAAGTTAAGACACTACTGCATTGCCACAAAAGCTAGCTCAATGCAGTGAAACTGTACAAGAGTTATTTTATGCCTCTGTTATAAGCAAGCATTCTGTATGCTCTTTCATCAGCTGACATGACATATAATTTTTGTGTCACCTGCTGTAAGCAGAGGTGACACATAGGGATCACTTTTCTGTCGTCTGTCTGTCTGTCCATCTGTCTGTCTGCCACACTTTTTCTGTCACACTTTAGCAGGTGACACATGTGTTCCAAAGAACACTGTTGTAAATAGAATCTACATCAAGAAGGGCACATTTAAGAACTCTGAAATAGCGAATTACTGAAATAATGAAATACTTAAATTTACACATGTCTCTATATGATATTAACATACGATAATAATGAAAAGAAAATATACAAAGATGATAGCTAGGCTAGGCTGACCACACTGTTGTGAAAGTTTTATCAAGTAGATATTATTAGAACTACTTCTTGTTCAAATTTCTTTGGGACAAACTGCATATTTTAAATAGAGAAAAACAAAAAAAAAACCCTTAGGCAGACATATTTGATACACTTGATTAAAAAAGGGTTGTTTGTGACAGGAGTCTGACACTGCAGCTGTGGCTGCTTCCCTTCTGCAGGAGAATGAGGAAGTGGAGTCGGGCACCAAACACGGGGACACAGAGGTGTATGATTGCTCTGGCATCACCACCTCACATCTACAGGTCAAGAAGAGACAGAGACACCCAGGGTATGTATAGGATGTCCATAGTGTCACTGCAGTTTCATCCTTTTGTTAAAAAATAGTTATTCTGATATATGTTATATCCATCTTTCAGGGGTTTTTTAGCTCACCTGAGCACAAAGTGCTCAAGATGACTAATCAAGGTTAGTCAATGTCTGTCGTCCATCGTTTGTCCGTCCAATTACACTCTAGCATCTTCATGTAAGCAAAACTTTATAATAATGTTTATAACCATGATTTTGGCTGATATCTGCCCATTAGCTCTGGAGTTATAACCCTTGAATGATAAAAAAAGCCAGATTTCACTTTGTTTACACTAGTATCTTCATTTCATAAGCACTCTTCTTCAAACTTTATGACAGTTTTGATAGCCATTTGATTTCCATTGAATTTTTGTCAGAATGTTTTTTGAACTTTATTTAGAATAAGTTTGAATATGGGTCATCTTGGGCCAAAAAGCTATGTCACTAGGTCAAATATTGTAAAAACCTTGTATACTTTGTAGAGGTTTAAATTTCCATTCATTCTTCTCAAAACTTAGATGTTTGTTTGAACAGTATCTAGGACAAGTATGGGTTTTGGTCATGTCAGTTTAAAAACTAGGCACCAAGTGAAATTATAGAATTTTAGCTTAGATTTGTCTTATCTTTTTCAGTGTTTGCTTGTAAGATTTTCTCAGAATGTTTTTGTTTTGGATTTGACAATGTTTAGACCAAGTTCAAATCTAGCCAGTTTGGTAAGAAGTAGGTCTGTATGCCAAATTTTAGCGAAAACCTGGTGAACACTACTTGGACTTCATTTTCCATTGAATCTTTGTGAAATAAAAGGGCAATAACTTAAGTCTGCAAGTTTGAAACATTCACTGTATTGACTCAGGTGAGCAACCCAGGGTCATCATGGCCGTCTTGTTTTCTTCAAGTCAGTAGCATTGCTACTGGGCATACCACTAAATGTGTGAATAGTTTGGTAAAAATCTGTGCGTGAATGAACATGTATAGAAAGAGTGTTCAAATTGAAACTGGAGTTTTTTTTCTGACTATGAAAAGTCAAATGATAGAAATTTTGATAAAAAGTGTTCTCATACAAATTTAGAATTATTCTTCTGACATATATAAATTGCAAATGAATGCAGAAATTTTGGACTTTATGTTGAGAAATCTTTCATGGAATACCAGATTGCAGCTAACATCATTATAGTGAATTTTGATAAATAGTGTTAAATACCATGATCACTCACTCTTAAAGCTGGAGTGTTCTGTTCCAGTGGTTACCATGGTGATGACATCATGAGCCCTGATGACGGCAGCTGCCACAGCTCCACTTGAGTAATAAGTCAGAGAAAAATATGGCCGACTTTGAGGGGGAGGACCTGCTGAGCGATGACGAACTGTCACAGATCAACGCCCATGCTCACTTCACCCACCTGTCCAGTATGGCCTCCATGTACCACACACACATGCCTCATGGTATGTCTTGTCATCCTTTTGTCTCTCAGATATACCTGGGGTGTAAAGATTCACGTGACCGCTTGCCATAGCGAGTGATCGTTAGTGCAGGGAAAGTGAAAATTAAAGACAGATTTGTGAAGAGTTACTGATAATTATAGGAATGTTACACCCTTGTTTAGTAGGACAGTGGTTATGCAATATGTGCATCACTGTCGGATTTGACATCATTTTGACATTACTTAAAGCTTGATCCAACTGAAATCATGTTTCCTGAAAATTTTTTTAGCTCATGTGAGCTTTTAGGATCAATGGCTGTCTGTCGTACACAATTGTTTCAAACCACATCTCCTCTGAAACCAACTGGCCAATTTTGATAAAACTTGCCTCTGATGTTCCTTGCATGAAGCTCTACCAAGATTGTTCAAATGGTTTTGGTCCATTGCATATCTTGGTAACAGGAGCTAAAAAGAGATTTTAAAAATGAAATCTTAAAAAATCTTCTTCTCCAAAACCACAAGGCCTATAGCTTAGATATTTGATGTGTGGCATTGTCAAGTGGACCACTACCAAGTTTGTTCTGACCCTGGGGTCAAAATTGGCCCCGCCCAAGGGGTCACTTGATTTTACATAGACTTATATAGGAAGAAGTAGAAAAATCTTCTTCTAAACCTCTTCTTGTCAGAAACCATAAGGCCTAGGGTTTAAATATTAAGTTGTAACAAGCCTAGTAAACCTCTACCAAGTTTGTTCAATCATGACCCTGGGGTCACAGTTTGCCCTGCCCTAGGGGTCACTTCTGCATGGTTTATGTATTCAGTTAGACTCTTATAGAGTCATTGAAGGCAATGTTTCTCAGGTTAGCGATTCAGGACCATCTTGACCCTCTTGTTAAAATATTTCCCAACATCTCTGAGGATGCTGAGGAAAAGTTCACTACACATAAAAATTATTGTATTCAGTAAGAGCAATCAAGCTGTATATGCTTCAGAGCAGGTTGATTCACACTTCAAAGTCAAGGTGATATTGAGGCAACAAATATGTATGGTACAGAAAATCTGTATACTATGTGAATTTTATAGAATTTATTCTTCATAAACTTTGACTGATCTGTATGAGGTTATCCCTGATGAAGGTCTGTATAATACCGAAACCAGTTGGACATTAAAATTGATTATATACCACCCGTTACTTGAGTTTGTGCCACTTCCCCTTCTCTTTGTGTTCAAGTATGAGGTTTGATTAACAATTTGTTCATCCAAAGTTATAGATTATATGTCATAATGTTGAAGGCTAAACTTAATTCCTATTTTCCAGTGATGCCCCAGAGGAGTAGCCAGAAGGAGCCGTCAGGGGGCGTGTCCGGCTCTGTGTCGGCCAGCTGTTCAGAGTTTAATTATGAGGACGTGTGTAAACCTGGTAACACTCTACTCTGGGACCTGGTCCAGGAAGATAAGTCGGTAAGTATGGTGAGGGCTTGGGATTTGGGAATTAGTCTTAGTATTAGGTCAGCATTTTGTGATAGGGATGGGGATTTAAGGGAATGAAAACTCTAAAGCTATTAAATAAAAACTTTTGGGAGTAACCTGCATGAAATATAACTTCAAATTGGGAGAAAGAGAGGATGTCTTCAGTTAAGACTGACTTGAGATTTACGTCAACTAATGCAAAGAACATAGAGAAACAAGTTAAATTGTAATGTTTTTTCGGTATTGTGATATTTCAGCATCTGTTGCCTGAAGGACTTGCCATTGATGCTGAGAAGGCCTTGTGTAGCCTGGTTTGCTTCTGTACAGACAGGCGAATCAAGAAAAAATTCATTGAGGCCTGTGTTGACAACTTAGCCTGCCACAGGTAAAAATTCCAGTTATGTTAATGTGACAACATGTTTAAAGACTCGCATGAAGGGAAGTGGGACAAAGTTAAAGTATACCCTGTATTAGGGGATGATTCTGAAAAACAGTCACATGATGTCATGTGTCAGAAGAAGTAACATCTGCAAAGCAGCCATCTGCTAAGAAAAGTCTCATATTTTCATGGCTCATTCAGCAAACACTTTCACTTCAGACATGGAAGATATGTTCACATTCAAAATAGGAAACAATTTCAAAAGAGCAAGTGAATCTTAACTTCATTTTTGCACAGTTATGCCCCTTTTTAGCTCACTTGAGCACAACTTGCTCAAGATGAGCTTTTGTGATTGCCCTTTGTCTGGCGTCTGGCGTCATCGTCTGTCATCCATCGAGCGATGTGCGTCGCCAAAAATTTGGCTTGTTAACACTCTAGAGGCCATATTTGTTGGTCAATTTACATGAAACTTGGTCAGAATGTTTGTCTCTATAAAAACTTGGACAATTTCTAAATTGGGTCATGTGGGGTCAAAAAGTATGTCACAAGGTCAAATCTTAGAAAAACCTTGTTATCACTCTAGAGGCCACATTTTTAGGTCAATCTTCATGAAACTTGGTCAGAATGTTTGTTTCCATAAAATATTGGACAAGTTCAGATTTCGAACATGTGGGGTCAAAAAGTAGGTCATGAGGTATAATCTTAGAAAAACCTTGTTAACACTCTAGAGGCAACATTTTTGCCCAATCTTCAAGAAACTTGTTAGGAATGTCTGTTTCCATAATATCTTGGACAAGTTTGAAGTTGGGTCAAAAAGTAGGTCCATATGAAAAATCCAGCATATCTTGCTCATTTATAATCATGTGAGCGATTCAGGGCCATCATGGTCCTCTTGTTAACTTTTTTTTTTTTTTTTAACATTTTTTGCTCCTGGTATTTCTTTGCTTTCCATTAAAAAAATGTCTGAAAGATTCATTTGAAACTTGGAGCATTTTAGGTTAATGTTTTCAATGCCAGTTCTTATCTCAGTAGGTGTTTGGGTTCAATACTTTGTTGCATATTTTTAATATTAAGTCTGCAAATATAAACAGCTAACATTACACTATCCAGCTCTGAGAAAAGTGGAGTTGACAAGAAAGACACTGTATGAAAAAGCGTGTGCCTGGAATACATTTGATCTATCTGATAATAAAATACCACTAGGCACTGAGACGGAGAGAAAGTTTGCTTCATTCTTCTTACTGTTTCACTCAGAAAGTAAAATAATATTTGCTATCTAGATTTTATTTGATTTCAAAATTTTTATATTCTTATTCACCAGTGTTTTGATTTTGCTTCCTTACTAATTATATGCAACAATTACCTGATATCTGACCTTGACAAACAGTCTTTTACATTATAAATGCAATGCATTTCTACGTTTGGTCTTATTTTTTGCTATAATTATTTTGCAAACACTTTTTGTGTTTGACACCTGCTGTAAGCAGAAGTGACACATAGGGATCACTTTTCCGTGGTCTGTCTGTTCGTCTGTTACACTTTTTCTGTCACGCTTCAGCAGGTGACACTTGTTCCAGAACACTCTGGCCAGATATTTTAGTACAGATGTTCCCTGGTAACCCTTTACCAAGATTGCCAATATTATAATAATAATATATTCTGACCTGTACCGATCTGTAAAAAAACATGGCTGCCAGGGGCAGGGCTTATTTGCCTTAAAGGAGACTCCCCTAAGATAAACTTAATCTCAGTTTGAAGTTCACACTCTGAAAATGACTGTGAAAGTATATATCTCAGTATGTGGTTTCATAACGAAAATATTCATGTTTTAATACGCAAAATTGCGGCACTGAGCTGGCATATGGGCACCATTTTAATTACCTCCCCTGAAAAACGCCGGAGAGTTTGGCAGTAACACGTCACACATCATTCGGAATATCTCGGCAATTCATGGGCCAGAGATAGAAGAGAAGAAACGATTGCATAACCTTTAATGAATTCTAGTGAAAATGAATGAAAACAATCACACAAAACATTTGAAATTATTTAAAACAAAATGAGTATATGAGTATAAATACAGCATATGTAAAGCATAAATTATGTTTGGAAGATATGTTGTATCTTTGATAAAAAAAAAAAAAAATAAAAAAAAAATTGTGTTTTAACAATTGAATGCATAAATGTATGTTGACAGGCTGTACTAGAAAAAAATAATTACGGTGATTTCTTTTAGCTTGTCATTTTCATAACCATGAACGTCAAAGTGTAAATATTGATCTGATAAGATAAAACATGTCCTGGCACTCCTGGGCAGGCTTAGTAACCGACACTATGTTACATAATATCACATAACAGTGTCATAAAACAGGGTCATGAAAGTTAACACAGCATGCAACTAGGTCACCATGACAACAGACAATTATATTGCGTAAATGATAGTTGTCAGGATGGGGATTGTTTCCAGTGTGGAAAATGTTTGTTTAATTTTGCGTATTAAAACATGAATATGTTTGTTATGAAACCACATTAGCTAGCAAATATAAGTTTTCTAATCAGATGTGTGTATAGCTAGTAGAAATTTTATGATGACTGATAAAATAAGAGCATGGTAAAATCCCCGAATTTATATTAGTTATTAGATCTACGTTATCCAAATTCCTAAGACCCTAAAATAGTTTATGAGGTCTTTGCTTTTTCCGTGGGTTACTTTTATAATGGGGTTACATGATGTACAGAAAGGCGAAATCCCTTTAATGATATTATATTAGTGTATTTAGCAGTGGTGTGATTTTGATATAGACCAGTACTTTGTTAAGTAAACATATTTTGAGTATTATGATGGTCTTTCCTGCAACTATTTGGGTATTGGTGTGTAACTTATTTCACTAATTAGTTGATTGTGTTGTATGTACATCATAATTAAAGAAGTTGTTTGTTTTCATCGTTATAAATATTCATTTTGGTAAAGTTGCATTTTTTGCACTTTTTGTGGCATTTTTTTTTTATTTTTTTTTTTTAAATGTTATTGTGTTCATTTGATTGGGTGAGGAAACAATTATTCTTATTATTCTTTGACTCCTTACATAGTTCAATCACTTTATCATGATATAAACATAACAGTTCTGAGAGAGGTAGTAAAATGGAAAAT
Organism: Solen grandis; assembly: GCA_021229015.1. Classification (NCBI taxonomy): domain Eukaryota; kingdom Metazoa; phylum Mollusca; class Bivalvia; order Adapedonta; family Solenidae; genus Solen; species Solen grandis. The sequence goes on from CM037782.1 coordinate 9,630,271, forward strand.
ATAGTTTCAAACAGTTTTGTGACGTCACAACTTCAAAAATGATACGAAAATGACGGCTCCCATTAAGCATTTTTTAATAGCAGATTACGAAGTCATTTTTTGTTAAATTACAAAAATTGAGTCAAATAACATTATTTTATGACACTTAAAACTTATTTATGAACACTTGTTCTTAGAGTTCTGGTACCCTTTAAATGTATGTAGTGAAAATTTTAAACATCTCCTCTGAAACCATTGAACAGAATTTGATTAAGGTTGGCAGAGATGATCATTAGGTGAACCTTCACAAAAGTTGCACAAAAAAAAACTTGCATGTAAAACTCTGGTTGCTTTAGCAAGGAAAAAAATTGAAAACTTTAAAAATAATCTCCTTCAAAACTACTGGCCAGATTTCAAAATATTTTAGTACAGATGTTCCTTGTGTAACCCACTACCAAGATTGCTAAAATTATTCCAAATTGTAAAAAAAACATGGCCGTCTAGCGGGGCCCATTTGCCTTATATGTATATAATGAAAACTATAGAGACCTGTTCTCTAAAACTGCAGGCCAAATTTTAGAATTTTTGACACAGGCGTTCATTGGGTTATCCTTTACAAATGTTTTTAGTCCTCTAGCGATGTTTACACAGGAGGGTACTATAGGTTTGCCCTCTGTCTGGATGTCTGGAAATCTGGATCCCACGATAACTTAAAAAACTCTTTAAGACAATATAATGAATAGATGGCAGTATGAAGATTTTGCACATTACTTCTTTTTTTTCTCGGACCAAAATTCGGGTTGCTATGGTAATGGAAAAATTATGCACCTCACTGGTAGGGGACTCCTATGTTGCATGCAACACCAGTTACTTGTTTATCTCATATTACCCAATTAGCACAATCATTTACTAGCTGCATTAAATCACTAATACATTTAAAGTAATCAGCAAATTATTAGTAACTGATAAAAGGCCAGTATGAAGTGTTAGAAATATATAATTACCGTCCATTTTAAATGCGAGATATTTTTTTTTACCACAAATACAACTTTGATGGGATATGTATTTATTGCAGTAATCATATTTGTAACACAGAATTGATAAAATGTCACTCCTGGGAAAATCAGTTATAAAATCGTCAAAACAAAATGTAGTATGACCATATTTATACATGTACATAAACATACACACTGAAACTCAGTAGGATGCAGAGACTGGATATTCCATACAATATATAAATACTGGTTATTAATTGATATTAAAATCGTCATTGTCACTAATAATAATATCAAAACTTAACATATTTAGATACTGGTGGATAAATTTAAGTTGTGAACCATTTATACTTTGAAGGTGTAATTTGCTGAACATCTCAGTGTATACACCTTTCACAAAATGGAGTGTGACTTCACAGGCGTGTACTTATGTAAAGGGGTCAAAATGGCAGAACCCTTATCTATAAGCTCAGTATCATGATTTTGGGTTTATATAAACATCTTTGCTTTGATGCTACAATTGAAAAAATAAATTCTAAGATATTATTTTCAGAGTATGTTTTTTAGTCTAAGGTAATGATTGTATTTAGTTTGCAGTCTTTTTAAAGTACAGTTATTATTTTCAAGAACTTGGGGCCAGGTTTAGTCTGCTTTTCTTGAGACATATTATATTGAGATTTTCTCTAATCAAAAAACCTCAAATTCTGTATCACCAAAAATATTGAAAAGACTAAAGACCATATTCTTGAAGAATGCTAATAATAGTATACACGTACATGCAAAAAATTAGTCCCATCAATGGGCCGCTCAGTGCGACATGCTATTTTTGTACGGTTTACCAAATCGAAAGTAGAATGATATCACAAATTATCGGTACACATATGTGGACTAACAAAAAAAGAGGTAATTTTAAAATTGATTTGATGAAAACTTTTAATTTGAGATATGTTATGAAATGTTGACTTAGTGTGACTATAGAAAAGAAAATAGTGTGACTTCAGAAAATAAAAAGAAAACAATGCAGGGCTGTAAAATCCACTTGCCTGATTGCCTTGACCAGCAAATTAAGTGCAGGGCGAGTGAAAAATCAGAACATTTCTTTGTAATTTGCTTGAATATTTACTATATCATATTTTGGGTGGGCTAGGCAGGATGATAATTTAAGGAATTTGACACCCCTGCAATGTGAAAATGATTGACCTTATTTAACTGATTTATCTATGTCACTGTTACGGGATATCTAGAATAGAAAAATCAATCATCACTGTTGTTTATGCAGATCAGTGGTGATCTCACTACGTCTTCTGCCGAAGATCTTCACATCGTTCCAGCAGTATCGGAGCGGGGCGGACTGCCACACCATAACTCTCTGGGCAGAGAAAGAGCTGGACATGATGGCCCACTTCTTCATCGATCTTCTTCACTATACTGAGACACACAGGGAAGAGGCTTCCAATTCAGGGGTTCTGTAAGTAGTCCACGAATTCACCTTTCCAATTTTTATGCCTCCACCACCCCCTTGAAATCATAGACTTGTATAGGAAAAAATTTAGAAAACCTTATTGTCGGAAACCACAAGGACATTTTTAAGACATTAAGACATTTTTAGCTCACCTAAGCACTGTGCTCAATGTAAGCTTTTGTGATTCTGTGTCCGGTGTCCTTGTCAACAATTTGCTTTAAACGACATCTCCTCTGAAACCACTGGACAGACTTTGATTAAACTTGGCAGGGATGATCCGTGGGCGAACCCTCACTAAAGTTACTAAAATAAACTTGATCCATGTAGGACTCTGGTTGCCATGGGATCAGACAGAGAAAAATTATGAAACTATGGCCCTCTTGTTTGTGTAACATGCCCGTTTTGTAGAGGACCTATACCAAGTTGTCATTACTCACTTATTGCTGTAAATGATGTTATTATTTGAAACCTGATATAAACAAGCTAGACAGCATAATATCAGACAAACAAGGATAGGCAGAAGTTGACAGTAGGGTGTTATTTATTATCTTCAGTTTAGTATTTCAGAAAATTATGAGTTAGACTCTAACAATTTATTTCTTGCACACTGATACCAATTAGTGGATTTCATCCTACATTTCAGGGTAGAATAAGTTATTTGAAACACATGAAAGCATTGGTGCTGCAGCCTATTGTTTGAAATTAAATTTATTGTCAGACGAATGACAGGATTTTGAAACTATTTAGTAAAGTTTACATTTTCAAATGACAGCTTGATAATATAATTAAGTAAAGTTTCAATATAGTAATCACCAAACAGTTGTTTATTATCTTTTTTAAACGTGTTTGCATTGATAGAGCAGAGAAACAGTACAGCCAATTACTTTCAATACTAATTGGGTTTCCAAAGAAATAATTGAGTAATTAAACAGATGACACAGTGCAACTTGTTATTTAAGGTACCTCGGTACTTTCCTTGCAAATTTTTTTACCTCCTGGGATTTTTGTAATTTTTCATACTCTTGACCAATGGTGCGCAGGCTTTTGAGCCATGCTGTTTTTATGGAAGTTACTCATATGATGTTGCCGTCGCAATGTCATCTTGTGACACACTCACTTTATATATAAATATTTGTAATTCCTTTACCTGTTGGCCAATATTGTTAATTTAAAATGTAGTTATTATTTTACATGTTGTAGAATACAGTCGGCCTACTTTGTTTTTGATATCAAGTTGGGAAAACTATTACGTTTGAAAGGCAGTCATATGTGATGTTATGTGATGTTGATGATGCTATATGTATGCCATTCCCTGACTGTGAATTTTGCATTATTGTGCAACATTTATCTCTGTGACCCTATCTGAAAATCTGAAATGTTGTTGATTAATCAATTTAGAAACAAAATTATGAAATAAAATCAACATGTGTTCGGGCTAATTTTTTTACAATTTTGTGTTTAATTTTCGATGTCATTTATGGTTGTTATCCTATTTATGAGAAGACTATAATTATGTAAGTAAGTATAGTGTTTTTCTTCGTTCTTACGTAATCATGTAAGTTTTTAATTAAATGGCATTACCGGTGTTTTAATTATACATTTGGGTTGATGGTTGGTTTGAATGGTTTCCCAGTTTGGAAGACTTCTTTCTGTGGTGCAGTTAGCCAGACAATAACTGAACTGGTAAATAGTAAGCTTAATTTATTGGTCCCGACCGGTTAAAGATTTGCGCACGTCCTTCCGTTTGTCCTTCTGTCTGCGCAGCCAGATTTGAGTAAGGGATTATCTAATGGTAAACAGAAAAAAAGAGAACAATAGACTTCATCCATAACAATAAAATCAGGGGCCATAGCGATTTAAAAAACAAAAGAAAATAACAAAAGAAATGACCCCTTACTTCATTCTGGCCATGCATCTGTCCGTCCGTCCATCCCACTTTTGTGTCCACTCCATAACTTGGACATTTATGGATGGAGTTCAGTAAAACTTATCAGGAGTATTCCTCATGTTCCAAGGATGTGTAGCAGCATTCATCCATATTCACCAATAAAAGGTCAAGGTCACAGGAGTTGTTAGAAATAGTCTTTGTGTACATAGGCTTCGTGTTCACTCTATAACTTCAATATTAATGGATGGATTTTTAGCTCACCTGAGTCACTTTGTGCTCAAGTGAGCTTTTGTGATTGTCCTTCGTCTGGCATAGAATTCTGGTTGTATTAACATTTTCAGCATCCTATGACGTCACGTGACGTTAGAGCTAAAAATAGTGAAAAATATTGTACGCGCTCTATAGCCGCCATTTATGGTCTGAATTTCCTCAAATTTTCACAGATGCTACATCTCAAGACTTAGCTGTGCATATCCATTCAGCTGACCAAAATTCCGAAAGACCAAGGTTCTGTGGTTGAAGCAAGATTCAAACATAGGACCTAAATTTTCATTATAGGATTATAGAGCTTTCAGATGAGACAAAAAACTGAAACTTACACAGTTTGCAGTTCTGCAGATTTTCTTTAGATATTTTGAGTCCTGACGTCATAAGACGTCATGTGATGTCACAGCATATTACTAATTTCTCTTTATTTGGGCAGTGGCATTGAGGGCTATTTATCTCAGGTGAGCGATTTAGGGCCATCATGGGCCTCTTGTTATTAAACTTTACAGAAGTGTTCGTCATAACACAAAGGTGTGTTGCGATCATCAGCTATATGGGTCCTTGAAAGGTCAAGGTCAATGGAGCTGTTAGAAATTCTCTTTGGTATTTATAGGCGTCATCTTTGTGTCCGCTCTTTAATTTCCATATTAATGGATGGATTTTTATAAAACTTTACAGAAGTGTTTACCGTAACACGAATGTCTGTCAGGCCCATCAACTTTATGAAAGCTTGTAAGTTGGAGGTCACGGATGTTGTTAGAATCTTTGGTATTTATAGGCTTCATCTACGTGTCCACTTGTAACTTTCATATCAATGGATGGATTTTCATTAAACTTCACAAAAGTGTTTGTCTTTATATGAGATATTGTGGTTCAACAACCGTATGTGCGCTTGAAAGTTTAAGGTCACGGGAGTTGTTAGAAATTGTCTTTTGTATTCATAGGCTTCATTTTCATGTCTGCTTTGTAACTTCCATATCTATGTTTTGATTTTCATCAAACTTTACAGGGGTGTGTGGTATCACATGCATTAACCATATGCTTGCTTGAAAGGTCAAGGTCACATTAGTTGTTAGAGGTTGTCTTTTGCTTTTATAGGCTACCTTTTCATATCTGTTCTATAACTTTCATATCTATGTTTGGATTTTCATGAAACTTTATCAAAGTGTTTGTCATAACACAAGTGTTGCACACATCAGCCATAGACTCTTTTGAAAGGTCATAATGTCAGAATGGGATCATAACCCATATCCATTATTTTCTGTTTCTATCTGGCACAAATTCTTACTTGGGGGTTTTCACTGGTGGGGACTCATGACAGTATTGCTTGCTATACTGACATAGCCTTGTTGTTATAGAGATAGGTCCTTTAATAAATAAATACCATCTAGATGATACCTAATGTTTCTGGTGAACTATTAGGAATGTTGGATGTCATCCATCCTTTGTTAAATTTTATAAATACGACATATAAATTGGTACCAGATGCACCCTTGCCTGGCACTTGGCAAAATGAGGTTGCTATGGGAATTCTGAGTACTCATTACTGTACCAATCCAGGAACTTGTCTCCCATGTATCTCTGCTATATACCAGGCACGTAAAGGAACCAAAGGGTCTATTTGTTATATGAGCTAGGGTATTTCACCCAGACTTCCTTTTATCCAATTACTGTCTCTTCAAATGCTGTCTATTCAGCAACAAATGGGACCCCATTTGTGAGTTATCCTTAACTGCAAGGTCTAAAAATATGGACATAATAATCAGAAAATGATTGCTATCCATTACAGTTGAAGAAGGAGAAGAACTGTATGTTGTCCATAATTAGAAGTCTACCGACTTCATTTCTCAAGCAATTATCCTCAAACTTGATTACAGTGTTTACAGCCAAGTGCAGTTATAGTAATATTATCCAAGTAGGTCAGGGGCTTTGGCCCTTAAAAATATTTCACTTAATTTACACTCTAGCATCTTTATTTTTATAGAAATGCACAATGTTATACACAATGTTAATGACCATACTACCTTGGTTACGGTATGACTGAAATTGGACCAATAGATCAAGAGTTATGGTCCTTGATATCATAAAATCTCATCATTATGTCTCCACCCATATTTATATGGGGGAGGCATATTGTTTTTGTCGTTGTCTGTCTGTCTGTCTGTCCCTATGTCTGTCCGTCTGTCTGTCTGTCACACTTTTGTCCGGAGCATAACTCAGAAAGTATAAAAGCTACTAACTTGAAACTTCACAGGTGGATAGATCTCATAGAGGAGAAATGCAGTGAAAAGAACCCTAACTCTGCGCATCTTATTTTTGGATTATTTCCCTTTTTAGCTCACATGAGCATGTTGTTCTCAAGGTGAGCTTTTGTGATTGCCCTTCGTCCGTCTTGCGACGTGCGTCGTCAACAATTTGGCTTGTTAACCCTCTAGAGGCCATATTTTTAGGCCAATCTTCATGAAACTTGGTCAGAATATTTGTTTCCATAAAATCTTGGACAGGTCTGAAATTGGGTCATGTGGGGTCAAAAAGTAGGTCATGAGTTCGAATCTTAGAAAAACCTTGTTAACACTCTAGAGGCAACATTTTTGGCCCAATTTTCATGAAACTTGGTCGGAATGTCTGTTTCCATAAATCTTGGACAAGCTTGAAAGTGGGTAATGTGGGGTCAAAAAGTAGGTCAGTATGAAAAAATCCAACATCTGTTGCTCATTTATAATCAGGTGAGCGATTCAGGGCCATCATGGCCCTCTTGTTTAAATTTCATAATTAATTTTGTCCGGAGCATAACTCACAAAGTATCAAAGCTATTAACTTGAAACTTCACAGGTTGATAGATCTCATGGAGGAGAAGTGCAGTGCAAAGAACTGTAACTCTCATCATTTTTTAGTTATTGCCCTTTGTCAAATTTCAAACTTAATTATGTCTAAGCTAAATTAACTTGAAACTTCACAGGTGGATATACGTCATGATTATGGTCCTTGATATATCATAAAATCAAGTGTCATGCACAAGAACCATAACTCTCCCCATCATATTTTTGGAGTTACTGTAAAACCTGTACCAACGGTTTCCTTGAACAATGGTCACCTGACAACAATGGTCGCATCAGATTTCCCCCATTCATTTTTGTTCTTAAAATTAACTGAAAACAATGGTCACCTGCCTACAATGGTCAGTAATATCATATCCCGGCTGTGCTATAAGCCCTTCAAACAATGGTTCTTAGGCAACCCGAAAGCCTTACTGCCTCATGGTAGGGGCACGTGTCTCCAGTTTCCGGAAACAAGGATATGAACGTGTCAGCAGACATCTCAGTACACAGGGTTTGGAGTGGGGTAATACTCTGAGGGGGTGAATTATCATTTGTTAACTGGTACCAGATACTTAGCAAATTTGGGATCATGGTCCTGAGAATTGAGCAAAACTGATTATTGTCTTGGCCATCAGCCGAAATTGGCCTGTTTGATTAATTATTGTTGTTTTAACACCTCTTACAATCATGAATTGGATTACAATTATTCCCTATCTGTTATCAATGGATGAGATACATTAATTTGTCACAATTAGAAAAATAAAACAAGCGTGATAGTTTTAATTAGCAAAGCAATATATAAGGTAGTTTTATTTATTTATTTATTTTCATTAAGAGAGAGAGAATTATAAGAAAATGATTTAATGGTGAAATGAACATGAATAAGGGGAAATCACTCTATTATTATTATTGCAATACAAATTGCTGCAGATTCTAAATAGATTGCAACATGGAAGGTTTACATTTGTAAATGTACAATTAACACACGAAATACGAAGGAAAATTTCACTGAAAGTCATGAAAATGATTTTGTGTAATTGATTTATTCTTTAATTAATTAAAAAAAAATATATTTATGTTGCTTGTGCACCTTTTAACTTCGTACGAATTACAATCTTCGTATTAATAATATTTTTTCTGTCTATTGACATGACATGTATATACAGTATATCACACTTCAAATCTTAACTGACTGACCTTCTGAATAAAGGTCACCTGTGAACCACGGCCACTTTGACATTTCCCCTGCCCAACCGTTGTTCACAGGTTTGACTGTTTTGCCCTTTGTTTATTTTAAATTTCATACTTATTTTTTGTCAAGAGCATTTCTCACTCACTATAAGACAATATAAACTTAAAACTTCATAGATGGTTAGATCACATGGAGGAGAAGTGCAGTGCACAAGAAGCATAAATCTGCACTTAATATTTTTGGAGTTACTGCATTTTGTTTAATTTCATACTTGTTTTTGTTTTTAGCTCACCTGAGCACAACGTGCTCATGGTGAGCTATTGTGATCGCCTTTTGTCCGTCGTCCGTCGTCCGTCGTCCGTGCGTGCGTGCGTGCGTGCGTGCGTCCGTCCGTCGTCAACAATTTGCTTTAAACAACATCTCCTCATGAACCGCTGAAGGGATTTTGACCAAACTTCACAGGAATCATCCTTATGATGCCCTCTATCAAAGTTGTACAAATTATTCAGATTGGTTAAAAAAGTAGGTCACAGGAGCTAAAAATAGATTTTAAAAATGCAAACTTTGAAAATCTTCTTCTGCAAAACTGCAAGGCCTAGAGCTTAGATATTTGGTATGTAGCATCATCTTATGGGCCATTACCAAGATTGTACAAATCATAGCCCTACGGTGATAAATGACCCCGCACCAGGGGTCACTTGTTTTACATAGAGTTATATAGGAAAATCTTTAAAAATCTTCTTCTATGGATCCATTAGGCCTAGAGCTTAGATATTTGGTATGTAGCATCATCTAATGGTTCATTACCAAGATTGTTCAAATCATAGCCCTACGGTGATAAATGCTCCCGCACCAGGGGTCACTTGTTTTACATAGAGTTATATAGGAAAATGTTTAAAAATCTTCTTCTATGAATCCATAAGGCCTAGAGATTAGATATTTGGTATGAATCATCATTTTATGGTTCATTACCAAGATTGTACAAATTATGACCCTATGGTGATAAATGACCCCGCACCAGGGTCACTTGTTTTACATAGAGTTATATAGGAAAATTTTAAAAATCTTCTTCTATGAATCCATTAGGCCTAGAGCTTAGATATTTGGTATGTAGCATCATCTTATAGTTCATTACCAAGATTGTTCAAATCATAGCCCTATGGTGATAAATGCCCCCGCACCAGGGGTCACTTGTTTAACATAGATTTATATAGGAAAAACTTTAAAAATCTTCTTCTATGAATCCATAAGGCCTAGAGCTTAGATATTTCATATGCAGCATCATCTTATGGTTCATTACCAAGATTGTTCAAATCATAGCCAAACGGTGATAAATGCCCCCGCAATAGGGGTCACTTGTTTTACATAGAGTTATATAGGAAAAGCTTTAAAAATCTTCTTCTATGAATCCATAAGGCCTAGAGATTAGATATTTGGTATGTAGCATCATCTTATGGTTCATTACCAAGATTGTACAAATCATAGCCCTACGGTGATAAATGCCCCCGCACCAGGGGTCACTTGTTTTACATAGAGTTATATAGAAAAAACTTTAAAAATCTTCTTCTATGAATCCATAGGCTAGAGTTAGATATTTGGTATGAGCATCATCTTATGGCATTACCAAGATTGTACAAATCATAGCCCTACGTGATAAATGCCCCGCACCAGGGGTCACTTGTTTTACATAGAGTTATATAGGAAAATCTTTAAAAATCTTCTTCTATGAATCCATTAGGCCTAGAGCTTAGATATTTGGTATGTAGCATCATCTTATGGTTCATTACCAAGATTGTACAAATCATAGCCCTACGGTGATAAATGACCCCGCACCAGGGGTCACTTGTTTTACATAGAGTTATATAGGAAAATCTTTAAAAATCTTCTTCTATGAATCCATAAGGCCTAGAGATTAGATATTTGGTATGAAGCATCATCTTATGGTTTATTACCAAGATTGTACAAATCATGACCCTATGGTGATAAATGCCCCCGCACCAGGGGTCACTTGTTTAACATAGAGTTATATAGGAAAATCTTTAAAAATCTTCTTCTATGAATCCATTAGGCCTAGAGCTTAGATATTTGGTATGTAGCATCATCTGATGGTTCATTATCAAGATTTTCAAAATGGTGGCCCTTTGGAGATAAATGACCCCGCACTAAGTCTTCTCCTCTGAAACCATAAGGCCCAGTGCTTATATATTTGGTGTGTAGTATTGTCAGGGCTAAAATGTTTAAGATTGAGTTATATCAGAATTCTTGTCTGTTTAAAAACCTTGTAATCAGTTGTAGCAATGGTACTCAGGTGAGCGATCCAGGGCCATCATGGCCCTCTTGTTTTAAAAGCATTACTCATTCACTATGAGACATATAACCCCGAAGCTTCATAGGTGGGTAGACATTATGGACAAGAATATCAGTACACTAGAGCATAATCCATTTCCAATATTTCTTGTTGGAGTTTTTCCACTTTTATACAATTTCATGTCCTTAAGATAACTCCAGTTTGACTCATGCTATTGAAGTTAAATTTCATTTATGAAAAGAAATTAATGAGAGAAAGTGTCATGCACAAGGTTCATAACTCTGGCCTCAGTATTTTTGGAGTTATTCCCCTTTTTCCAAATTTCTTGACTGCAAGATTACTCTACTTATATTCCAGTTATGGAAAGAAATTGATGAGAGGAAGTTTCACACACAAGGTCCATAACTCTGTACGGAGCTTTAACAATATAGTCAGCCCTTTAACTTTAAATATTTGCATATGTCAGTGTGTGCCTTAGTGTATACGTGTGTGTGAGGGGAAGGGGTTGGGGAGAGACATCAATTTCCTACGAAAACAAATCTCTATTTTTGCAATGTTAGCACACTAGCATCTGCATTATTGAAGCAATCTTGAAAAATCTTTGTCACAATAGAAATGGAATTGATATTATTGTATCTTTTTAAATATGAGTGATACTCAGATGAGTGATATAGGGCCATCATGACCCTCTTGTTATATTTTTTACTGCTGTTGATGGTGGTTATTGGTTTGAATAAGACTCAATGACTGTTGGTTATTATGCAGTGTAATCATAAAGATCACTAGCCACACATCTCTGGCAGTAATACTCTTCTTTACAGATGTTTTTCCCCATGTTTATCAAGGAACAGATTTAGAATAATTGACTTATTAAATATATCCAAAGGCATTGAAATATTAGTTTGAAATATTAGCAAATACGAATAGTTCAAGGGTTGGGTTGCCAGGATAGTTTGGTTTAGTGTGGTTTCATTCCATTCCTCTTTGACATGATATGGCAGTGAGACAAGTCCAAATTGACTGAAATACTGTGGCTTGATTGTTACCAGTAAACCCAGTAGACAAACAGTACAGAGGGTGATACGGTATGTGTTACAGGTACAGTCACAAGGAAGAGGTCCAGGTGAGGCTGCTGTTTTTGACCTGCGTCTTCTCCTCTTCTTGTTCCCCGGACAACTTCAGTAAGTGTCTCAACATATTACACACACATGAAGTGGGGGGTGGGGGAATAAATTTTAACAGTATAAGCTTCTAATACATTTTTTTTGTTCAATTAACACAAGGTTTTTAGTAGTTTCAATACATATTAAGTGACAGTTTGAGGTCAACATGTGTTTGCCTCATAAAGATGGCTTTTAATGCCTAGTCAAACAGAGCTGAGCCAAATCAGACAGCTGTTTGCTCATTCAAAACTGTAGCTCAAATTCTATAGTCAGCATGGCAAAGAAAATTCCATTGATTCATATACCATTTTAAATAATGTGTTCATGAATATTCATTAGGTAACGGGTTAAAGACATATATTGCCTCTGTACAGGGTTGAACCTGGAGCAGGTGGACACACTGTGGTCATGCCTGGCGATAGACAAGGATTGTTCGGACGACTGTTTAAGCTGGTTCCTCAACCAGGCCAAGAGTAAGGACAACCATGCCTTGGGACTGGAGACCTTCAAACATATCTTTCTGGAGAAGGTGAGATGGTGTCAGTTAGGCATTATTCAACACAATACAAGGGGGAAAAGAGAGACTTGATCATTGTAGACTCAAAACTCCAAAGACTTTGTACTGATTTTTATGTTGCTCTTCATAAAGAGAAGTGGAGGCTATATAGAAAACATGCATGTCGGGTGTGTGGTTTTGTGAAGCACCCAGTTATATAAAAGTTTTAATGTTTTAAAATGGTGGGTTAACTCTTAACTTTATATGGACTCATTTTAATGAATTTGCAAGCAGAGCAGACCCAGATCAGACAGCTCCTAATATATTTAGGAGCTGTCTGATCAGGGTCTTCTCTTTGGCTCATACAATATTGTACAAAGTTTCTACACAGTCTTTATGGCAAAGAAAAAAGATTATATACCATTGAAAGATAAATCAATTAATATTCATTGAATCATAATTTTGTACATGAATATTCATGAGTTAAAGGGTTAAGGGGGCGTAGCAGGGATATTCATCAACTTTAGTGGAATCTCTAGCTATTATATAGGACTATATTGAGGCATTTGCATAAGGGTGATATTTTCTGTTTCCAGTTATCTGCATCTTTCCCAAATTTACTAATTTTTTTAATTCTCTCGGTCTGTTTTTATTAAAAATTAAATTGTCTTGGGAATTTATTGCAAATCGAACACTGCAACTTAGTTTGATAGTTCATCTTTATGTGGGATACTGCAGGTAGAAAAACTATCCCATTTGTGTCCAAATAATTTAGAAAAAAAGTTACCCCTACCATATTGAACCAGTGACATTTGTGTATATCCCTGGCCAGATGCCCCAGTTACAGCCACAGTCGATGAGCATGACGGGCCTCAACCTGTTCCAGCAGCTCTCTCACCTGTCTAGGATTGCCAATGCCTCTAGTGACAGCTCTGTTTCTGAAGACAAGGTATCGCCTACAGTTATTTTTTACCCTATCCTAAATGAAAACTGTGTGACACCATTAACCTGATAAGCCTGTAAGGAAGATGCAGACTGATCAGGGTTTGTATTGTTTGTCAGATGAGTAACTTAAACTGTAAACATTACAGTTCTGTCTAATTGAATTTAATGGTGCAATATCTTTCAAAGTTGTGCATCATTAAATGTGTGGGTGGGGTAGATGAGGCTCATGTACACTTAGGCATTTCAAATCTGTCAAGTTTTGATCCTGACTACTATACTGTTATTCAGGAATTTTTGTCAGTGACAGTACAAGCATTTACAAAGTAACTTAAAAGGCAAAATGCAGTATTAAATGGTTCAAGTCTTAGATTTTTAATTGTCTAAGTTGCTTAAGATTCAAAATGCTGATAAATTCGTTTGAATATTTGAGTCCCATTATGATGACCAGTATATGCAAGGTTTCATTTAAATACTTTGTCTTAGCCACTTTCTAGAATCAAAACCCTGAACCCTGTGTTAAAACCCTTAAACTACTAACAAAATGTGTGTCTCATGGTTACATGTGACTTGATGTCTCTAGATTAGTGGAATGGACCAGCTGTGGAAGATTGCCCTGCGTGTTTTGAACACGGATGTCAGTGTGGCAGCCATACAGTATCTGAACGCCTACTACATTGGGTATGGGAGTGGCCTTTTGGAGAAGGAGGAGGAATTTGTCCACCGGTGCATGGAGAGCCTCGTTACTGCCATTGATAGTGTTCATGAGGTGGGTTGAAAAAGGGAGGTAACCAATAGAAAGTATAGAAAACACTATAACCATTGCCTAGAATTTTATAAAGCTTAAAAAGATTAAAGCGTCAAAAGAAATTAAAAAAAAAATTGAAAAAATTTAGAACAAAGTATTACATTTGAGTAGCAGCTATGCATTTACATGAGAGGCAATGTCTGTTGGGATATCTGTCAGTTCAGGTAACTTAGATTGAAAAGTTTTCCGAGTCTGGATGAATTAAATTGGCAGTAACATTTAAGTGAAAGGACCCCAGGTAAGAAGAGTATTACTTAAGAGATATGTAAAAAGTTTGACATTGGTATTTATCCAACTCATAATTGATTGCCAGGAGCCTGAGACGAGCCTTCTGGTGATACAGAGGGGTTTGGTGCTGATGAAGAACCACCTAGAGCTGTTCAGGAAGAGGTATGCCTTCCATTTACGGAACTGGCAGATGGACGGGAAGGGAATAGTGAGTCACCAGCGCAGTCTTCTGGATAAACAGTCCTCACAGATACGTGTTCTGTTGCAGCCTGCAGGCATCGGGGAGAAGGTGACTTTCATTAAACTTCCAGTCGAACATTTCTTTGCACATGCTCTATTAGCATACTTGATATTTAGATATGTTTGTCTCCTTTGCTTTGTCTTTCTGAAGTACAACAGATTTATTTCCTAAGAGCTTGGAAAGATAAGACTGGTATGTAGATGTGGTATGAGTATTTGGGTCTTGGACTTTCATAAATTGCAATATTAAGGGTATTTTTGTCATATCCACTTATCTAGTTTGATAGCCTTTTTTAGCCCACCTGAGCATGGAGTTCTCATGGTGAGCTATAAGGGTTGCCCTCTGTCTGGTGTCTGTCATTGTTCATCGTCAACATTTTGCTTTAAACGACATCTCCTTTGAAACTGTTGGATAGAATTTAATTATACTTGATTCACAAAATTTGATAAAATAAACTTGATTCATGTAGAACTATGGTTGCCATGGCAACGGAAAGAAAAAAATTATGAAGACTTACAAAATCATCTCTTTCAAAACTACTGGCCAGATTTCAAATTGTTTTAGTACTTTGGTAACCCTCTACCATTGCTAAAATTATTTTGATCTGTAAAAAAACATGGCCGCCAGGGGCGGGGTTAATTTGCTTTAAATGTTTATAGTGAAAAAATTAAACAGCATCTCCTCAGAAACTGCTGGACAGAATTTGATTAAACTTGGCAGGAATGATCCTTGAGTGAACCTTCACAAAAGTTGATAAAATAAACTTGATCTATGTAGAACTCTGGTTTCCATGACAATGGAAAGAAAAAAATTATGAAAACTTTAAAAATTATCTCTTTCAAACCTACTGGCCAGATGTCAAATGTTTTAGTACAGATGTTTCTTGGGTAACCCTCTACCAAGACTGCTAAAATTATTTCAATCTGTAAAAAAAAAATGGCCGCAAGGGGCGTGGCTACTTGCATTAAATGTATATAGTGAAAACTCCTCTTCTCAAAAACAACTGGCCAGATTTTAAAATGCTTTGGAACAGATGTTCTATGGGTAACCCTTTACCAAGATTGCTAAAGTTATTTTTATCTGTAAAAAAACATGGCCACCAGAAGCGGGGCTAATTGCCTTAAATGTATATAGTGAAAAACTCTAGAGACCTGTCCTCCAAAACTGCAGGCCAAATTTCAGAATTTTTTTGGCACAGATGTTCCCTGGGTACAAATGTTGCTAAAATAAACCTGATCCATGTAAAACTTTGGTTGCTATGACAACCAAATGAATATTACCATTTTTTTTTTATTTTTTTTTTTTAAATCTTCTTCTCTAAATATGTTTGTAAGAATTAAGAATTTCATTTCATTTAACAAAAATGATTACATCATTACCCGCTTCCAAAACTGCTCAAACAAAGCTGATCCATGGAAAATTCAGCATCCTAGGCATTATTTAGAAAGTAAACTAACAAACCTGATGGTGATATATTAATGACCAGTATCTTGCCAAGGCTGACTTGGTATTGGACCACTGTCTCCAGTTATGTCCATTGAAGTATAGATAATGTCATATTTAATTTCGTTTACATTCTGACATTCACATTTATAAAGCAATCTGATTAGATGCACAAGGATTATTATGCCTTGTATGAGAGTTATGATCCATGATACTTAAGGTTGCCTTTAGAACAGTGGTACTTGGGTGAGCGATATAGGGTCCTCAAGGCCCTCTTGTTATTTATTTTTCTTCTCTATATTCATTGTAGTTGATGAAAACCAACAAAATCAAGTCATAAGTAAAATTGTTTTTTTTTTCCATTCATGTTGAAATATTCATTTATTTATTAAACAAGATAATAGAAGTTCTGTTTGACATATTCACACCTCCAACTTCAAGCTCCAAGGTTAGTGTACATGACTTGTAGAGCCAAAGCTTATGCATTGGAATTGTGTTGGGAGCACAAATCTTTCATGACCAACCCAGGGGCAAAGTACTCATTTCACCATGAGAACTCATAGAAGTATTAAGATAAATTGGTTGATTTTGTATTCCATTGGACATAAAAAGAAATGAATTTAAACTAAACTTTACTTTGTGTATGATTTACAGACCCAGATTGAGATGTCCTCAACTGACCTGGTTGCAGAGCTGCGGGCCGAAGTGACGCGATGGTGGGAACATCTACAGAAGCAGCAAATACAAGCCGGGCAGCAGAGGGAGGCTGGGGGAATAGGTATGTGGTGTGATAGAGACAATGTTCACTCTTGGTATATTGTCCCCGATGGCTGTAAGTGGTTAGAGCATCAGTCTAGGGAAGGGAAGGTCATGGGTTTGATCCCTGGTGGTAACATACCAAAGTCTTACGACTTAAAAAATGCTACTTGTATAGCTCTCTTGCTTGGTGCTCAGCATACAAGGGTAGTTCCAGGACTGAATGACTCGGTGTTAGGATAATGTGACTGGATGTGATATTAAACCTTATGTCTACGGCATGATACTGCAGTGTGGCAGCCCTATATCTATCGCAAGCAGACATGTCTCCAAATGACAAATGATCATAGGGACTTGAAACCCAATAAAAAAACAAAAAAACATTTATATATTATGAGGTTTTGAATCAGATATCTACTCTTATGTCTTTCTGTTGAGATAATTAATTAACTAAAGGATATACTGTGAAATCATTGCTTGTCGTAAGACACTAATTTTCGTCAATTTTGTGTAGGGTTTTATCCACGAATATTAATCCCAACGAAAACTTTGTCTCTTATATAACC
>CM037782.1:9647923-9658454 GCA_021229015.1 Solen grandis
AACACATGGCTTATGGTGACCAAGAAAAACAAATCCCAGCCTTCCTCATTTCGTTCAATTATACGTGTTGCCAGATACGACACTTTCTGTATTTTGAAATCGTGATAAGGATACAACTTTAATTATGTACAAGATAATTACTCATCTTGAGGCGGATTTTAATATGGCCCCTGGGCTCACGTCTGCTTGTCTTCTAGGACACAGATAACGGGATGTTTAGTTAAAAGAATGTTAACAAACCGGTTTTATGTAGGCAGCGTTTAGAAAGTCCTCAAAGCCGCACTCGTGGAGGCATTCGGAACACCTTGTCCAGATTACTAAATCTACTGGATTTGGCCGGATACGACTCCATCTGCTCTAGGTCTATAGCTTCTTGTTTAGATAAAGGTTTAATGTCTCACCGTTATTATTTCAGCCATTATAGGTATCTCTTTTTCAATAGTCCTGTCTTACTGTGATAATACCACACTTAGTCACATTAGTCTTAAAACCAGTTCCATTTTGAACGAAAATGGTCGCAATCGGGATTGGATCCCACGACCGCATGACTTCCTAGTTACCAGGTACTCAGTCTCTAACAGGTTAAGACAAACTATTATTTTTGAGAGAGAGAGAGAAAGAGAGAGAGTTTTGCATGCTGTCCGTTACACCGAGTCTGTCAGTTGCTATTTATGTACAATGTAGTTTAATTAGACACGTTCTTAATTGCGAGTTCCAGCAAATGGTAGTGTGCATTCTGTTGCTGTTGTTGTTTTCCGACCTTATACCAACTTAACTGATGAACTTATATAATACTGCCTGGTAGACGTCACTTGTAAGAAAGATACTATGTATTCCTATTTCCTGTTATCCCTTTCCCTCATATAGACTCATTTTGACGCACTCAATAGGTACCACATAAAGCCTGTTCTGCAAAAAGCCAAACTCAAACCTTACCAAATTTAATTGTAAAATCCTCATTACCAGACCACTGAGGTGCAGCGAACATCATAAAACCTGATCAGCCTGCGAGTTACTCGCAGGCTGATCTGGTTTTATGCTGTTCGCATAGGTCTTATCCTCTATGAGGGAAAGGGTTAAGCCCCCAACACTCGAGAGTTGCCATGTACTATATCATTATCACGAATGATTCATCCTCAATATAGTGTTTGTTGGGTTTAACGTCCCGCCAAAAATGTTTCAGTCATTTGGAGACTACACGAGACAGATATAGTGCTGCAACACTGCGATATCACGCCGTAGACGTGTTTCATGATACAACATCAAGTCACAACATCCTGACAACGCTTGGAACATGGAACAACCTGTATATATGCTGGGCTACCAGTCCCATTTTTTAACCCTTTCCTCATAGAGGAAACCATGAAAAGACCTATGCGAACAGCATAAACCAGATCAGCCTGCGAGTAACTCGCAGGCTGATCAGGTTTTATGCTGTTCGCTGCTCCTCAGTGGTCTGGAAATGAGGACTTTGTAATTAAATTTGGTAAGGTTTAACTGTGGTTTGCTGCAGATCAGGCACCTATTGAGTGCGTCAAAATGAGTCTATATGAGGGAAAGGGTTAACGACTTTGGTCCTATTACTTCTTGGTCCAGAGACGCACGCTCTTACCAGTAACAATTCGGCTACCGGTGACGCTAAAAGACTATTTAACCAATAAAAAAATCAACTGACTGAATTAAAAACAAAAAATTGACATTTACTCGCTCCACATAATGCCAACGTTATAACTTGGATGTATGGAATAGTGCTAGCCATATCTTAGAATGGCTGATGGTACACATTTGGCTTTTACCTATCCATTAGTTTTGTTTTTTTTATTTATTTATTTATATTATTTTTTATTATATTTTTTTTTCTATAACTTCTGACAACATGTTCGTTACGCCCCGATTTAGATTGCACTACCTTCCTTTAGATCTAGTAATATTAATAATATAGATTGTCAATTTCAAAGTATACATATATCTTAAAAATCATATCAAAGACAAAATAACAGATCCGCAACTCTGATATAGATAAAGAGCAAGTAAAAAGCTGTCGTACCTGTACGATCAGGTGCCTGCGAGATAACGTGAGATGCGACTTTATTGTTGATTTAACCAAATATGTACGTCTCTCATTAGAATCTCCGTTGAATATGTCTTTGATTATACTTAATAAATAGGTCTGGATAGATTTGAAAATAGATCCTGATCTGCGACTAAACCAGGGTTCCTTTTTAATTCTAACACGTTAAAAATATGCTATACAAACATATAATATTTGTGACGTGCGTTATTTTCTGATCATCTGTATGCGCGGCTCAAAAATAACGTAAAATTTATATGGAACGGGAGGTCAAGGGTTGAGTCCCTGGCCACGACATACCAAAGTCGTAAAATAAGGTACTGGTATAGCTCCATTGCTTGGCGCTCAGCATGTAAGGGTAGTTCCAGGACTGGTTGGACCCAATGTCAGGATATTGTGACTGGATGCTGTACAGTAAACCTCATATAAAGACCACCTCAATATAAAGACCACCTAACTATTAAGACCAGTATTTTCGGGTTCCTTTTCCCTATTTACTGAAACTCGATTATCAGACCACCCCATTTTTAAGACCAGTTGATAGCTGTCCGAATGGTGGTCTTATAATTGAGATTTCACTGCATTATGCCAAATACTGCAGTGTGGCAGCGCTTCATCTGTCTCAAATAGACAGTCTCAGAGTTACTGAAATACTGTCGGTGCACGTGGGATCCAACAAACAAACATAATTTTATATGACGTCATGTGAAATCTAGTAATAAAATAAACCGACACATTTTTATCACTTTTAAAACTTCGCAGTCTAGTTAATGTGCAAGAATGGAAATAGTTTCGTTTTTCGTACTGTATCACAGAATTATACACGGTCTTGCGTTCAGATTAATCATTGCGCATCTGAACTTGACACCATGCAAGGTTCTGCGATACAGAACACAAAATGCGACTATTTCCTAATTTTACTCAAAGACACTCAGTACAGCCAACGACCATTACACACCCGATGGGGATCTTCCTCAAAAATTAACATCAGAATGACCCTGCAGGACTCAAACCAACAGCTATGAGGAGCTGTGACTTGAAGTCAGCACTATGACCACGGAGGCTCCCATCAAGTTAGTCTTTTGTTCACAGACTTAATCTTAATCTTATTTCTCGTTAAAATATGCTTACTTTAGTTTAAGGCGTCGAATATTTCGTTTTAATTAGTAGAGTAAACAATGTCGAACACCCACGTGCCTTGTGACACACAGTTAATTAACGTGAGAGCCACGTATCAAATGATGCGTGGTACAGACAACGACGCCGTA
This sequence comes from Solen grandis, assembly GCA_021229015.1. Lineage (NCBI taxonomy): Eukaryota > Metazoa > Mollusca > Bivalvia > Adapedonta > Solenidae > Solen > Solen grandis. Next base: position 9,651,263 of record CM037782.1, read on the forward strand.
AGCCAGAAACAATTGTCGCTCAGTCAGCCCTGGCAAGATTTGCAGAAATCTCATTACAATATCATGTTGTTGCCTATAAAAACGCATGCTACATCGATTTAAACTGTTGAAAAAAAAGAGGATAAAACTTCTCATGATACATATAAATAATTTATAATATTGATTTTTTACGATTGTATCACACAAACTATTTGTTTCTACCAGCTCGTATTCCATCTCTAGGACATTGGACGTGAATTAATAATAATGTTGAAAAACATCTCAACTACCGGCAGACGGTCCGGGGACGTCTGTATTGACTATCAGCCATTTATATCTCGACTTGGTAAGGTATTAGTGTGCAAAGAGAAACTGTGATTACTCAAATACGAATGAAGCCAGTGAACAAAATATTTGATAAAAGGGCTGCATTTGACGTCCAACCAACTGAAGTTTTTGAGTATTGTTTTGTTTTTCAATCACAGTGGGTGGCCAGGTTGATTTGGATAAAGTTTATAGATCTAAAATGATCGTGTGCAACATTACACGGGAATCAATCGGCGACAATCATATTTTGATTGACCCAGCCAACTGCAATATTTCGACGTTAAGGGATTCAGGAAGTGGCGTCAGGTCACTGACGTCAAAAAATGCGTATGATTACGCAGGTGCCATGCGATTCACTGTTGCTGTTGTCATGGTTTACGGCATTGCCGTCATTGGGGTCTTTGCCCTTGGACTTATCAATAAAAAGCGAAAGAAGAATTTGGATAAAGAAGCATTACTTTTTATAAAGAATTATGAGGATACACGATTGACATTTGAAAAGAAATCTCGAGTCCGCGCTATATCTTCTCTATTGGAAGGAAAACAAAAATCGTGCACGACGCCTCTGCTAAACAGCATGACATTACTGGCTCTGACTATGCCGGGTGTAAGTGGCACTACCGGAAGTTATCTTCATCCACTTCCGTTTAGCGCTGAAAGTAGTTCCATAATACAAACACAAACAGATGGGAAAGAAATCGACGACGATACTGAAACTTCGCTAAGTGACAGCTATGGTCAAGATTCCTGTAATATATCCATGGAAGATTTTGACATGCCAGACGTTACAATGGAAAACGAAGAACTCTTCATTCCGGAAGTGTCTCCTAAACGTGAAACAAATGGAAAAGATACCAGTGAGAAAGATGGATATCACATTAAAGTGTAGCCTGCCATGCATCTGGAGAAGACCAAACAGTGTATACCATGCTCACCTAACCTTTATAAACCCACTTGAATGTCAGTATGGATCAGTTCGGATTTTATGGAAAGTTTGTTCTTCATTAAAAATATCATTAATATTCTGAGAAATTATTCATCAGATAGTACATATATTCAAGTAACACATGCGAGTATAAATTTTGTGAAATGTTTAGTCAATTTTATGTGTGAAAAGAGGATAGAAACATAAAAGCAAAGACCTATAATAACAAAGATTGGCAAATGATCAAAATTACTCAAAATCATTCGGCAGATTGTCCATATCTCGCAACGTCACGTTTGCAAATTTCCACTATTCTGTTTGAGATATTTGAAAGTAATTAATATCTTGCAATAGAACAATACATTACCTTCAAAATGATATTAAAATTAGTAAAGAAATAAGTTTTATTTAAAACAGAAACCCCTGCATGAAACAAAAATATGTAGATTTTATTGTTTTTCTGCGACACTGGTTGATTTTAAATCAAAATTTTAATGAATTTTCAAAATTAACTAAACTGTATATATTTCCTTGCACTCGAAAAATCTTTGCTCTGTGATTTCTCCATGCATATTAAACAGTTTGCGAAATTCAGTGACCTGCCGCGTGCCAAAATAATATTTTCCTGTCTGTTACAGGAGTTTCCTATCTTTGTTTAATAGGTCTTTGATAAAATGCAAGAGAATTTCAGCAAGTAATTGCAAGAGATTTATAGATGTATTCGGCTCAACTTTCAATTAAATACTGGATATGAAAAATCTTGATTTTTTTTAAACATAAAAGCTTATAAAAGGGTATATACGTTAATGTACTGATACATTACGACGACACCAGTATATTCAAGAAACAAAACATTGTCACGGGAGTTTATGGAAATTCATCCACCATTATTGGAATCATGCATACATTACCATAGGGCAAAAGGTCACCGATACAAACCGTTAACGATGAAGGAGAAAGACCCTTTGAGCCAATATGTTTTTCTGTGAAATATTGAATAATTAAAGAAGTTTCTCTCACTTTCAAACGTTTCACCTTTAATATATTTGAAATCGTAAAATTAGCATGAGGTATTGGTGGCATTCATGCTTTCCATTGCTGGATTGATAGACATACCCGAGAAACACGAAGAACTGGAACTCTGCATGATTGAAGCGAGTCTGATGTTGGGTGTAATACTGTCAGTAACACAACTGAATGTAAACGTGAAGCCTGTTTGTTCATGACGTCGCGAGCGTTTCCAAATGCGATCGGATAGTTCCCAACTTTGTAAGGTAATCTTAGTGCGAATGTTGGTAGTTATATAACTTTGTTTCAGTCTTCCGACTTTTAGTGAAAAATAAATGTTGCACGCTGTATTTTCATACATTGTTTTAACATACAACTTCTGTCAAGAATTGGTAGGAATACATTTTTCCCCGATCTTTTGCGCGAAAGCAGGTATAATAACTATTAAAACTTGGCCGATCTTTTGCGTGAAACCAGGTATAATTACTATTAAAGCTTAATTTAAAGCCTGGAAAAGCATATTGGCATTGACTTTCTATTGTTGACCTCTAAGTACACGTATGACCTTGACCTTTTACCTAGCAATCTGGTTCTTTCGCCCAAACACTACATCTTAATATGGTGAACATTTGTACCAAACCATTTGAAAATCCAGCAGGGCATTGTTCAGTTAGAGCTCGGACAAAAAAACAACAACAGGACAGACGGACGGACAGACAAGTGATTCCTATATATCCCCCCCCCCCCTACCCTAGGGTAGTGGGGGTATAATTATTACCTTAATAACTAACATTAATTGTGAAAAAATTAAATATTTGGGTAGTTTTATTAGAGGAACAAGATTAATGAAATTTGCCCATAAGTATTTAAGTTTAACTTAGCGCTAAGAATTGTTGGTGGAATTTGCCCTGGAACTAAAATTATGAACAGAGCACCAAGAAAGGGAGATATACCTCATTAAAGAATAAAGAAGTTGGTATGCCGTGACCAAACCAATGACCTCCCAGGTAAAGAAAGGCCACCCCTACCACTAACTCACAGGAACCAGTACAAAAAATGATATCATTCCCTTTGTTCAACAGGATTAACACTGAACTTCACAAAGAATTCCTGCCTATGAAATTATTGTATACAATGTTTACTAAGATTTCAAATAAATGGGTTTTTCCATGCAGGTTCAGACAAGGTGTTCATGTAGTTTCTGACAAGTATGCAGCACTACAGTAATTCTTGTGACCTTTATTCATTTATTTTTTTTTTGTAACAGTAAAATGTGTTTGTACCTATATGGAGCTTAGAAAGCCATTGTATTTATTATTTCGGAGTAAGTCTTATTCTGAAATGTTTAAATAGATTGAAATTAAGTATTCATTTTGAAATGATGGCTGGAGGGAGGGGACCTCCTAAGAAATGTTCATCTTCTAACTAAATCAATGGCTATGTATAAATAATAGATAAGCCAAGCTACATTGAAACTGAGAAGTGTCACAAAAGCTGAGTGACTAGTTAAGATATAATTTATTCATATGCTTAACAACATGCACAAATACTTTAAAGTTCTTGATGTTGATATCAAAAATGTTTTACATTCTTAAGAAAAAAACACTTTCAGATGTTTCTTCCTTACAATTTACAATGTTGTGAATAAGTAAGGAAAGTGTTGTTAAAATATGTTTACAATAAATAGGACCATTGTCATGTCATTGTTTTTGCCATTTCCTTTAACCACTGTTGCCAAGCATCACATTGTTGTATCTTGGAAGTTTTTCTCTCCTTCCAAGATTTTGCCCTGTTCTTGTCCAAAAGTCCAAAAAATCAAGAATATTGGACAAATTGACAGGCTAACACAATTATCTGTCCTCCTGACGCACAGATCAATATCATGTGTCAAGGTCACTTAAGGTCAAGGCCTTTGATAAGGATGACTTGTGTTTCCAGCCTTTATCTGTGTCTTGATGGTACTCGGTGCTTTATTGGTCGAAGAACCTGCAACAGAAAGATATAGTACATGAGAAACTAAATTAAATAGTTTTATATAAAAAAAGAGTTAAAATAGTATGTTAGCTTGAGGCCAAAGGCCCCCTCCTATTCCTCCTACATGATGCTCTGTCAAATATTATTGCTTCAAAACATTTTTTTTTTTTCACCAAAAAATAAATTTTGCCCAAGAACTTCCATTTGCTGTACACTTAGGGCAACCGCTGACTGAAGTTCAAAACTGATTACAGCACTGTAATACTAGCTGTCTAAAACAGGTTGGCTACTTAGAGAAGATAGTTAATCAACAAAGGTTTAACTGTTTACACCAACAATAAACTTACTGAGTTTTGTTTCATTTTTGTTTTCCTTACAACAAAGGCAGGCAGAGGGGAACAAAATTACTCTATGACAATGCAACAGTATTTGATGCTGGTTTTGATATGAGAAATAAAGCATTCAAATCTTACCAAATTCATCAAGACCATGTGGCTTAAAGTTAAAGATATACATCAAATCATCAAATTGAGGCCATTGGATTGTTACAACTAGTACTAAAGGAGGGTCACTCTTCCTGTGTGTAAACAGTACATGTATATCCTTTGCACCTATCATGTAGTGAAACGGGTATAACAATCGTTGCCTCAGAAATGGGCCAATCTTTACAGTGAATGCCTGTAACCCTGAGAGTAATTAATTTTAGAAAAATAATTGTCAAATTGATGCTTACAATTTAAAAAAATAATTTAATTTTTTTCATTAAAATGAAATTTGATATTCAGGTTATATAAGCATTTCCATTTGTTTATTTAAAGTGTCAATTTTCTGTTGATATATTATATATTGAATTTAATCAGAAAAAAAAAAAAAGGAAATTTGTATATTTTAATCAAAATTTCAAATTACCTCAAAATTTTAAATTAAATAAAATCTTTTTAAGCCTGTTTGAATGTTTATTTCAATGACTGCTGGGCATTATCAACTGATAGATCATTAGAATAAACTATTTGAAATAATTGATTATATTGATTATATATGAAATATTAATCATTATTGACTGTCTCATTTTACGCATTTTTAAGTTACAGGTATTTATATATTTAACAAAACTGATAACATGCTTTACTGAACTACAAAAACATTTTTTAACCATTTTCAACGCTAATCTTTTTTTATGTTATACCAAAATATCCAACATTCAAAAGCATCCTGTATGGTGTATTATAGCCTTTACATAAGTTTTCATACACTTCAGTATTTCAACTGTGTCCACAAATTAAGGTTAATATGTTAAGTGCTGAAAAACAGCGACAACTGGAGAAGAAAAAAAAAACTTGGGGTTTAAATTTCAGCTTTGCCCAAACATACTTTTTATAAAAATACCCAAATCACGTTGGTTTAACCCTGCAAAAAAAGGAACCTGTTCATAACCGTGAGGGAATCGTGAAAAGATTGGCTGTTTCTAAGACAAAAATTTTTTACATTTAGTAGTACGGAATTCATGTAAAGATGGCCTGTTTCTGAGGCAAATTTTTTTCCCTTTTCAAAAAATACAACTTTCACTGTAAAGTTTGGCCTGGTGTGAAAGCTATCTAAAAGCTTCTTATATATGTAAAGCCAAAACAGTCTGAAAAATCTTGTTTATGATTCCCCAAAATATGATGCATAAAAAAATGTATACCAAATATTTCATGTAAGTAATACATGTATTTCAAAATGGTGAAAATATTCACCTTCAAAATTTTACACTGTAACTTCAAAATAGTTCCAAACTTGAAAGAGATTTGTATGAAGCCCTTAAAAAAATATTGATTTAAACCACTTCCCCAGTTCCCTTTAATATCACAAAACCTGATATCTAATAATAAATTGAAAAACAAGAGTGAAACATTCACCTAAGCGCTAGAGTTTCAGCAAAAATTTGCCCACAATGAATCCCCCAGGGTTTTCGAACAGCATTATTTTATTTTGCAGAAAGCAGACAAGCCTTATAAAATTAAAACCCCGCCGCAGTTTTTCAAATCTGACATGAAAAAAATCAGAGCATTGTCAGCAAATTTTAAAAAAAGGCAGTCATTTTCTCATTTCTCCCAGTGGAATCTGAGAACCTGTCAATCAAAATAGAAAAAAAATAAATAGAACTTGGTAGGAACAAATCCTGTAATACAGTAAATAATCTGTATAAAATAATATGAAATTTACAACAACAAAAAAAAATTAAATTAAAAATGTTGTGATTAAACAAAATCGTAATGTAACTTTAGAAAGCCAGCTGTTAAATGCCTATCTATGAAATGAATAAAGATCAAGAATAAGTAGTTGGATTTTTGGAGTACCATCACTAGACAATATATCAGCATACAGCAACCTCAAGACAAGTGGAGAAACCTCATGTGTACAAAGGGCTTCGGGGTAGAAACCTGACCTACCCCTAGTCAACAGGGGGCTTTTACATGAAATATATGAGTGACCAGATGGGATTTAAACCCCAACGCAGAAAGGGGGGCATTTTAGGACATCAATATATCCACCTCCCCTTGAAAAAAAAAATTCATATGATATATAACTATGACACTGTATAAAACCCTTTGAAACACATGGTTTGATAAAGTGATTATGTTTAGTTTTATGCCATTTCAGGTCCTCTAACTGCAGTCGGGGGCTCTGGCCTTCTAACCAATTTTTAGAGGAGTAAAAAGTGGCTTGACCTGCTTCAAAATATTGTGGCCTGCTTAAAGATTATATAAATTCATTGATTTTTCAGGGAATACTTTGTAGAATTTCTCACATCTAAGATATTAACTGTGTGAATGATAAGACCCTTTGTGAATGTAGAGATTTAAAAAAAAAAATCCCGTTTTTGACAATATTTGCAAGCTTGACACCTTCTCCTGGTAATGATAATGAAGACCCTTTTTCTTTTTTTTGTCGAAAAAGCACTTAAACATCCCCCTAAACCTTCAAAAACGGGGGTTA